>PVIH01000206.1:50731-61238 GCA_004025045.1 Sigmodon hispidus
AGCTAATACCTTTGGAGTGTGAATGTGCCTCTTTAGGGTATACACCCAGAAGTGGTATTGCTGGGTCCTTGGGGAGATTGATTCTCAATTTTCTGAGAAACCTCCATATTGTATTCCAAAGTGGCTGAACAAGCTTACACTCCCACCAACAATGGAGGAGTGTTCCCCTTGCTCCGCATCCTCTCCAACATAGGCTGTCCTCTGTGCCTTTTATCTTAGCCAATCTAACAGGTGTTAGGTGGTATCTCAAAGTTGTTTTGATTTGCATTTCTCTGATGGCTAAAGATGAAGAGCACTTTTTCAGGTGCCTTTCAGCCATTCGTAATTCCTCTGCTGAGAATTCCCTTTTTAGATCTGTACCCCATTTTTTGATTGGGTTATTCAAGGTTTTAGGCTCTAAATTCTTGAGCTCTTTATATACCTTAGAGATCAGTCCTCTATCACTTGTAGGATTGGTGAAGATCTTTTCCCATTCTGTAGGTTGTTGTTTTGTCCTATTGACAGTGTCCTTGGCTTTGCAGAAGCTTCCTAGCTTCAGGAGATCCCACTTATTGATTGTTGATCTTAGTGTCTGTGCCACTGGTGCCATGCTTCTTAATTACAGTATTTAAATCAGGATTGAGATCACAAATACTACAGGTTAAAAAATACTGTTATCCATTTTCTGTTCTCTTTTTGCTTTCAATGGATCATGATTAATTAAATAATATAAAGGGTTCTATAAGAAAATATCTCTAATTACTATTGCTATAATTTTCATTAACTACATACTCTCTGTACATCTGCTAGATTCATGATGCCACTTGATTCTTGACTCATTGAGATCTTACTCTTCCTGTAAATTTCTAACAGTTCCTTTAAGGCTGCCTCATACATATCCATCCACAGTCTCTAGGACATTGCTAATATGATTCCCAGAGGTGAGTCCTCATTCCAGTTAACAAGTTCTACAAATTGCAAGAGCTATTCCAATCTCTGTGACTGACCACTTGGAGCTCAAAATCACTAAGTACAAATATAACACATGTTGCTAATGTTAACTTCTATATCACAAATTTAGAAACAGCTTCTGCATTCATTTGCCATGTGATGATGCTGTCACTTAGAAACATTTATGTATTAAGAAGCAGTGACAAAAGATAGAATAGATAAAACATCTATAAAAGCTAACAAGAAGAGATAAAATCAATGTATAAAATTTAATTATATTGAAATAAAAAATGTTTTAACAAATAGAAATTGACTAAAGGCAAATAACAAAGTAAAGTTATCCTGAGATTCTGGTTGGGATATTAAGAGTCTATAAACATTTTTTTCTGGGAGAAGTTCTGACCACTCTTTTTAAATTTTTATAAATTAAAATGCAATTATCTAATTTTTTACTTTTCTAATCCAAATGCCCCTAGATTACTCCCTTAACAATTGCTCAAATTTGTTTCCTCTATCATTGTTTGCTTAATTGCTATTTTATATACATAGAAATCATATATACATAAGTGTGTGCTCATGTATCATATATTCTTAAATATACAAATATCATATATTAGGGAATATATGACATATTGTGTGATTTCTAAATATTTGTGCTAATATTCACAGAAGATAAAACTTCTCTTTACAACGTATAGATATCATTGTTAAAAAAAAATTAGAACTGATAAACTGAATAAAACAAGCAATCCTGTGGTATCCATCTCTGCCTGAAGCATTTTATCAGCCGTATCTGGTCCACACAGATAATGCATTAGGGGATATCATGGAAGTGAGGAAGGAAAGACTGTACCAGGAAATTTGCTGTGAGATTATTTCTCCTAGAAATATTAGGGAAGCGACATCTATAGAGTCTCAACTATGTGGCTGCCTAAAGAAGACATGACAAGGATCACAACAGTAGACATGCTAACACAGAATGGGTAAGCCTCATGATACCCCAAATTCTAGACAAAGTCATAGGTAATTAAAAAATACTTAGGGTAGGAGAAAATTGTGTTCTTTAGTGAAGAACTCGCTGATTCCTTATTCTGAACCACATGGTCAGCCAGTAATCTTTTTAATCCTCTAGTTCAATGATTAGGATCTTTTATTCTTGTTACTGAAAACTTTCTCTACAAAATAGTGTCTTGGTGTCAGAGGAATCAATCTTTATTTGCAGTGGAGGCTGAGTAAAAATCAGCAGATACACTGGTTCAGTGTAGTAATCTCATTTAGGAGTGAATGGAGTCATCCATCCATCAACACTCAGGCATGTATCTTGGTTCTGAAAAATAAAAAAAGCTAATCAGTCACAACTTTAACATTGAAAACTTGAAATAAGACAAGAACAGATGAATACCTTATGCACTTCTACCTTTATGGAAACAGTGAATGTACAATGGAGAGCTACAAAAACTTCAATCAATGTGAAATCAAAGGGAAATTATATACTCAATATATATGTACAAATGTATGGAACTTTCAAAATATAAAAATACTACTTAAAGTTTTAAAACAAAATGTAGAAACTTGAGAAGGGGATAGAACTTTGTGTGGTTGTCACAATCTGTGACAGCACAGACTGACCAGCAGAAAATGATAGCTGATGAACTCTGGGTGTTGGTGTGCAAGCTGCCCAATCTATTAGTTGACTACTCACATAAGTGTTCACAGGGAAAACTGCATAGAGGAAGCTTAAAATGGCAACAGTGATGACAGTCAACAGGGATGAAAATGGTCAACAAAGAAGACCTAAGCACTCATATACCGCAACTTCTCTCTATAGATCACAGAGTAGAAAACACTAAACAATATTGATAGTTTAAAATAAAAAACAAAATCCAGAGTTGCTACATGTTCAGTTTTTAACTAAATATAACATGAAATATAAAAAAACATTCATTCCATGTTTGATATCTTATATGTGTTAGCAATGATCATTAGATTAGCTACTTCTAGGTATAATAACAACAAAATGAGAGTGAATGGAAAAGTTTCCATACAAAGATAATCACCATTAAGTTAGAATTATAAAATTAAGTTGAGTTATACATATGTAACAACTGTTTAAAATTCTGAGAGCATAAAGGCATACTAAATTTTATGTAGTATGTGAAAAGTTGAATGTAGCTAGAAGTAATATATGTAGAATGACCTTGCAAGGCTGAAGCCCAAGGCCAAATTGAGTTGAAGGCTTCAGAATAAGTATAAGATATGAGATAATCAGTACAGAGATGAAAAATATCAGTTTAAAAATACAAAAGTTTAGTTCTTTGAGAGGATTGATGAATCCACGGAGGAATTTTCGACTTAAGATTTTTAAGTTAAGGGTCAGAGCATAGAAGAGAATGGAAATTGAGATACTGTAGGTGACAGGCATAAATGAAGTTTTACAGTAAGTAAATTGGGATAAATATAATGAATATTTTGAATGAATTTCAGTGTATACACATTCAATAGGACCAATATAATGATAATGGGCTCTTTACTATGATGCTTAACACAGCAAGGAATATGGACATCACTGAAGAATGTTAACTTAATAGTTGATACTATTCTGTTATCTATGTATATCATGTTTTTATTACTTAAGGCTATGTCTAGGGATATCTCTATTGTTACCAAACATTGTTGATTAGGCACAGACCCACATAAATGCAAATATACTTGAGGAAAGCAAATATACAAGAGTCTGCTGCTTAAAAGTTTTATTTTCAGTTCAGATAGACAGAAAGTTTTTTACTATCACTAATCATGTGGGAAATGCAAATCCAAAGCACAAGAGATACTTGCTAACATTAAAGTGATCGTTATTATGGTAAAAATCCCAACCTATTATAAAGAGATAGCAAGAGCTGTAGATAGTTTGGACACACTACAAATCTAGTACATTACTGGTGGGAACATAAAATGATGAAGTCTGTATGGAGAATGAAGTCTTTAAAATTTAAAGATAGAACTATCAAATGCTTCAGCAATCCAATTTTCTACCTATAAGAGAAAAAACTGAAATCATGTCCCTGTCTCTACAAGTCTCCTTTAACAAGACTTTATGTATATTTCTATCTTTTCACTGCATACAAGAATCCTCCCCTAACTACTCTACAGCTCCCAAGAAGAGGGTAGGCAGAGAACACTGGACAAGGCACCAAGAGTTGGGTCCTGAGGACATTGTTGTCTAGAGCCCAGTTTGGGCAGGACATGCTCCTTCCTAGGTCTCGGTCCTGCCTAATTTGTTTTGTATTTGATGGCTCATACCTTTCTCCTCTTTGCCTAGGTCCCTAAAACTTTCACCTGCCTCAATGCCAAAGAACTCCACCTTTATGACTGTGTTCCTCTTTGAAGGCTTTTCTAGCTTTGGTTGGCATCACAGGCTTGCCTTCTTTATTGTTTTCCTGATATTTTACCTTCTGACTCTGTCTGGCAATGTGATCATTGTGACTATTATTCACCTGGATTGTCACCTCCACACACCCAAGTATATTTTTCTGAGCATTCTATCCATCTCTGAGACTTTTTATACTATTGCCATAATTCCTCGTATGCTCTCTGGTCTCCTTTATCCTGACCAGTCCATAGATATCCAAGGCTGTTAACAAGCCACCTCTTCTGTTTTTTTTTTATCTAACTATTGGGATCAACACAGTTTTCTTTTCACAGCAATGGGTCATTACAACTATCTCATCCACTGCAAACCCTAAGGTATTCAATAGTATCATGGCTAGAATTATCTACATGGTAATTATTTCTCTACTGAACCCTGTGGTGGAGAAAGAAGACAATCAGATTCTCTACAAATGGCATGGGTTGTAGGCCTCTTTTCTCTAAATAGAACATTTTTGAGGACGTTTGCTGATGATTTAAATATAAATTTATTTTTCGTCTATTTCCATAATGTATATATATGCATATATATTGTCAAGAAAAGCAAGTTATGTTGAAGTGACTGGTCAAACAGAAGCTTCATTCTGGGGCAGCAATGCTTATTTGGGACTTACTCTAAACGTACATGAAATTGCATACTATAAAAAAATTCTCACCTATACTACTCACTCTTTCATGTCTTTATATGCCTTTGTATATATTGTAACACATTTTAACATTGTTTTAGGTTATTTACACAAACCAAAAAGATACAAAGTCCTAAATGACAAAAACAAATGATTTTGACTACATATTAACAAAACTTCTTTGGTGAAGTTAAAGGTGTCAGGTTGTAGCCTTTGTCATAAATAAGACACAAGCATATAGATTACTATCAAAACACTTCTTTCTATTTTTCCAATTTGCTAATACTTTATTATAATCAGAGAAACATTAATACTCTGTAGACACATCTTCTAAGAAAATGGAATGCTCCAATTGATCTAGGAATAGTGAGTCCACACCAGGGAAGAAAGGGTGTCAGCTACAGTGAGAAGTTATAACTGACTTTGAAACACAGGCTGAAATGGAAGCCAAATCAAAAGTAGAACATGTCTCCCATAGCTTCCGGTTCTGCTCCTGGACCAAGTGCTGTCTGCAGAGTCCCAGCGTACTCCGGAGTAGGGGCGGATAAACTCTGCCAGTCACCATACCCACAGCACCTGCTGAGGGAATTTGCATGGCTACCCACCACCACCTCGAACTGAGCGAGCCAACAACTGCAGGGATCTCTGAAGGACAGACTCAGACCCCACCCAGAGGTGAGGAGGGGTCACCAGGCGCAAGCGCCTATATACCAGCCTGGGAGGGAGAGTTGAACTCCCATCGATTCCGGTTCCACTCCTGGGACCAAGTGCTGTCTGCAGAGTCCCAGCACTCTGGAGCAGGGGCTGATAAACTCTGCCAGTCACCACACCCATAGCTCCTACTGAGGGAATTTGCACGGCTACCCACCGCCACCTCGAACTGAGCGAGCCAACAACTGCAGGGGTCTCTGAAGACAGACTCAGACCCTGACCAGAGAGGTGACAGGAGGACACAAACCTGAGTGCCACAACTGACCAGGAGCCATCTAATCTTGAATCACTGAAGCCATGGGCAAACGTCAGTGCAAAAAATTACATAATAATACAAAGGACAACATGGTAACTCCAGAAGAGAGTGGCTATCTTACAAGTACAAGACCTGAAATGAGCAATGAAGAGGAAACAGAAGGAAGAAACACCAAAAATTCCTTTTCGATGATCATCGAAGCTCTAAAAGGAGATATGAAAAAAAGCCTTAAAGAAATAGAAGAAAATACAAACAAAAAATTGGAAGAGATGAACAAATCTATGAAAGAAACATGCCAGGAACTAAAAGCTGAAATAAAAGCTGAAATAGAAGCAATAAAAAAAGGCACAAAATGAGGCAAAGATGGAAATAGAAAACCTGAAGAAAAAAGCTGGAACTACAGATACAAGCATAACAAACAGAGTTCAAGAGATGGAAGATAGAATCTCTGAAGTGGAAGGCTCAGTAGCTCAAATAGATATATCAGTCAAAGAAGATAGTAAAACTAAAAAAGCCATAACTCAAAATGTTCAGGAAATCTGGGACACCATGAAAAGACCTAATTTGAGAATAATAGGAATAGAAGAATGAGAAGAATACCAGCTCAAAGGCACAGATAATGTTTTCAATAAAATCATAGAAGAAAACTTTCCTAACCTGAAGAAGGAAATGCCTCTAAAGATACAAGAAGCTTAAGAACACCAAATAGGTATGATCCCAAAAAAAAGTCAACGCGTTACATTATAATCAAGCCACAAAACATACAGAACAAAGCAAAAATTTTAAGAGCTGCAAAAGAAAAGGGCCAACTCACATATAAAGGCAGACCCATCAGAATAATGTCTGACTATTCAATGGAAACGATGAAAGCTAGGAGGGCTTGGTCAGAAGTTATACAGACGCTAAAACAGCATGGCTGCCAAACTAGAATACTATAACCTGCAAAATTATCAATCACCATAGACGGAGTAAACAAGGTATTTCAGGACAAAGTCAGACTGAAAGAATATCTATCTACCAATCCAGCACTACAGAGAGTATTACAGGCAAACTCCAACCTAAGGAACTCAGATACACCCAAGATATCACAAACAATCAAAAAGTCCACAGAAGAATAACCTAGAGAAAGGAAATACAAACAAGTTGCCACCAAAAATGGCAGAAAATATGAATCAATGGTCACTAATTTTCCTTAATATCAATGGTCTCAACTCTCCTATAAAACGTCACACACTAACAAGATGGATACAACAACAGAAGCCATCCTTCTGTTGCCTACAAGAAACACACCTCAACTGCAAGGACAGACACAAGCTTAGAATAAAGGGTTGGGAAAAGATTTTACA
Source organism: Sigmodon hispidus (assembly GCA_004025045.1). NCBI lineage: Eukaryota > Metazoa > Chordata > Mammalia > Rodentia > Cricetidae > Sigmodon > Sigmodon hispidus. Next base: position 58,027 of record PVIH01000206.1, read on the forward strand.
GTCAAATGGTCCTAAGAAACAAGCAGGGGTTGCAATCCTAATATCTAACAAAGTAGACATTCAGCTAAAAGCAATTAAAAGAGACCAAGATGGTCACTACTTATTCATCACAGGGAAAATTGGTCAAGAGGAGATTTCAATCTTAAATATTTATGTTCCTAATATAGGGGCACCTACATATGTAAAAGAAACACTGCTAAAGCTAGAATCCCACATCAATTCTTACACCCTAATAGTGGGAGACTTCAATACCCCACTTTCAACCCTGGATAGATCAACCAGACAGAGCCTCAACAGAGAAATAAGGAGTCTAAATGAGGTTATGATTCAAATGGATTTCATAGATATCTACAGATCCTTCCACCCAAAGGCAAAGAAATATACATATTTCTCAGCTCCTCATGCAACTTTCTCCAAAATTGACCACATAATTGGTCATAAAGCAAATATCAGCAGATACAAAAAAATGGAAATAATCCCTTGTAACATATCGGACCACCAGGGCCTAAAGTTAGAGTTCAACATCATCAAAACCCAAAGAAAGCCTACCAACTCATGGAAACTAAACATCAATCAGCTGAACCATCTCTGGGTCAAGGAAGAAATTAAGAAAGAAATCAAAGTCTTTCTAGAAATCAAAGAAAATGAATCTACAACGTATCCAAACTTGTGGGACACAATGAAAGCAGTCTTAAGAGGAAAATTCATAGCGCTAGTTGCCTATATGAAAAGCCTAGAGAAATCCCACACTAGAGACCTAACAGTGCAGCTGAAAGCCTTAGAACAATTAGAAGCAAACTCACATAGAAGGAGTAGATGGCAGGAAATAATCAAACTTAGAGCTGAAATCAATACAATTGAAACAAAAAGAACAATACAAAGAATCAAGGAATCTGAGATTTGGTTCTTTGAGAAAGTTAACAAGATAGATAAGCCCTTAGCCAAACTAATCAAAAAACACAGAGAGAGTGTCCAAATCAACAAAATCAGAAATGAAAAGGGGGACATAACAACAGACTCCCAGGAAATAGAGAGAGTTATCATGTCATATTTTGAAAATCTGTATTCCACAAAAATGGAAAACCTAGAAGAAATGGACAGCTTTCTGGACAGGTACCACTACCAAAATTAAATGAAGATCAGATTAATTACCTAAACAGGCCTATAACCCTTAAGGAAATTGAAGCTGTCATTAAAAACCTCCCCAAAAATAAAAGCCCTGGTCCAGATGGTTTCAGTGCCGAATTCTACCACACATTCAAAGAAGAATTACTACCGTTACTCCTCAAACTATTTCACACATTAGAAACTGAAGGAATATTGTCAAATTCCTTTTATGAAGCCACAATCACCCTAATACCCAAGCCACTCAAAGACACAACAAAGAAGGAGAATTACAGACCAATTTCCCTCATGAATATTGATGCGAAAATTCTCAACAAAATTTTGGCAAACCGTATACAACAATGTATAAAAGATATCATCCACCATAACCAAGTAGGCTTCATCCCAGAAATGCAGGTCTGGTTTAACATATGAAAAACTGTAAATGTTATCCATCATATAAACAAACTAAAGGAACAAAACCACATGATCATATCCTTAGATGCGGAAAAAGCCTTTGACAAAATCCAACACTCCTTTATGATTAAAGCCCTGGAGAGATCAGGAATAAAGGGAAAATACCTAAATATAAAAAAAGGTATTTGCAAGAAGCCAACAGCCAACATCAAACTTAATGGAGAAAAACTCAAAGCAATCTCACTAAAGTCAGGAACTAGACAAGGATGTCCTCTCTCCCCTTATCTATTAAATATAGTTCTCAAAGTTTTAGCTAAAGCAATAAGGGAACGAAAAGAGATTAAGGGCATACAAATTGGAAAAGAAGAAGTGAAGCTATCTCTATTTGCAGATGATATGATTGTATACATAAGTGACCCACACAAAATTCTTCCAAGGAAGTGCTACAGCTGATAAACACCTTCAGCAATGTAGCAGCATACAAGATAAACTCAAAGAAATCAGTTGCCCTTCTATACACTAAAGATAGAAGAGCTGAAAAAGAAATAAGGGAAACATTACCCTTCATATTAGCTGCAAATATTATTAAATACTTGGTAGTAACTATAACCAAAGAAGTAACAGACCTATTTGAAAAAAAATTTAAATCATTGAAAAAGAAATTGAAGAGGATATCATAAAATGGAAAGCTCTCCCATGTTCCTGGATTGGTAGGATCAACATAGTAAAAATGACAATTCTACCAAAGGCAATCTACAGATTCAATGCACTGCCTATCAAAACCCCAATACAATATTTTTTGGACCTTGAAAGAACAATACTCAATTTCATTTGGAATAACAGGAAAACCAGGATTGCCAAAACAATTTTACTCAACAAAAGAACCTCAGGAGGTATCACCATCCCTGACTTCAAGCTATACTATAGAGCTACAGTAATAAAAACAGCCTGTTACTGGCATAAAAATAGACTTGTGGACCAATGGAATAGAATTGAGGATCCAGACATTAACCCAAAAACCTATGAACACCTGATCTTTGACAAAGAGGCCCAAAACATACAATGGAAAAAAGATAGTATATTTAACAAATGATGTTGGCATAGCTGGATGAAGTGTGTAGAAAAATTCAAATAGATCTGAGCCTGTCACCCTGCACAAAACTCAAATCCAAGTGTATCAAAGACCTCAACTTAAACCCAACCACTTTAAACTTGATAGAAAAGAAAGTGGGAAATACACTTCTCCAAATTGACACAGGCAACCACTTCCTAAATATAACACCAGTGGCACAGGCACTAAGACCAACAATCAATAAGTGGGATCTCCTGAGCTGGGAAGCTTCTGCAAAGCCAAGGACACTGTCAATAGGACAAAACGCCAGCTTACAGAATGGGAAAAGATTTTCACCAATCCTACAAGTGATAGAGGACTGATCTCTAAGGTATATAAAGAACTCAAGAATTTAGAGCCCAAAACCTTGAATAACCCTATCAAAAAATGGAGTACAGATCTAAAAAGGGAATTCTCAGCAGAGGAATTATGAATGGCTGAAAGGCACCTGAAAAAGTGCTCTTCATCTTTAGCCATCAGAGAAATGCAAATCAAAACAACTTTGAGATACCACCTAACACTTGTTAGATTGGCTAAGATAAAAGGCACAGAGGACAGCCTATGTTGGAGAGGATGCGGA
>PVIH01000206.1:61338-373887 GCA_004025045.1 Sigmodon hispidus
ATTGAGAATCAATCTCCCCAAGGACCCAGCAATACCACTTCTGGGTGTATACCCTAAAGAGGCACATTCACACTCCAAAGGTATTAGCTCAACTATGTTCATAGCAGCATTATTTGTAATAGCAAGAACCTGGAAACAACCTAGATGTCCCTCAACTGAAGAATGGATTAACAAACTGTGGTACATCTACACAATGGATCTACTCAGCATTAAGAAAAAATGATACCCTAAAATTCGCAGGCAAATGGATGGATTTGGAGAACATCCTCCTGAGGGAGGTATCACAATCTCAGAGAGATAAGCAGGGGATGTACTCACTCACTAGTGGTCTCTAAACAAACAAACAAGCAAAAAAGCCAAACATGCCCAAGCGGCAAACCACAACCACTGAACATCTTGGGATCAGAAACACCCTGGACTGACCCTTCCAACCCCACTCTAACTATAGGAACACCAGACTCACTCTTTAGGGAGGGTGGACAAAACTGGATTTGGCCAGGAGTGGAGACTGATCCAAGCATTATTGGGTCAGTGGGACCATAGGAAAGTCTGCTCCCTGCCCAGGGAGGGGATGGGGAGTTGCAGAGAAGAAAAAGATGTGGTTGGAGGGGGAAGGGTCCTTGAATAAGGATATACAGGGATGGAAAAAAAATTCAGAGGGAAAGCTGAACACAAAGTAAATATATATGTAGCAATCTTATTTGCCTTACCACCCTTGATAAGCCATGCTTATGATTCTTATCCTCTTTATAGTTATTGTTAACTTTTCCTCATTTTAAATTCATTTTACTGTTTTTTTGTTAAATACAAAATAAAGAAGAAAAAAATTTGAACATGTTTGATCAACTTTAGTTTTCTATAGTGTTTTTAGACTGTTGCAAAAATATATTTCTTTGAGGAGGAGTGAAACCTATAATTATATCTGAAGTTTTAGAGCTATGAGCTTCCAATGAAAGAGAACATGAAGTATCTGTCTTTCTAGACCTAGGTTAGCTTATTGAATATGATCTTTTCTAATGTCATCCATTTGCCTGAAATTTGTTTATTTCATGATTTAATTTTTCTTTGTAGATGAAGACTGTTTTACAATGTATATGCACTATATTTTCATTATTCATACATTAGTTTAAGGACATACATGTTTTTAATCATGTCCTAGCTATCATAAATAGGACACCAATGTGTAGTAGGATTATGTTGGTAATGTAAATACTTGTCTCGCTTATGGGTTTAATAAAAAGCTGATTGGCCAAAGGCAAACAGGAAGTGTAGGTTGGGCTACAAGGCTAAGAAAACTCAGAAACATCTCAGAGCAGAGACAGATGCCAGACAGATGCCAGACAGATGCCAGACAGGGAGCCGCCAGACAGGCAGCTGCCAGAGAGAGCAGCCACAAACACAGAGGAAAGAAGCTGAAATGCTGCTATGGGAAAAGGTATCGAGCCACACAGCTGAACAAGATGGGTTAGATTGAGAGCAAGTGCTAACAAATTATATTTCTAGGCTTTAGATGAATCAATATAAAAACAATATATACCTGTATGTGATTATTTAAGGCAAAGCAAGACTAAGATTAAGACTAAACCTTTAGTCCAAACCCAAAAAGTCCAAGGCAAAACCATTTACACCAATGTGGAGCAGAATCCCAGGGGATACATCTACAGAACATCTTCTACACCTATAGCTCAGGCAATATTGCAGGAGAAGGGACAGAAAGACTGTAAGAGCCAAAGATTCAGGAAGTTTGATGTGAGATTGTGTCTCTTAGTATTATCAGAAGCTACACACCTAAACTCCCACCAAAATGAAGTTAAAATTAACAGAAAAAAAGACAACAAATGAAGACATGCTAAAGTGTGAGAGAGAAGCCCATGAGGCCTCACTCCTATGTAGAGAACTACAGACTGTTAAGGAATTCTGAGAGCAGGAGAAATAGTATTACCCGTTGAAGAGCACACTAATTGATCATTCAATACCAAATGGTTAACCCTAAAAAACATATGTACAAGTAACATTATACAGACTGAACAGATTACATTTAGGAACACAGACAGACAGACAGGCAGGCAGACACACTATTGTAACAACAATTAACCAAAACTAGGTGACAAATTTGAAAGAGAACATGGAAAATAATATTGGATGGTTTTCAAAGAGGAAAGTAAAGGAAGAAATAATGGAAATAAATAAAAATTAAAAAAATAAAATAAAAAGCTTAACATGTTTCTCTTACTTTCAACACAGGAGTAAAAGGAGATATAGGTTGAAGAAAGCTCAGGAAAAGTATAGTGTCTTTTCAAGGTGACCCTCAACTCTAGAAAAAAAAAAAACAGGTATTGCAAATGTAAGCACATTAGCTACTACTTAGATTCTATTTATCAATGAACAGCAGTCCAAAAATATCATTAAAATAATACAGGTTTTTCCCAAAGATTTTAAGGTTGATTTTTCTGAAAATTTTTGACTCTACACCTTAAAGAGAGTTCATTCAATCCAGCATTCTATATACCACAGAATTTTAGGATGGATGTTCTGACATGAGGAAGAAGCTTCTCTGTCACTTTTGTACTCTGTACTGTCATAAATCCCGGGTAACAAACATGCCCAGAGATTCAAACAGTTTATAGCATCCAGAATGCTTCTGATCCAGTGGTATAATTCTATAGAGGCAATGCATCTCTTGTGAACGTGTCATTAGATCAGGGAGGTCCTGAGTATTGAGCAAGTCTGTGGAAATGAACTTGTCTTTTAATTTAAATAAACATATGTCATTTTGAAAAAAAATAAAATGGCACAAGGAGTTTGATCTGGAACAAAGATAACTTCGCTTTTCAGTTTGCATTTGTAGAATTTGTGATGGTTTCACTTCTCTAACATTGTCAAAAATATTCAAAATGTTTGTCTCACAGTTCTTGGGAATTCAATTTAAAGCTGTTGAGTCTAATGGTGAATATTATACCATCTCTTTTCTGAAGTCATCTGTTGGATATTGATGTACACCCCCAGCTTGTACTAATCAGGGCTTACATGTGCATTTCTTCAAGTGATGGGAGAACACTGAGCTGAGACTCTCACTGAGTCCCCTTCAGAAATTATTCTGGTGAAGAAACCCAGCCTCTAGGTTTATACTTTGTTCTCTGGATAAGCTGAGTCCAGTGGTTTTATATTTCAGGGTATTTACCTTATATGGTGGTTATGAAGAACTATCCTAGATTCAGAGTGTTTATCCTTAAAAGTAGTCTGAGGTTTTTGATTGCCTTTCTTCTCTTTCTCATCTTCTCTTTCTCTCTGATAGCAGTGTGTTAGCAGGGAGCAAGCACCCAGCAATGAATTTGATGCACACAAGTCTATGGCTCCATTTGTTTCCTAGCATCACTAAACTATATGATTTTAGGATTTTGTTTCTAGTTCAGTGAGTGACATAAAAAAATTGCCCAAATTTTTAGCAATGATATATTGTAGCAAAACGTTAAAAAAAAACCATCATATTTATTGAGCTAAATTCACTGTGACTCAATTTAGTTGTCAAGCAATTTTATTTTCTCTGCAGTTTCATGTTTCTACCCTCTATAAAGACATCTTCAATAATAGTATGTGCTGAAAGTCAGCAATAATAAGATATTCTGATATATATGAATATTCATAAAGACACATGTCGTGTGTGTGTGTGTGTCTGTGTCTGTGTGTGTCTGTGTGTGCCTGTGAGTGTGAACTAGATAGTATCCTTAAACACATCAACAAAGTATAGTTTTAGAGTTGGAATGCTGCGACTGTTGAGGAATCACAGGCTAGATACAAAGACTTAATGAGTAACTGCCTAGAGCTGGGCAGTTCTAAGACTGGAAGATAGATAGCTCAGTACTCTTGGTCACCCATTGACTTAGGCTCCTGGATGCCTCTGGTACTACGCACATCAAGAAGCTTCATCTGTGGGTTCAAAAAAGTGTTCCTTTGCTTTTTACACCTCATTTGATAACAAATAGAGATGATTCCATCTTTTCTCCAAGAGCTCAGTTCTTAAACATACTCACCAGGTGAATGATTTTTTTTTGTCCTCATCCTGGATTATGACTAATGACTTTTTCTTCCATTGGCCTCAAGAGGAGACCTTGTGACTTGATTTACAGCTATTGGAGGTTCATGTAGATTTGTGGTCGTCTGTTTTAGGAGAAACAATGTTGCTTTTTTGTCCTAGCCAAGATCAATTTGCTATAGATGAGAGATGACAGGGAAAGACAGATATTTAAGTGTAATGGGGTATAATTTTTATTTGTCTATATAACATACTTGTTTTTCAACAGAAAAAAAATTTTATAAGCTATCAGCTTAAAACAACTCTTTTATAAGTGATAATTTAGGGGACACAAAATATTGAAGTGCTATACTTGAATTCCAATATTCTTTTTGGAAATAGAAACAAGTGGCTATAAATAAATAAACCAGACACAGATATTAAACAAACCTCGAGTTTAGATAAACAGACAAGCTCACAATAGACCAGAATGTTTAGTGATATAACATGAAAAGAAATCCATCTGACACTGCATGGAGAATGAGTCTTGAGCCTCTGTGCTTGGATAATCACAACATGGAAGCATGGTGATGAGATAATGAGCTATACAAATTTAGGGATGAAAGAGATCTTAGATATGACCTTGTCCTAGCTTCTCTTATTCAAAGAGAAATAGAATCTTAGTTATTGTTAAATCATATGTTCTGCCCCATAGATCGGAGGAGCTTGAACTTCTACACATTAGTTCTGTAATTGGCTGAGTTCATAAATATAGATGAAGCAAATATGAGTTATTATTTCTCCATAGTCTACAAATTAATTCTTAGAAGGTGTGTGTCAAGGTGATCAAATCTCAAATTTGTACTCACAGTAGCAACCTTGCCGTTTGTATTGAGAAGCATTTGGCCTCAAATTTATGTCTGAAAATTTGTGCTGTAGTCTAGGGATTGATACACAGACACTTTGTAGGTAACACTGTAGAGAAACATGTCCTCAATAAATGTAATCTGAAAGTTGAGTCCTGAAGTATGTTCTACAACAGTACCCGGAGTCGCCTGTGAATGTTTGTTTCAGTCAACACACCTATTTATGAGAACCCATGCGAAAGGCTGTTCAATAAGAATCTGTGTCTTATGTCTCTAAATGTAAATGGTAAAAATAAAAGTAAAAAGCAAAGGATATTAGTAACAGACATCCTATGCAAATCTGAATTTAAAGGGGGGTAAAGGATGGAAATAACAAAAAGAAGGGAGGGGAAACAGGACAGAAACGAAGAGAAAATATACTTCAGGAGTTTCTGAATTTGGGAGGCAAAACCTTCTCTTGTTAAAAAAAAAAAAAAAAAGCAGAGTGGTAGGTGTAACAAATATCAGTAAATTCTTTCTCCAGATATCCTACTTCATGGCATTAATCATTTTATATTATGGGTACTCTAAACAAAACAAAACAAAAAACCCATCTCCCCACTGATTGTTCCATGTTCACAACTATTTGTGTCTCTCTTTCTTAGATCTTTCCTTGTGCTATTGGGTCATCTATCTCTCTCTATAGGCAGGGACAGAATGAGGGTGGTGGTAAATCTCCACAGTGTAAAAAGTTCTGAAATATTTTTAAATCTGCCATACAAAAATAAAACCACTTCTAGATACACCCGTTTTGTTAATTTTGAGAGGAGCCCAGGTGTGCTGGGAGCCACAGAGATACAAAGAGGAGACTGTTTGACATCAACAATTCAGAACCAAGGGACCTGATGGAAGCAAAGCCAAGATCTCAAGAAGTCTTGGTGTTCTTGCAGGTGCTGACCTCTTTCAACAGAGGACTTCTATGTGTGAAGGCAACTCCCGCTATCTGTTATTTCCTAGGAATAAGTGTGAAAACAGTCATACAGATATCTTCTAGGCCTTTGTTTCCCCTACCCAGAGCAGACGTACTTTCTGCCTTTATTATGATTACTCAGGCATCCAAGGGTAGCCACAGACAAGATAACTCACTGATATGTCATAAAGTCACTATCCCTACTGATAAGAAAGGTATAGGGAGCTAACTTACCTCGAAAAAGCTTTCTAAGGCATTCTTGCACCTGGATTCATTAACACAAAATTGTAATTTGAAGGTTTAAAGATGCAAAATAAGCCTTCACAAAATCTCTTTTAGGAAAGGTGAATTAGCAGATCAAAGAGCTGCAAGGTCTTCTTCATTGATTACTTGGACTCCTAGCAACCTTGGCCCCTATGACCTTGTCAGAGGAAAGGCCTGGTTGAGGTGTACAGACCTATGCCTTCATTGTTGCATTGTCATGCCATACCATTGCCATCGTGTTGTGCTATGTCATGTGTTGCTGTACCAATAAGGATGTATTGAAAAGGATTTGCTGTAAGTTTGATTCCTGAGAAGAAATTACAGTAAAAATATCTCACTGGTGAAGAAGTGCTTCTTTCTGAAGCTCTGAGAGAAATCCTATCTGGGTCTGGATCCCAGAGGATTTTTGTTAAAAGTGTAGAATAGAATTACTGTTGTCGCTCCTGTATTAAACATGAAATTCTAAAATCCATAATGGTCCAGGAAGACAATTCCAGAAGCTGGTTCTGAATTTGCATCATCCATGTCTCCTTCTATGTGGGTTACTCTTTCTAAATAATGGTTGATCAATGTGGTGGAATGTTCTCTGTATGCTATAAATAAAGAAGCTGTTTTGGTCTATGTGGAGCACCATAGAAGTAGATGGAGAATCAGAGGACAGGCAGGTAGAAGGAGGGTGGAGTTAGTCAGTCTCCATCCGACCTCCCGAAGAAGAGACATGTGAGGAATCTAGGTGACTCAGAGGCTGGGCCACATGGCAGGTAGATTACTCGAAATGGGTTGAATTAAGATGAGTTAGCTAGTAATGTGCTTGAGACATGGGCCAAACTGTATGAAGTTAATATAAGTGTCTGATTCATTTCTTTGGGGGAAAAAGCTGCTGCGGGCAAGGTCTGAACCTCTGGCCCAAACAAGGCCGGAAAATGTTTTACAATAGTTCAAGAGGCAAAAATTTAATTTCATTTACTTGGTAATAAAGACCTGTCACTGTCATGAACTAAAGTAAATTGGAAAATAATCCCAAACTGTCTACTTTGAGATATGAGTTATCATTCCTATGGCTTTGCTGTATTTTTCCAAGTTGTATAGAGATACATGATGCAAATTCAATAACTGAAATTGGTTCCTTTTTAATGGGTGTTTCCCTGAGATTAGAACTCACTCAACATCTGTTTTCTAGCACCATTTTGAATATGTCCATACATTTGAATTTTCAATCCACAGTTTAAAATAATCCATTGTTGACTATATTTTCTTATATTAAATACTGATCAGAGTAGTTTCTTATTGCTGAATATCAAACTCAGTACCTTAAAAACAACATAGAGTTTTGACCTGGTTCCTTACTCAGGTCACTAGGTATCATTTTGTTGAGCCTGAAGAATATTTACAGGGATGTGGCCATTGCTGCAGATGGTATATACCTACAAATTCTGTTGAGAAAATTTAGTTCTTTGTGAATAGAGGACTGAAGTTGCTTTTCTTTCTGGTTGCCAATTGTGAATGAGTTTTGTAGAAATTACTCATGTGTTTTACATATAGTCTTCTCTCTGGTATTCTTTAAACAAAATAACTTACTACTTTAAAGTCACTGGAGAAGTATTTCTTTCTTCAGTCTGGTTACTGGACCTATAACTTACAAAAAACAAACCCTGTGTCTTTAATGGTATAAACAATTGTATACAATGTCCAAAAGATCTTTATGTAGTGCAATTTAGCATAGGAGTAACATTCTATCATATTTTACTATAATATATTAAAAATTTGGGTGTCCAGTTCTGTCCACACTATAAGAAAAGGATTTATACACAGATGAGACTCATCGTGGATCATCTTTGGGAGGATTTGAAACATTTGGAGTCCTCTTAACATTGTATCTTAGTGAATCCACAGAATAATTTTTATTCGTCTATTACTACTGTATGCTTTGCCTTCTACTTGACTTTCAGTTCTTTGTTTCTTTATGATAATGCATCTTTACAGTTTTACTACATTCTAGATAATCTATCAGAAATTTAATTTTTCCTGATAAGGGCCAAATGATAAATAATTTAATATTTTGTTGTATAATCTCTTTTGCATTAAATTTTTAAAGGCAACCCATTGTACAAATTCTACTTGTTCTTATAATAAAAGCCTGATGATTTGGAATGTTTTTCTGTATGCCATGAATATCACTAGTAAATAAATGAACTGTTTTGATCTATGGCAGGCATCTTACAAGTAGGTAGAAAAATCTGAGCATAGATAAAGGAGAAGGAAGGTAGATATATATGTATATATATATCTATACATATATATATATATATATATATATATATATATATGGCCACATGACAAGACAAATTATTAAGAATGAGTTAACAAGTAACAATATGCCTAAGCCATATGCCAAACAACATATAATTGATATAAAAATGTAAGTCATTTTAAAAAAAACTAAACAGTGGTAGACAAATCCAGACTATAGGGCTAGGCTGCCCAAAAAACATCTACTATAAATGACACTCATTAGAGTGTCAAATATTTTAGAATTATTATTTATGGGCAATTGATTATATAAAGGATTAATATTTATTGTGGGGCTATATAAATATTGATATAAATTGAACTTTAAGGAAATTTTTGGAGAGTTGACTATCTTGCATAATGACCATGCCAGTCTTTGCTCTATGAACACAGAAACAAACAGGAAGAAAGAGTAGTGTGCCCTAGGTCTTTAATGGAGGCTGGTCATGCCCCATTCAGGGTCCTGAGACCCAAAAGCTACACCTCTTGGTCCCTCTCAATAATGCCTGAATCCCACCACATCCTGGAGCCAGATACTGGGGAAAAGCAAAAAGATTAGAGAGACAGAGAAATAAGTCATAGCTACTTTTCACATAACCTCTCATAAGAATTCTCAAACTAAAGGCCTCCGAGTCCTCAGCTGAAAGGGAAGGAAGTTGAAGGCCAGGGGCTCAGCTCCTGCCTGCTCCTGACCTATCTTTCTATCTCTGCCCAGATATCTCACTTCCTGGTTCAACTTTCCTAAGTGCTAAGATTAAAGGAATGTATCACTACCACCTGGATCTCTGCCTCTGCCTCCTGAGAGTTAGAGTTAAAGGTGTGGGCCACCACCACCAGGCCTTCTAAACTAATTCTGGGGGTGGCTCTGTCCTCTGATTTTCAGGCAAACTTTATTAGATACACAATATATCACCACATATCCCCTTTTGTGTTAAAAATAAAAAAGGTTATAACTAATATAAGAAAAACTATACAAATAAGTACAATAACTATATATACTATATAAAAGCAATAATTATATCAATAATATCCAATCCATTAAGAATTGACAAATTCAGAGAAAATATTCCATTATTTATTTTGACAAGTCCAAAGTATTGAACTTAATTCACTTTTTATGTAACTTGTATTACCAACTGAAAACTATCTTTTAATGTTTTTTAAATTTATATAATTTATGCATCTTAGTGAGTTTCTTATCTGACTCTGAAATTAGGAAAACTATAACTATCTAGTCTTTAACTCCTTCAGAGATCTGAGAAGGAAATTATAGTAGCTAAGTAATCAGGAAGTACAAGCAAGTGACTTCCAAAAATGTAAGAAATGAGAGAAATAGCTGGCTGTCTAGACAGTAACCCAGATTTTTTCTGCAACATTGGAACATTCATCTTTATCTTATAGACCTAGCATATCTGACAGACTTATTTGTGAAGGAGGATATTCTTAAGGATCTTCATACCTTGTCTTAGCAAAGTATGGTGATTCTATCTTTTGTGTTCTGCTTATGAATTTTGGAGAACATGCTGCCAGCAGTAAAGGCAAGAACACTTTCTTGCCCAGTGGTTAAATTTGCCATAAAGAAAGTAAACTCCATATGCAGTTTTTCAATGCCCATCATTTTCTATAAAGTAAAATGGTGCTGCCAGGAACAGACATATCTAACTGTCATAAAAGTAAAAAGAACTTATGTTATTAAAATGTATAAAATGTCATATTCTATAGATTTATGAAATATTAAAATATGACTGGACTATCTAAAATATATCTCTGACCTTGAAAACTTATCTAATATCACTATGAGTTTGATTGTAATATTTAACAACTGACTTGTCATTCTTTGTATCCTAATTAGTTGATAATAATAACTTTCAAGGACTAGCAATTTTTATTACATTGTTAGATGAGCTATATAGTTACATACTTTGAACAAGAATAAAAATTTATGTACAGTAACAAAATTAATCTCAACTCCTTATTAATATATACAATCTACATATAACATACAAAAATCCAATCCAATGTAAATTATTTGAAACAAGTAGTTGTTTTTAAAAAATAGATTTAATAATTTACCTGTTTACCCTAGCATATCCATATTTTCCTTTAATCTCAGAGTAGGGTAAATAATCTACTCTTTTATCTTATTGTATTTGTATCCCTTTTTCTTTTTCTTTTTTTCAAGCAAGAACCCTGAATCTAATTACCCTTGTTTAGACTTTTTCCTATCCATTTCCATTAACAATTTGTAACCAGTCACTCTCAACAATGACAATTATTTATAACTCACTGAAAGATCACAAAACCACCCACCTGACCTCTTGAGAATGTAGGTGTAGTGTTCTTAAATTTACTTTCTGATGCCTTGGTGGCAATGAGAACTTTAGGAGTTCCTGTGAAGAAAATTTTTGGTTAATTCTCAAGTCCTGGGAGACATGGCTGTATTATTTGTTTTTACAGTCTGATTATAATGGGAAAGTACATACCTTGTCTTAAATTCTGGCTAAAATAGGTTATGAGATTGGATCATCATCTTAGTTAGGCACCTTGAAATTGTCCTTAACAATGTGTAGTCCAAAGCCAATCTTAAGTTGGTGTTTGTCAGCATAATGGCATTACTATAGTTTATATGAAATCATCATTGTGGGCCCCATCTTTCTTTTAGAAACTTAAAAGTAACAGTTAGGCATGATCATGGTACACTGAAGAAAATTAATAAAAACTCAAGCCTGAAACAAAGTACAGGAAGGTAAATGAAGCCTTTTTCTACAATTAGTTAATGCTCTATATGACCATTAAAATATTAATAAAAAATTTAAAATGTATGTTAATCTTATTTTGATTTAAAATTCATACTAAAAGATTATAAGTAACTAGCAATAGAGTAATCCTTTAATTTGAATCTTTCTTCTGTCTCATATCAGGTGGTTCTTTTGATATAATAAAGAGATTTTTCTTTAATAAACATGCTTGGGTTTAGGGAAAGAGAAAGCCACATTCCAACTTCAGAGCCATCTTTAATTGATAGTTGAGTTGGGACCTCAACTTTTCTTAGAAGTAAAGAGATATAGATGTTAAGCAGTGAAATTTTACCCTGTAGAGTATATTAGTACCAATAGGCCTGATTTTTCTTTGCTTGTATTTTTTCTGAATAACTTTCTCTTCTGCTTTAGATATCCAGTTTTCCAAGGTCTTTTGACTTTTTAAAGATGGGTATTTCTATTTTTCTGTAGATACAAAAACAAAATCCTATCCTGACCCTTGTTTGGTAAAATTTTATTACTACTTAAGGAATTGTCACATCAGTGGATGAGCCATCATTTCTCCACATCAAGAGGTTTCTCATGTTCAAACGGAGTCTTTTTGAATTTTGATGCTATCCATAGCTTTTCTTTACCTGTGGAAACAAAAGTAAAACCTCCTCCTCAACATAGCACCTATCTTGATTTCCATTCTGAAGCCAACACATCTTTGAAGTACACAGGATGATTTACCTCAGTAGTTTTTTGCTATAGTCCAATGTTTTTTGCAGGTGTTTTTCCTTTCCCATTAGCTTTTAGAAAAATCAAATTTAACAAAGCATTATGAAATCAATTAATGGGGGGTCTTTGTTACCACTTTCTGTTTAGTTAGCACATCCTTTAGAATTTAATTTGATCTTTCTATGAACACTTGTATGGTATTTTTATAATAAACATTATCTTGCATACTTTATATTGTAATAGGCCAAACATTGTTTCATTTAACTAGAGACATATGCTGGAGCATTGTCAGTCTTAATTTGTATAGGTATTCTCATTATAATCATAACTTCCAGCAAATGTGGGATTATAGAATTAGCTTTTTGTGAGCTCAAAGCAGTTACCCATTGAAATTCTGAAAAAGTATCTATTCTATGGTATGCATATTTTAATTCTCCAAATTTTGTGAAATGAAACAAATCCATCTAGCAAATTTTATTTCTATGTTAACCTTTATGATTACTTCTTGCTGGTAATGAAAGTTGGTTATAGAAGGAATAGATAAGACTTTTTTTTTACAACTTCTTTGGCTTGTTTCTAAGTGATGGAGAAATCTTTTTGTAAACCTTTGCTATTGACATGATGATATATATATATATATATATATATATATATATATATATATAAAACTCTGAGGTCTCTAGCACATTTTCTATCACTAATTGATTGATTTCATCATTATGTTGTACTAGAGGGCTTGACAGACCCATATGGAATTGAATATGAGTTATATGTAAGAGATATTACCTATTCCTAATTATTTCATGTAACAGAATAAATAGTGAAATTAGTTTTGACTAATCTGGAAAAAAATCATCCATTTCAATGTGTAAAACAACTCTTTCTGCATACTGTGAGTTGGTAACTATGTTAAGTTCTGTAAAATCCATTAATAGCATAAGAATAGCATATAATTCTAATTTTTAGGTAGAATTGTAATGGCTTTGAGCCACTTTACTTACATTTTCTGATTTGTTACCTGCTTTCCTTCATTTATTTGCATCAGTATAAAATATAGGGTATTAGAAATTGGTGTAACCCATATAACATGAGGAAGAATCCAGTTGTTTTCTTTATAAATTAAATTTGTTTGTTTTGGGGATATCTGTGGTGAATCACTTCTAAAAAATTATTGCATGAAAAAATTGCTGCATGAATTGTTGCATGAAAGTTAGGAAGTGGTCAATACATAAATATTGCCTTTCTACCTTAGCATAATCTTCCTCCACAAGAAGTTGGTCCTGAGAGATTACAATGCTTCTGTCCCTACTGCATTATTAAATGGTTTTAGCTTCATCCTTCCCACAGGCCCTCCACTGTAACTGAAAAGCAGCCACTAAAACTGCTGTAACCATATTTGTCTAATCTTTAAAGGTAATTATATTAGAAGTTGACCAGGAGTTTAACGTCTCCTTTAAAAATGGTGCATGCATGCCATATGAGACTATTGCTCCCTCAAATATTCTCAATCTAACATTTACACAGGAGTTTATTCAGCTCTTACATATTCTGGGAGATTTCTAACAACGGAATTCCTGTAAGGTTACTGTATAAATTAAATTTGGCTGTTTGAAATCCTTAGGCTGTTTCTCTGTAATTTTATAACATAATTTTGAGTTTAGTACTCCTTTGAATTCCTTTGTCTTGGTCTGAATACCTCTATGATCTTTTTTAACAAGTTTTTAAAGACTTTTATCTTGACATTCATATTAACTGATTTTTGAGTGATAAAACAAAAATAAACATGACATTTATAATAGACATTACAAAAATCCTGTCTACATTATCTTCCTATTTTTTTAAGTTGAATAGGTTTTAATAGCTCTAAAATGTTGAAAATTGATAAAGTTGAAACACTTTTTTTTTTCTATAAGGTTTGATTTTTACATTTTAATTCACCTTTATATAATATAATGTGGCTGATTCGTTATAGCCAGGACGTTTATATCCACTGGACCATTTGTAAAAATATTGACAAATTTACCAAATATTTATCAAGATTTTATGTTCTAAAGAAATGAGCCAGTAACTTCAGCACTTACCACAATCTACACTTGTGTGTGTTTCATTCAGTGATCACATGCTCAATGCTACTACTGTCATCACATTTCCAAAGTTTCATTCACAGTTCTTTAAGACATATAACTTGTACACCATTTCAACAAATTTACCTGGTAAATCACATGGGCAAATGATGTGATCACTAATTTAAAAATATATTTTTAAGATAAATAAAAGTGCAAAATGTTGTTACTGTTTCCTAGGTTAGCTTCATGACGAAATTGTGATATTTTTATTTTATTTACTAATTAGCTAAGTTATTAGAATAAGGAGTATTTGTAATAAAGAATTACTGAAATATTGGAATTGTTTCTTATTATTTGGCGATTTTACATCATGCACCCCATCAATCTCTGTTATCAGTCCTCTCAGATTCATACCCACACTTATGATCTGTCCAATTACAAAAATACACATTCATGTGGCTCATTCACTTACTGGAGCATAATTAGACTCCCTGTAGCCAGACCCTTAAAGAAAACAAGTCTTTCTTCACTCACACCCTGTCAGAGACCATCAATGCAAAAGTGATGAGCTGTGTCATTTAGTTGTATTCTAGCCATGACTTCTTGTGTACAATGACATCTCTTTCTTTTTATTTTTTTTTTTAAATCCACTAATGAGTGAATACATCACCTGCTTCTCTTTCTGGGATTGTGATACCTCACTTAGGAGGATATTCTCCAAATCCATCCATTTGTGTTCAAATTTTAGGATATCATTTTTTCTTACTGCTAAGTAGTACACCATTGTGTAGATGTACCACAGTTTGTTAATTCATTCTTTAGTTGAGGGGCATCTAGGTTGTTTCCAGGTCTTTGCTATTATGAATAAACCTGCTATGAACATAGTTGAGCTAATGTGAATATGCATCTTTAGGGCATATAACTAAAAGTGATATTGCTGGATCCTTAGGGAGACTGATTCTCAGTTTTCTGAAAACTGCCATACTGCATTCCGGAGTGACTGAAAAATCTTACACTCCCACCAACAGTGGAGCAGTGTTCTCCTCACTCCGCATCTACTTCAGCATAGGCTGTCATCTGTATTTTTCATCTTAGCCATTCTGACAGATGTCAGGTGGCATGTCAAAGTTGTTTTGATTTGCATTTCTCCGATGGCTAAAGATGTTGAACAACTTTTCCTGTGTCTTTCAGCCATTTGTAATTCTTCTGCTGAGAATTCACTTTTTAATTCTGAATCCCATTTTTGATTGGGTTATTCAAAGTTTTGGGCTCTAGTCTCTTGAGCTCTCTATATATTTTAGAGATCAATCCTCTGTCACCTAGAGGGTTGGTAAAAATCTTTTTCCATTCTGTAGGCTATTGTTTTGTCTTATTGACTGTGTCCTTGGCCTTACAGAAGCTTCTCAGTTTCAAGAGGTCTCACTTATTGATTGTTGTTCTTAGTGTCTGTGTTACTGGTTTTATATTTAGGAAGTGGCCACCTGTGCCAATTCATTAAAGGGTATTTCCCACTTTCTTTTCTATCAAGTTCAGAGTAGCTGTGTTTATGTTGAGGTCATTGATCTACTTGGATTTGACTTTTGTGCAAAGTGATAGGTTTGGATCTGTTTTCGTTTTTCTACATACTATAATCCAGTTATGCCAACATAATTTGTTAAAGATTTTATCTTTTTTTCATTGAATATTTTTGGTTTCTTTGTCAAAAATCAGATGCTCATAGATGTGCGAGTGAATGTTTGGGTCTTCAATTTAATTTTATTTATCCACAAGTCTGTTTTTATGCCAGTACCAAGCTGTTTTTATTGCTGTAGCTCTATAGTATAACTTGAAGTCAGGGATGGTGATGTCTCCTGAGGTTTTTTTGTTGAACAAAATTGTTTTGGCAATCCTGGTTTTCCTGTTATTCCAAATGAAATTGAATATTGTTCTTTGAAAGTCTGCAAAACATTGTGTTGAGATTTTGATGGGAAGTGCATTGAATCTGTAGATTGCTTTTGGTAAGATTGCTATTTTTACTATATTGATCCTATGAATCCAGGAACATGGGAGATCTTTCCATTTTCTGATATCCTCTTCAATTTCTTTCATTAAAGGTGATGTTTCCCTTATTTCTTTTTCAGCCCTTTTCTCTTTAGTGTGTAGGAGAACTACTGATTTCTTTGAGTTAATCTTGTATCCTGCTACATTGCTGAATATGTTTATCAGCTGTAGAAGTTCCCTGGTAGAATTTTGTGGGTCACTTATGTATACAATCATGTCTTCTGCAGCTAGAGATAGTTTCACCTCTTTCCCAATTTTTATTTCCTTAATCTCCTTTTCTTCTCTTATTGTTTTAACTAAAATTTTGAGAACTATGTAGAATAAATAAGGGGAGAGGAGACATCCTTGTCTAGTTTCTGATTTTAGTGGGATTGCTTTGAGTTTTTCTCCATTTAGTTTGATGTGGGCCATCAGCTTTTTGTAAATTGCCTTTTATTGTATTCAGGTATTTTCACTGTATTCATGTTCTCCCGGACTTTTATCATAAAGAAGTATTGGATTTTGTCAAAGACTTTTTCAGCATCTGATCATGTGAGTTTTTTCTTTCAATTTGTTTATATGATGGATGACATTTACTGTTTTCTGTATATTGAACCATCTCTGCATTTCTGGGATTAAGCCTATTTGATCATGCTTAATGATTTTATATATATATATATATATATATATATATATATATATATATACTGTGGATTTTGTTTGTCAAAATTTTGTTGAGTATTTTTGTATCATTATTCATGAGGGAAATTGGTCTGTAATTCTCTTTCTTTGTTTATCTTTGAGTGGCTTGGGTATCAGGGTTATTGTGGCCTCATAAAAAGTGTTTGGCAATATTTCCTCAGTTTCTATCTATTTTGTTAGATATTAAAATGGCTACACCAGCTTTTTTCTTAGGGCCATTTGATTGGAAACACTTATCCCAACCCTTTACTCTGAGCCTGTGTCTGTCATTAAAGTTGAGGTGTGTTTCTTTTATGCAGTGGAAGGATGGTTTTTGGTTATGTATTAATTGTGCTAGTGTGTGTCTTTTCATAGGTGAAGTAAGTCCATTGATATTAAGGGATATTAATGACCAATGATCAGTATTTTCATTCATTTTTGGTAGTAGTATGTATTTCCTTTTTAGGGGGAGTTCTTCCATGGGCTTATCAATTGTTTGTGGTCACATGGGTGTTTCTGGTTTCCTTAAGTTGGAGATTTTACTCTAAGGTTTTTTGTAGGGCCAAATTTGCAGTTAGGTATTGTTTAAATCTGGGTTATGTTGTGAAATATCTTGTTTACTCCATCTGCGTTGATTGATAGTTTGGCCTGGTATCATAGTCTAGGTTGGCATCCATAAACTTTTAGTGTCTGTAGAATGTCTGACCAGGACCTTCTTGTTTCATTGTTGCCATTGAATAGTCAGGTTTTATTCTGATGTGTCTGCCTTTATAGGTGATTTGGCCTTTTTCCTTTGCAGCTTTTAGTATTTTTCTTTGTTCTGTAGGTTTAGTGGCTTGATTATTACATGACAAAGAGACTTTTTATGGGGGTCTAGTCTATTTGGTGTCTGTGGCTTCCTGTATCTTTATAGACATTTCTTTCTTTCAGTTGGGGAAGTTTTCTTCTATGATTTTGTTGAATATATTTTCTGTGCCTTTGAGCTGGTATTCTTCTCCTTCTTCAATTCCAATTATTCTCAGGTTTAGCCTTTTCATGGTGATCCAAATTTCCTGGACATTTTGTGTTATGACTTTTTTGGCTCTATTTTTTTTTAACTGATGCATCTATTACCACTATTGAGTCTTCCACCCCAGAGATTCTCTCTTCTGTCTCTTGGATTCTGTTGTTTATGCTTGAATCTGTGGTTCCAGGTCTTTTTTTTTCAGATTTTCTATTTCTAACTTTGCTTGGTTTGTGCTTTCTTTATTGCTTCTATTTCAATTATTAATTTTTGGTAAAATTTTTTTCACCTTTTTTTCCTCTTGATTTTCTTTATTTTCCTTCAGAGATTTGTTTTTCTCTTATAATTTTTTGTTTGTAAATTCTTCTATTTCTTTAAGGGAGTTTGTTATATTCTCTTTTAAGGTTTCTATTAGTTTCATAACACTGTTTTTAAGGTTGTTTCCTTCTGGTCCCTCTTTATTGTTATGTTCAGGTCTTGAAGCTATAGAACCATTTGCTTCTTCTCATGGTGTCTTTTTAACCTTTGTATTGTTGTATGTATTCTTATACTGGCATCTGCCCATTGTTTCTTCAATTCACTCTTGCTTATTCCTTGGTTGTCTCTTAGTGGGTTGTCGGTCTGAGAACTCTTAATCAGGGACATGCTGTCATGAGGTTGCAGTGCTATGATTCCTTTTGTCGCCTCTTGACCACTCACATCTCAGCTATGCACCTTCTCCCACTGCTCTTATGCAAGCTATATTCTGGGCCGACTGTGTTCTGCACCAAAGCTTAGTGCCCATCCCAGGGCCTCGGTTCAGATAGCAGAAGTCACCATTTGACCTCTGACCTTTCATTTGTGGCTATTTCCCTGCTGCTATTACACCAGCCATAGACTGAGCTGATTGCTTCTTCCTGTCCCTGGAAGTGGAGTTTATCACCTGAACTCTCACCTCTCAGCTATGTGCCCAGGGATTCTGCTGTTTCCCTGCTGCTATTATGCCAGCCACATTCTCTATCTTTTATTTAATTGTCCTATTTTCAAACTGTCTGAAGTATTATCAAACAAAGAACAAATTTATTCCATCATAAGTTTTTTTTTTTAACATTTTTTAATCTGTGGGAAAAACTCTCTTTCAACAAAGAGGGAGAAAAGGAAGATGGATATCTTCATAGAGGAAACCAATGTGGAACTGGAAGGAGATTGGGTGCTAGGGAAACCCCCAAGAACCCACAGGATGTTCCTGGATAGGTCCCCAACCAATAATGGAGGGGTTCCTAAACAGGACATCACCTATAGTCAAATAAATAACTACCCAAAGTGTCATCACAGAACCTACACCCAACAATACATGGAGGTAGAGGCAGAGATCCATGGATGAGCACTGGGCCAAGCTCCCCTTACAGCTGGAGAGTAGGGGAGAAGAGTCTATATAAATAAGGAGATAGAGAATATGAAGGGTCCCATGGAGATGGCTGCCTAGAGCTCTGGAGAGCACACTGAATCAAGAACAGTCCCTTGGGAACATAGGACAAAGATCCAGCCCCTCGAAGGGTGGGCAACTGTCTATTACCATAGGCAATATGTAGAGCCCCTCAAGGGGTTAGATCAGACTGTGTTCCTGTAAATAAGATGGCACCTTGGAGCCCATTCCCTGCAGTGAAGTACCTAATGCAGTCTTGATATTGGGATAAGAAAATCTCCCACCTGCCTGGAGTGAATGCCCCATGCTGAGCTGACCTATCTTGGAACTTCCTCATTTTGGGGGAAGAAGATCAGGGGATGGGGTGAGATGAGGCTGAAGGCAGATAGGAAGGGATATGGGTACGGGGAAGAATGGGTGAGTAGGGGGATACATGGATAAAAACCTTTATTAATTAAAAAAAAATCAAATACTTATAGATTATGTGTGAAAATGTACTTCCCTTCATGTATCAATACATACTTATATTTAAAATAAAATATTTTTAAATGTAAAAAAAGAAAAACAAACAAAAGGTCTTTTCTGGCTTAAACTAATTTCCCTTTTTAAGAAATCTCAATTGACTCACCAAATCTACTGATAATACAGAGATAAGGATGAAGTAAGGCAACTACCCAGCAAGTCAGAAGCTTGAGGAGGATCCATTAAATGCCACAACCCACTGAGAGAAGAAAGAAGCAAAAAAGCCAGCCATCTGCACATCTGCAGGAGGGAATATGTGAAAATATCTGGCTATCCTCTGCTTGCTCTTTAGCTGGTAGGGTAGTGATTCTGACCACATGTAGCTCTGGCCTTTGTTGGTAAGTGCAATGCCATAGGCAAGCAGCTTTTTTTGTGAATTCATGCCCCTACATTAGGCACCAGATATTGCACTAATTCTACTTATAATAAAAATCTGGAGCCAGATATTGAGAAAAAGCTGAAAGATCAGAGAGGCAGAGGAACAAAGCATAGACTCCAAGTTACCTAGGTACCTAGCCACTCCTCATGATTCCTCAGACTGAATGCTTCTGAGTCCTCAGTTGAAAGAGAACAGGGTTCCAGGCCAAGAGTTCAACTCCTGCCCCCTCCTGACTTATCTTCTTTTTTTGCCCATCTATCTCACTTCCTGGTTCAACTTTTCTATGCTAGTATTAAAGGTGTGTGCCACCACTACCTGGCTCTGTTTGGGCTTGAAATCACAGTGATCCAGATGGATCTCTGCCTTTGCCTCTCTAGTGCTAGGATTAAAGGTGTGGGTCAACACTGACCTTTATGGCTAACTCTGGGGGTGACTCTGTCCTCTGATATTCAGGCGAATTTTATTAGAAATACAATATATCACCACATAAACCTAATATGTCTATAGATAATATATAAATTAAAGCATATATTAGTCATTGAAAAAGCATATAACTGTGTGGCTAACAAAATTAAAATGAAACATACTTTTTGTTTGAGAGATATTTTTTCTTTTATTTACTTTTGATTGGTTAAAATTTTAAATTTTTTTACATCTTGTAGACTGTACAGAAACAGACGGCAGTCACATCACCTAACAGGTCATAGTTGTCTAGCCCTGCTTTATATGAATAAATTATAAAGACAAATTGAATCTCTAGATTACATTATCTTCCTATAGTAGGGATTTTATTGTTCTCCCTGGCAGGTGGCAATAGGGACAAGATCATATTTATCTAACTAGGGACTAAGTTAATTTGTATCTAGTTTCAGTCTTTGTGAGGATTAATTTGTTTCCACAGCACATATGAATATTGCATATGCTTGGTTCAGTTTCTAGTTATTTTGACCACAGGCTACAAACAACAAATGACATTCCCTCAAAGGGACCACAGAGAGTTGAATGTCAGACAAGCACTTTCATTATTATTCTTTCTTTCTAAATTCTTCACTCTTAAAGACTATAATAATATATATCACTTAGTCAATACAGCAGTGTCTTAGATGTATAATAGAACTTATTGTATAAAGTAATGATATCCTCTGTTCCTCTGTTCCCCCAGATCCAGCCTTCTAGTCTCATCTACAGCTTTGCAGCAGAACAATCTTGACAGCCTTCCCTGTTCTCATCCTCTGTGTATCTCACAGATTTTCCACTCCTAATCTTTCTTCCCGTACTCATTGTATTGTTCTCATTTTCAACACCTGGCAACCACCCCATGATAACTGAAAGGCCACTCTTGCCAAGGGAGCAGGTATCCTGACAGAGGATCCACAGGTATTCTTTTTCTAATCCTCCAGATACAATCACCCTATTTCACCCCAGATCTGTGGCAGAAAATCCACTGCAGTCTCCTTTTCCTCTCTGACTCCATCCTCAAGTGATTATAAATCTTTTCATCCAATTTTTCTTCTCCCAAGTCATATGTGGTGATATATTATATATTTAATAAAATTAGGCTGGAATATCAGAGAATAGAATCACCTACAGTGATTCCATGAAGGTCAGAAAGTGGTGATTTGAGCCCTTAAACCCATCACTTGAGATAACCAAGTGGTGATTTATACCTTTAATCCCAACACTTTAGGAGAGAGAGAGAGAGAGATCTTTCTGTATTTCTGTGAATTCAAAACCTAACAGCACAGAAGTAGTTGCTCATTCTTTTAATACTAACTCTATAATGCAGAGTTAAACCTGGAAGTAAAACAGCTGGGCAGGAAAGATATTTAAGGCAGAGGTAGGCAGACAGGCATGCATTCTGCAGAAGTGCTCAGCCAGGCTGAGGACTTTTGAAGTTAGCATTTACTTGTTCTGTCTGAGAAGTTGGGTAGGTGAGAATTGACTGTGGTCTGTTTCCTCTCTCTGATATTTCATCTTTTCCCCAATATCTAGCTCTGGGTTTTTGTTATATACTAACTAGAATTGGTACAATATTTGGCACTCAACTTTTAGAACACAAATTCACAAAAACTGCCATTTGCTGGCCAGAGCTGAACATGACGAAAGTAACTATTGGCTGGCTAGGTTTTCTGTTAGAAGTTAGCCTTCAGCCTTAGGCAGAGCCCACTACATGTGTTTCTTCTCCACATTCATCTGAATAAGTTTTTAGAACAGCAGCCTCCCCTCTCCCGATTAATTGTGTTTTTTCTTTTTTTAGACCCCCTCTTTGGGCTGCTTCCACAATAGTTAGCTGCCCCACTTTTCAGTCATCTGAAATGTCACTGACAACAAATTTGATGAATATATTGGGCTTTTTAAGGGGGGAATTTGTATAAGGCATAGAAAGACCTTCCCCCCCCCCCGCAATAAAAACAGGAAGGAGTAGCATAATGAAAGCTGATTGGTCTTTCTTTGATATTATTCTAGATGACTTGAAAATGGAACCAGTAAAGAAGAAGATAAATAATGTAGATGGGATTATCATTATAATATTTATTATGAATACTATATGTTTATTTCTGTTTTATCATTTGAAAAGCCAGTTCATGTGAATATTAAGAAAAAAGTTTCAGAAAGCCTGTTAAGAGAAAACACACAGATGTTCAGTCCCAGAGAGAGAAATTTATAAACCCAATCTGAACATTGTTTTTTAAGATTACACAAAAACATTCTAAGTTCTTTCAACAGCCAACATTAGCATATTCAGTAAGTTAAAATAAATCACAGAATGATAAAAATTGTTCAGAATTTATTTGAGCTCTGGTACAAATGTTAAATTTAAGGAGACATAAAAAGCAATCACCATTTGTGGTATACACTCACCTTCTGTAGAACAAATGTTAAATTTCTGATCAACATGTAACTGAATTATCCCTGAAGACTAGTCAGATATGCTTACCACTGTTTTGGAGTCCAGGCTGCTTTTTACCATGGAAGACATTGTGAAAGGATGAGGCTAAATCAATAGAACAAAGAAACAGAAATAGAGGCATAGAAATCTCTCAAGACTAGCTTCTTGGAGAAGGAGACTATGCTGATGCTAAACAAAAGCTTTCATGGTACAATAAGCACACCCTATCTTAAATGCATAGGATAAGAATTGAAGAAATAGGAAAGAAAAACATTTCTTGAATTACTAAAGTAATTCAAGGCTCAAAAAAAAAAAAAAAAACGCTTACAGAATTTTTGTAAAGATTAACTGCAGTAGTAAACAGGATGGTACCAAATTAAGAAGCTAAAGAAATAATAATTGAATCTCTGGCATTTTAAAATGCTAACTCATAATGTAAAAGGATATTTAGGCCATTAAAAGCAAGGTCAGCACCCTTGGAGGATTGGATTTGTGATACAATTAATTTAGATTCTTATAACTGTGATGATAACTGGGTAGGAGAGGTTTTTTTTTTTTTTTTTTCCTAGAGGTTTGAGGAAAAAAGAAAATGTCAAATATTACAACTGTGGAAGACAAAGCCACCTAAAAAGAAACTGTAAACAAGGCATTCCCAGAAACAATGTCTTTATTAGGAATGATCTCAAGAGACTACCCCTTACTTCTGGAGTATGGGAAAGATGTGGCAAAGGGAAGCAGTGGTCTAAGGAGTGAAGGTCAACAAGGGACAGACAAGGTAACTTTTTGCCTTTAGGAAATGCCCTAAAGCTGGCTTTCAAAAGTCCTGGTATCAAATCCAACTCTGTCATTGTGGAGGAACTTCTCAGAGCAATTAAGGAAACTAAAGCCTATTCTAAGAAAACGTACTGCTCTGGACAATAGAAAATCTATAAAAAATAGAACAAAAAATAAGGAAAAATCATGAGGTGAATATTTTGGCAAACTTCTATAAATAAGCAAATGTTCAGTTGTGAGGAACTGAGACATTATCCCAGGTAAAACATAGTGCAAGATGGCTTGAACATATAGAGCCATAAGAATGAGAGGAAAATTAAAGCCAAATGTAGATACTATTGCTATGAATTAATGGGGACAAGATTTATTACAACAATAAAATACTCAGATTAACATTACTCCATTTTCAGAAACAAATCAAAAACTAACATATATCTCTGGGAAAAATATTATAAGAAATAGTCAACAAACATTGAGGATGTACAAAAACAATGCACAACAGCTGCCGATCTTTTAAAGACACCCACAGCACTATCTTTAAAATTGCTAACAGAGAAGCCTATACAGATTGAGCAATGGCCTTTATCAAAAGAGAAATTTCAGGCCTTAGAACTGGTACAGAAGCAGTTAAATGCTCAGCACAAAATCAACCAGCCCTTGGAATTCTCCTGTATTTGTTATTAAAAAGAATGGTACCATACCTAAGAGCAGTGAACAAAGTGATTCAGTCAATGGGCTCTCTACAATCTGAAATTCCTTTGCCTTTCTGGTACCTAAAATTGGCTAATTATAGTTATTGAATTAAAAGACAGCTTTTTTATGATACCTCCACAAGAACAGGACAAAGAAAAAATTACCTTTACAGTATCCAATTATAATAAAGCCTGTAAAGAGATACCAATTGAAGGCTCTCCCACAGGGAACTTTAAATAGCCCTACTCTGTGCAATATTTTGTACAACAGCCATTAGAAGTGATACATAAACAAGTCCGAAAATCATTCATCACTAAATAGATGATATATTATTGGCTGATTCAAATATAGATTAGAAAGAATGTTTGAAGAAGTAAAAAAAAAAAAATGCCTGCTTGGGGATTACAAATTGCTCCTGAAAAATAAAAAGAATAGATTCTATTAATTATTTAGGATACAAAATAGGTCAACAAAATTAGATCCCAAAAGATTCAAATTAGGAGAGATAGATTTTGAAATCTTAATGATTTCCAAAGATTGCGATGAGACATTTCCAATTTATAGACCACTACTGGGATAAAAAATCATGAACTGGATAATTTGTTAAAACCTTAAATGTTGACAGGACTTAAATAGCCCAAGAGAATTGTCACCTGAAGCTGAGAGAAAACAGGCTTTTGTGGAAAATAAATTACAGGATGCATATGTGGATCATGTGGATCCCAACCTTAATTACCTCCTGGTTATTTTACCTTCTAAGCATTTTCCTACAGGAATTTTAACACAAAAGGAAAATATTATATTGGAATGGATATTTCTATCACATATATAGAGTAAAAAAATTAAAGGCATATTTAAAAGATTTCTGATTTGATTTTTGAAGGAAAATTACAAATTTGTCAATTGGCAGGAATAGACCCAGCAAAAATTGTTGCACCTTTAACTAATGAAGAAATTGACCAGTTATGGGTAGAAAGTAAACCTTGGCAAAGATCTTGCAGTATTTATTTGGGGGGGGGCAAGGTTAACAACAGATATCCTGAAAGCAAAAGATATGAATTTATAAAGGGAACTAACTGGATTATTCCTCATGTTGTATGTGAGACACCAATTTTGAAGCGACCACATTTTATGCTGATGCAAACAAATCAGGAAAGGTAGGATATAAATCAGAAAATGTAAGTGAAGTGGCTCAGAACCCTTATAATTAAAAAATATAAATATTAAAAAATAAGAGACCATAGGTAGTATATCTGGATGAGAATGGAGGTGGGGAATGACTGGGAGAATAAAGAACAGGAAGAAATAATCAGGATATATTGTGTGAGATTAGAATTTATTTTCTTTTTTTTTTAGTCTGATCCATGTCTTAGTTAATTTTTTTCTTTCTTTTTTTATTATGAATAAAGTCACATTTTCTATCCATGTATATCATATTCAAGGTTCCTTCCCCCTCCTACCACATCCAGTCACTCTCTCTTCTTCACATCTCCCTATCTCTTCCTCAGCAAGGGCAGGAGGTCCCAAAGCCCATTATTGCTCAGTTCAGCATCCACTCATGGCAGATCCAGTTTCCTGACCCCAAAATCAAGCCTGAATCAGATGTTCCACTAGAGGGAATGGGATCCAAGGTATCAGTCCAAGGTGTTTCCAATCCCAACCTGTTCAGTGGTTGTGGTTTGCAGCTTGGACATGCTTTGCTTTTTGATTTTTTGATTACAGATCACTAATGAGAGAATAAACTCCTGCTTATCTTTCTTGGTTTGAGATACCTCGTTAAGGAGGATATTCTCTGAATCCATCCATTTGCTTGCAAATTTTAGGATATCATTTTTTCTTTTTTTTTTAAATGGAATTCTTTTATTTTATTTTTAATTAATTAACTAATTAATTAATTTTAAAGGATTAAACACAATTGGCAAATTCTTAACCAAATTAAACAAAAAACGGGAAGACCTACTTCAATAAAACTAGAAATCAAAAGGGAAACATTATAACAGATATGAATGAAACTCCAGAAAATCATAAGGACCATACATTATAAATTTTTTTTGGTAAATTAAAGATTCAGAAAAAAATTGGTGAGTTTTTAGATAGCAAAATTAAACCTAAATTCAATGAATGATTTTCACAAATTTATACTTGGTGACCTGCTTGAAATACTAATAAAATACTTCATACTAAAAATAAAAAACAGCAATAGCAGAAACAAACACAAGAAAATATGGACTTACTACAGAATTCTACTATAACTTAAAAAACTAAGACAAAAACATCATTTTTTCTTACTACTGAGAAGTACTCCATTGTGTAGATGGACCACAGTTTGTTGATCCATTCCTCAGTTGAGGGGCATCTAAGTGGCTTCCAGATTCTTGCTATTATGAATAATCCTGCTTTGAACATAGTTGAGCTAATGCCTTTGGAGTATAAATGTGCATCTTTAGGGTATACACCCAGAAGCGGTATTGCTGGATCCTTGGGGAGATTGATTCCCAGTTTTCTGAGAAACCACCATAGTGAATTCCAAAGTGGCTGAACAAGCTTACTATCCCACCAACAATGGAGGAGTGTTCCCCTTGCTCCACAACCTCTTCAGCATAGGCTGTCACTTGTGTCTTTTATCTTAGCCAATGTGACAGGTGTCAGGTGGTATCTCAAAGTTGTTTTGATTGCGTTTCTCTGATGGCTAAAGAAGTTCAGCACTTTTTCAAGTGCCTTTCAGCCATTTGTAATTCTTCTGCTGAGAATTCTCTTTTTAATTATGAACCCCATTTTTTGATTGGGTTATTCAAGGTTTTGGGCTCTAGATTCTTGAGTTCTTTATATATTTTAGAGGTCAGTCCTAAATCACTTGTAGGGTTGATGAAAATCTTTTTGCATTCTGTAGGCTGTCATTTTGTCCTATTGACAGTGTCCTTTGCTTTGCAGAAGCTTCTCAGTCTCATGAGGTCCAATGTATTGAATTTTTTCTTAGTATCTGTGCCACTGGTGTTATATTTAAGAAGTGGTTGCCTGTGCCAATTCGTTGGAGGGTATTACCCACTTTCTTTTCTATCAAGTTCAGAGTGTCTGGGTTTATGTTGAGATCTTTAATCCACTTAGATTTGAGTTTTGTGCAGGGTGACAGGTTTGGATCTATTTGAGTTTTTCTACACACTACCAACCAGCTATACCAACACTATTTGTTAAAGACACTTTTTTCCATTGAATATTTTGGGCCTCTTTGTCAAAGATGCCCAGATCCTCAATTGGACTCCATTCATCCACAAGATTATTTTTTGGCCAATACCAGGCTGTTTCTATTACTGTAGCTGTATAGTATAAATTGAAGTTGGGGATGGTGATGCCTCTTAAGGTTCTTTTGTTGAGCAAAATTATTTTGGCAATCTTGGCTTTCCTGTTATTCCAAATGATGTTGAGTATTGTTCTTTCAAGGCCTGTGAAATATTGTGTTGAGATTTTGATGGGAAGTACATTGAATCTGTAGATTACTTTTGGTAGAATTGCCATTTTTATTATTGATCCTTCCTATCCAGGAACATGGTCCGAGTTTTCCATTTTCTGATATCCTCTTCAATTTCTTTCTTCAGTGATTTAAATTTTTTGTCAAATAGATCTGTTACTTCTTTGATTATAGTTACACCAAGGTATTTAATGATAATTGCAGCTATTATAAAGGGTGATGTTTCCCTTATTTTTATTTTAGCCCTTTTATCTTTAGTGTATAGAAGGGCTACTGCTTTCTTTGAGTTAATCTTTTATCCTGCTACATTGCTGAAGGTGTTTATCAGCTGTAGCAGTTCCTTGGAAGAATTTTGTGGATCACTTATGTATACAATCATATCATCTGCAAATAGAGATAGTTTCACTTCTTCTTTTCCAATTTATATCCCCTTAATCTCTTTTCGTTCCCTTATTGCTTTAGCTAAAACTTTGAGAAGTATATTGAATAGATAAGGGGAGAGAGGACATGCTTGTCTAGTTCCTGATTTTAGTGGGATTGCTTTGAGTTTTTCTCCATTAAGTTTGATGCTGGCTGTTGGCTTCTTGCAAATACCCTTTTTTTATATTTAGGTATTTTCCCTGTATTCCTGATCTCTCCAGGACTTTCATCATAAAGGTGTGTTGAACTTGGTCAAAGGCTTTTGCAGCATCTAAGGATACAATCATATGGTTTTTCTCTTCAGTATGTTTATATGATAGATGACATTTTGGTTTTTCTTTTGTTGAACCATACCTGCCACCTGGAATGAAGCCTACTTCATTCGGTGAATGATTTTTTTTATATGTTGTTGTATACAGTTTGCCAGAATTTTGTTGAGAATTTTAGCATCAGTTCTCATGAGAGAAATTGGTTTGTAATTCTCCTTCTTTGTTGTGTCTTTGAGTGGCTTGGGTATTAGGGTAATTGTGGTCTCATAAAAGGAATTTGGCAATATTAAAGGTTATAGGCTTGTTTAGGTAATTAATCTGGTCTTCATTTAATTTTGGTAAATAATACCTGTCCAAAAAGCTGTCCATTTCTTCTAGGTTTTCCATTTTTGTGGAATATAGATTTTTCAAGTATGATATGCTAATTCTCTGGATTTCCTGGGCATCTGTTGTTATGTCCCCCTTTTCATTTTTGATTTTGTTGATTTAGATACTCTCTCTCCGCTTTTTGATTAGTTTGGATAAGGGCTTATCTCTGTTGTTGACTTTCTCAAAGAACCAACTCTGATTCATTGATTCTTTGTATTGTTCTTTTTTTTTTCAATTGTATTGTTTTCAGCTCTAAGTTTGATTATTCCCTGCCTTCTACTCCTTCTAGGAGTTTGCTTCTAATTGTTCTAAGGCTTTCAGCTGTGTTGTTAGTTCTCCAGTGTGGGATTTCTGTAAGCTTTTCATATTAGGCATCTAGCGCTATGAATTTTTCTCTTAAGACTGCTTTCATTGTGTCCCACAAGTTTGGGTATGTTATGGATTCATTTTCATTATATTCTAGGAAGATTTTTATTTCTTTTTTTTTCTCCCTTGACCCAGGTTTAGTTCAGCTGAGTGATGTTTAGTTCCTATGACTTGGTCGTCTTTCTGTGATTTTTTGATGTTGTTGTACTCTAACTTTAGGCCCTGGTGGTCTGATATGATACAAAGGGTTATTTCCATTTTTTGTATCTGTTGATATTTGCTTTATGACCAATTATGTGTTCAATTTTAAAAAAAGGTCCATGAGGAGTTGAGAAATATGTATACTGTTTTGCATTTGGGTGGAAGCTTCTGTAAATCTCTATTAAATCCATCTGCGTTATAACCTCTTTTGGACTCCTTATTTCTCTCTTGAGTCTCTGTCTGGTTTACCTGTCCAGGGGTGAAAGTGGGGTATTGTAGTTTCCCACTATTAGGATGTAAGAATTGATGTGGGATTTGAGCTTTAGCAGTGTTTTTTTTTTTTTTCTTTTTTTTTTACATAGGTAGGTGTCCTTATATTAGGGACATAAATATTCCAGATTGAAATCTCTTGACCAATTTTTCTTGCAACGAATAAGTAATGACCATCTTGGTCCCTTTTAATTGCTTTTAGCTTAAAGTCTATTTTGTTAGATATTAGGATGGCAACCCCAGCTTGTTTCTTAGGACCATTTGATTGGAAAATCTTTTCCCAATCTTTACTCTGTGCCTGTGTCTGTTTTGTGGTTGAGGTGTGTTTCTTGTATGCAGTAAAAGGATGGCTTCTGTTTTTGTATCCATCTAGTTAGTGTATGTCTTTTTATAGGTGAGTTG
Organism: Sigmodon hispidus; assembly: GCA_004025045.1. Lineage (NCBI taxonomy): Eukaryota > Metazoa > Chordata > Mammalia > Rodentia > Cricetidae > Sigmodon > Sigmodon hispidus. Next base: position 91,393 of record PVIH01000206.1, read on the forward strand.
AGTCTATTGATATTAAGGGATGTTAGTGACCACTGACTGGTATTTCATGCTATTTTTGGTGGTTGTTTGTATGTATTTTCTTTCTTTGGGCTATTTTTCTGTGGGAATATTGATTGTTATGGTTTCATTGGTGTATCTGGGATCCTTAGGTTGGAGTTTTCCCTCTAATGCTTTCTGGAGGACCAGATTGGTAGATAGGTATTGTTTCAGTCTTTCTTTGTCATAAAATATCTTGTTTACTCCATTTATGGTAATTGATAATTTTGCTGAGTATAGTAGTCTAGGTTGGCAGCCATGCTTTTTTAGTGTCTGTACAATTTCTGACCATGCTCTTCTTGCTTTCATTGTTTCCATTTAACAGTCAGGTGTTATTCTGATGGGTCTGCCTTTATAAATAAGTTGGCTTTTTTCTTTTGCACCTCTTAAAATATTTTCTTTGTTCTGTATGATTTGTGGCTTGATTATTATGTGGCGAGTGGACTTTTTGGGAGTTCATATCTATTTGGTGTTGTGTAAGCTTCTTGTATCTTTATAGGTATTTTCTTCTTTAAGTTAGGAAAGTTCTCTTCCATTATTTTATTGAATACATTATCTGTGCCTTTGAGCTGGTATTCTTCTCCTTCTTCTATTCGTATTACCCTCAAGTTATATCTTTTTATGGTGTCCCAGATTTCCTGAATATTTTGTGTTATGTCCTTTTTGGTTTTAGTATTTTCTTTGACTGATGTATCCAATTTCGCTATTGAGTCTTCCCCTCCAGAGATTCTCTCTTGCATATCTTGGATTCTATTGGTTATGCTTGTACATGTAGTTCCAATGGTTTTCTTCAGATTTTCTATTTCCATCTTTGCCTCATTTTGTGTCTTTTTATTGCTTCTATTTCAGGTTTTAGTTCCTGGAATGTTTCTTTCATTTTTTGATTTGTTTATCTCTTCTAATTTTTTGTTTGTATTTTCTTCTGTTTCTTTAAGGGAATTTTTTATATCTTCTTTGAAGGTTTCAATAATCCTCATAAAGGTGCTTTTGGTGTTGTTTCCTTCTGTTTTCTCTTCATTGTTTTGTTCAGGTCTTGTAGTTGTAGCACCACCACTTTCTTCTGGATTTGCCTTGTTGTTCTTTACATTATTATATGTATTTTTGCACTCGCATCTGCTCATGGCTTCAGTGGTTCACAATTAGTCAGCTACTAGTCAGTTGCGGCAAGATGGCTTGTGTGTCTCCTGTCTCCTCTGAGCAAGGAGTCTGCTCGATCTCTGTGCTCTGCACAGGGGTCTGAATTTCAAAGCATTGGTTCTTTTCTGATGACACAGTTTGCCCTGGAGGCGGGGCCAGCCATACAAGGTATCTTTTTTTTAGGTGTGGCTGGAGGGGCTCCTAACAGACAAACCCTAGTCCTGTCTGCTAAGGAGAGTCTGGGATCAGGTCCTACTGATTGACACTGGTTCCAGAAATCAACTTTCTGTACAGGGTTTCAGGTACTGGAACCTGATCACCCTTGGACAGGGACTGAAATTCAAAGTCCTCAGTCCTTCTCTGCTGATGCGCTTGGTGGCAGGGCCTGCTGTACAAGGTCCCCTCTTTTAGGTGTGCCTGGAGGAGCCCCTCACCGCCAAACCCTAGTCCTGTCTGCTATGAAGAATTTATTTTCAAAAGAAGAAAAAGATTTACTAACTTCCTCTGGTATATGTATGACTGAAATTGTAAAAGATATAATGATTAATACTGTTGACCAATTGAATGAATACTAAAATGTGATAGCCCTGAATTCTTATGACTATACAAATATTCCCAGAATTTAAGTTTTTCTAGTTTGAAGAAAAGAATATTTTATCACTAGAAAAAAATGCTATCCTTAAAAAACAAAGTTGAATTCCAATAAATACTCATATTTAAAGACAAATAGGAATGACCAACAATTGGGAAATGAACTGACATAAGGCTGAATATGAAAATAAGAAGTACTAGACAATTATTCATATTTTCTTGAGACAGTAGGAGGAGAGGAAGTAAAGTGCCTACTGTCAGCTTAACTTGCTACTTCAGAGAAAATCAGAGAAGCAAGGGGCGGGTGACCATTATGTTTATGTTATATTAGTCATTATATTATAGACTAAGTCTCTTCTTCAAAAAAATGAAGTCATGGTTCCACCACAACTAAAGTCTGTGTTGATGTGTTTTGGTCATTATTGCCACCAAAGTCCACATGGATGCTTGTAGTCTAGGAAGCAGCCAATGACCTTGTTAGTGTACAAGGGCTGTGCTGCTGCTAGACCATGTCTACAGTGTCATCTGGGGCTATAGTATCATTTGGGTCAGGGCTGCTGTTGAGGGCCAATATCTGCAGCCAGGATCTGTGTTAATGTCAGTGGCTCATAATACCATTGAGGGCCATGCAAATGCTGGGAGTCAAAGCAGTCACCTGGGAACATGTTGGTATCTAAGGGACACACTGCCATGGGAGCCATGCCAAACCTGGTAGCCTGAACTGCCACTTGGCGCCATGGTAACATCCAAGCCCCTTTGCTTCCTAGGACCATATCTGATTCTATGGTCCTATCACATCTGGATTAATATCTGTGGCCCATGTTGCCACCAAAAGCCATAAAAATGCTAGAAATCTAGGTCATAGCCTGTTGTGAAACAATTTTTATACACTGTCAATATGCATTATTCTCATTGGTCCATAAGAGAACTGACTGACCTAGAGCTTGGCAGAATGAGATTGAGTCTGAGAGCCAGACTAGGAGGATGATAGGAAGAAAAAGAATGGAGTCTGAGGAATCTTGACAAAAATGCCATGAGACCCAGAGCAAGCAGGATGGGAAATATACAGATAAGGTAAACAAGGCTTAGGCAGCACATAGCTTAATAAAAATGGGTTAATAAAAGTTATAAGAGCTAGATTAAAAAATAAGCCTAAGCTATTCACTTAGCATTTATAATTAATAATAAGTCTCTGAGTGATTATATGGAAGCTGATGATCCTAATGAAAAACTCTGTTTACAACAACATTTGGCCATATGCGTATACAAAAGCAGTGCAACCACCAGGGTCAAGCTGATGTGAAAAGCCTGCACTGTTATCCAGGGCCATGGTGTCACAAGATTAGGGACTCTACTGAAGAACATGTCTGTGTCCATGGCTCTATTGCAGCCAAGATCTAAGTCAACATTAATGGCATATGGTGTCATCAAGGGCTGTGTGGATGCCTGGAATCTGGCCAGTCACCTGAGACCAAGTTGGGGTCTGAGAGCCATACTAATAAGAGTGCCTTGCCTTACCACCTGGATGTCATGGACCAGGCTTCTGCCTAGGGCTATGTCTGGGCAATGTCTGTGGCCCTGTAGCAGCTGGAGTCTAGGGTGATGTTCAAGACTCCTGTTACTACCAAAGGCTCTGTGGGTGTTGAGAGTCTAGTCAACCATCTGAAACCATGTTGGTGTGTGAGGGCCATTTGACAATCAGGCCATAGTGATCTGGGTGGCCTGTCTGCCACCAGGGCCATGGTGACATACAGGCCCAAGCTGCTGCTGTGAGTCATGTCTGATCTGTGGTTCTGCTACAACTGGAGTCTGTGTGATCTTCATAATTTTGGTTTCAACAAGAAATCATTGGAACCTTGAGTGTTGAAATCCTAGGGCTGTGCTAAGTCAACCAAGCCCCTTCACTGGCACTGGAATGGCTGGCCCTGCCCTTCACAGGATTCTACAGCAGGATATTTTTACCCCTTTTACTCCCCCAACCCCTACCTTCCTCTATTTCACCTGCACTCAGGAAAAATGGTGTGGAGTTGCATATCACCTTGGCAGCATACTACAGATGAGCCTGTTGTCAAGGACACAGTTGAGTAGGCCCTGAAGGTGTAAATATAGCAGAGCTGACTCTGCCCCTCTACCTGCCATGTGGTAGCATGGGTGATGGAAAGATGTTCTCCCTCAAGCCCCATTTAGTTCTGTTCATTTGCCTGAAAATTTCAAGATGGGGTCAAGATCATGATAAGGAAACCCACAGAGAGAGCTGACCTGAGCTATGGGAACCCACTGACTGGACTAACAGTCAGGGAACATGCATGGGAACAAACTAGGACCTTAATATAGATAACAGTTTTGTGGTTTGAGCAATTTGTAGTACTTCTGGTAGTGGGGCAAAGATTTATCTCTAGTGCATGAAGGGGCTTTTTGGAACCCATTCTCTGTAGAAGGATACCTTGCTCAGCCTTGATACAGAGGAGGTACTGGGCCCTGCCTCAAGGTGATATCCTAGACTTTGTTGACTGCTCATGGAAGTCCTTAACCTCTCTGAGGAGTGGATGGTTGGGTGGGGTAAGGGAAAGCTGGGAGGTGAGTGGAAGGAGAGGGAAAGGGAACTATGGTTGGCATATTTTTAAAAAGGTAAAAATAAATGTTGAATAAAAATAAAGGAAGACCCATTGTTGATGGTATGACAGAGCATGGAGGCCTCAACCAGACATATGACTCAAGGTTATGAACACTTTCAAATGACAGATAAGGACTTAAGAATAAAATGTGTGTGAATTGCCAGGGCACACCACAGCTTCCACAACAAGATTGTTTTCCCTGTCTTTCTTTTTTCTTGCTCTGCTTTGTTTGTTTGGTTTGTTTTTATTTATTTATTTTTATTTTGTTTTGCTCATGGGGGTGGTTGCAAGGGCAAATGCACTGGATAGCTATGGACCATGGGCAGGTATGGGATGAATAAAGTGAAAACTACAAAGAATAAATAAAAGCTATAAAATAAAGAAATATGAAAAAATAAGCCCTTTCCTAAGGTGCAGATCTAACCAACATTCTAAAAGACAGTCAATTTTCAAATGTTACAAAAATGCATCAGCCCCTATACAAACTTATATAAGGCTTAGAAACCAGATAAAAAACATTGTTTCTGGAATGTGATTATAGACAGACAGACTGTATTTTTTCATAGTGTTCATTGGATGTGCTATTTGACAACCTGAAATATATAAAAAGTATATTATCTTCAAAGTAATCCCTACCCTCTGCTTTCACCCTCTCAACCCCATTACTCATTTGGTTCTTGCATTTCCCTTCCCTACCTTTGAACCTTTTGTCGATCTCTTTTTGGTACCCACTGATTTAAGGTCCTGCATTTTTTAACAAGTTTTTTTCTTTTTTCTTTTTTTTTTTTTTTTTTTTTTTTCTTTTTTTTTTTTTTTTTTTTTTTTTTTTTTTTTTTTTTTTTTTTTTTTTTTTTTGCTTACTGCATTTCTTTATTAGCAAGAAAATAAATCTCTGTCAGGCCATTCTGAGGATCTAGGCCTGTGTAGGAAAATAAAATGGTCCTCTTACTCCCTAGGAAGATGGGAAACCTCACCCTACATAACAGATGGAGATAAGGCCTCTAATAGACATAGATTAACCTGCAGTAAGGGAGATTTGAATGGAGACTTGCTTACTATTGGAGAGCCATGCTTAAAATGGAATTTCTATTCAAAGGCAGTGAGTTTGTTACAGAAGCATTTGTCCTGAAGTTTCCAAATAAAAAGTAAATGATTTCTGAATTTAAAAACAAACAGAAAATCTCTGGGTAGAAATCTTGTGGTAATCTAAAGCTTCTCCTCTATTTTGAATTGTTATTGTTATTCCACATTGTTCTGGGGGATGTTATTTGTCCTGGGAAAAGATCATAAGTATCCAAAGGGGAACACAACTGCATTTCAAAAAGACTTTTAAGAACCTCTTAAGTGAAACTTATATTGAAAACTGAAAGAGACTTTAAGTTTAGCAAATTTTCATAGAGAGGAAAGCTTCTTGTAGTTTGGAGAAAAAGACTTTAAATAACAAAACCAAAGCACTAAATTTTCTGTGTGCGAAAGATATAATGTAGACTAAAGAGTTTAGAAGAATTCAGAGTATTCTGTAGGAATAACAAAAAGACATACAGCCTTTAGAGAAGACAGAATTGCAGTTAATGGGATGCTGAGGGAGGCAGACCCTTGCCCTTGACCAAGACAGACTTTAATGCCCCCATCAAGGACAAAATGGAGTCAGTGAAACAGAGGTGTGTATTCTTAGTCTCCAGAGAATCCTCACAGAAAGGCTTGAGTCCAGGCAGGGAGGGGTAGGTAGGTGAGGTGTTAGGTGAAGAGTTTGAGGATGTCAAGTTGACTCTAGTTCACTACATCCTAGGACCAGAAATACAGCTGAACAGTCTAACTGTGAGAGGGTGATGGGGAGATGGTGGTCAGAGAATGGACCCTGGCTGACCACAGCAAGACATGAAGTGAAGGATTCACCCTGATGAAAGACCATGGAAACACCAGACCTCTCTCAGCACAAGGCACTGAGGCTGACAGTGGGTCATGTATCTTCCTGGAACCTACATGTGGAGGTAGAAATGAACATGGATAAGTGTCCTTTTACTCCATGGTAGGAAATGTTGCCCACAGCTGGATTCACTACAGGGCATTGTTGGAAAAATTAGAATGAAAGCAAAGAAACTCAAATTTTATTCGGTACTCAGCCTGAATTACTCATCATTGGCTGACTGGGTTTATATAAAACATCTAGGTAAATTTTTCACTATCAGGAGTATTAGTTCTGAATGACAAAACAGAAGCAAGGGGAGAACTTTCTTAGATGTATTTACCTGCATACATAGTATACCACATGCATAAGAGCTTTGCATATTTTATTGCTATTTCTGTATTTTGACAGCATTTTACAAAGAGAATAGTGTGTACTCATGTATTATTTGTGGATATTGAAATTAATGTCTCAGTATAATAAAATACATTGATTTGTTCAGTAGTTATATCTGCTAATTGGTAAGTTTTATTCATCACTTAATTTTCTCACAAATTGAATCTAAAATTCAACCCCATTTTTCTCTTTTTTTATTTTTTTTTTTAGGGAAGGAAGCATAAATGGTCTGCTATTATTTTACTTTATCTCAGTTAATTGAATTTTATGGATGCCTCATTGTCAGAATTCCTTTCTATTTGCGTTGCTTGGTTTTCAGTGGTAATAGCGTCATGGAATTTATTTCATCAAGGATTTCCTTGGTTCCCATTTCCACCTAAGTCCTTTTTCTCTCCTTACTAACTTTCCTTACAAGGGGGAGAAAAAGGCTCAATGAGAAGGAGGGTTCTCTATCCTTATACTCCTTTCACCCTCCTCCCCATGTCATCTCACATTTGGACTAAACTCTCAGAAGTTCTCAGAAGATTTCTTCCTAACCACTTCTTCTTCACCAATTTTACAGAATTATCAGCATTCTTCTCCCTCAGGAAGCTCTTCTTCCTTTCTGAGTTTTAAACAATTTCTTTTCTGCGAAGGATGCTTTTATTATTAACCTCAGAAACTCCTGTCTCCCTCTGGCTTCTCTTCAATAAGAAGCTAAGAGTGGACCAAGTCACTTACATTCAGATGATATGACCAGACTCTCAGGGCTAGCCTAGGCTCATTAGAAGGTTTTCCCATTTAAAGTCCCCTTCCCCTTCATGGCCTTTCCTTGGATCCTTTCATTAGGAGTTCTACCTGTGGCAAACAGATAGTTTCTCTGGAAAGTTTAGCTCATACCAAATTCATTTCTTGAAAGATTCCTTTAACTTTGCATTGCTTATCTTATTAAAACACAAGGCAGATGTCTGTACATATCCTTCCCCTTCTCCACTTGCTCAAGCATCTAATTTTTATTAAGAGAATATTCTATTGAGTAGTGTTTAATGTGTGGTTTATAATTCAGCAAGAAATAGATTGGCTCCTTTAAATTTAAGCTCAAAATGAACATAAGATCATACTTTGACCTTGTAATTATCTTCTGGAGGAGGGCCAATGGCTGACTGTGTACAGGTCTCGCAAGTGACCTGTGTTTTTATTATGTTAACAAAGAGGTTGAGGAAATGAAAGGCAATTATTGAAGTCTGGCTCTCAACTCCACTTTTGACCTCTCCCTGGCCCTCGCTATGATGTATGAGACTTCTGATCACACGACTCCTTGGCTTTATAACTTTACATATCTTGTTTCATATGAAAAACATAAAATTATTTGGACATAAATTAGAAACTATGATAAAGATTTTCTACCCAACACTTTACGCAGAGCATCCTGGACTTCTTTATTTCTCAGACTATACACAACAGGGTTCAGTAGAGGAGTTATAACAGTGTAAGTCACTGAGATCAGCTGGTCCTGCTCCTTGGTGTTGTCTGACTTGGGTTTAAAGTAGGCAATGGAGGCACAACCATAGTGGATCACTACCACAGTGAGGTGGGAGGCACAGGTGGCAAATGTTTTTTTCCGGCCTTCAGCTGAGGCAATCTTGAGAATGGTGGAGATAATGAGGACGTAGGATATGAATATGAAAGTGGCAGGTGCTGTGATAACCAGGAGGCTGAGAACTAATGTCAAGATTTCATTGATGACTGGTACTTCACAGGCCAGATTCAAAACAGGCCGGACATCACAGAAGAAATGATCAATCAGTGAGTTGCAAAAGGTAAGCCTGAAAATGGACACAGCCTGAACCAGTGAGAGAATGAACCCTGTGGCACAGACTGAAGATGCCAGAATAACACACACCCTCCAGTTCATGACAATGCTGTAACGAAGTGGGTTGCAGATGGCCACATAGCGATCATAACCCATGACTGCTAGCAGAAGACAGTTAGTGATTGCAAATCCAAGGAAAAAAAAGAGCTGTGTCCCACAACACTCCAGCGAGATGGTTTGACTCAGACCCACAAGACTACCAAGCATTCTTGGGATTATGACCAGGGAATAGAAGGTCTCTGAAGTGGAGAGAATGCTTAAGAAGAAATACATAGGGGTGTGAAGATGGTGGTCAATACGAATAATGGTCACAATGATGATATTGCCTGCCAGAGTCAGGATGTATAGGGCAAAGAAAACAATAAATAGTGTGAGTTGGTAATCTTGGAAGTTGGAGAAACCTTGGAAAGCAAATTCTCTTACCCCTGTAAAGTTGCCTGTCTTCATTGAGAAGCTCAGATCTGAAAGATAAAGAAAAGGTCAACACTGTCTTTTAGGGTCGAGATGACCTTGAGTATACTACAGAGCAAAGATCCTTCACAGCAAAGTCAGTTCAAAACTCCATGGCTGGGGCTGTAAGGAAGTTTGATCCATAAAGTTTTCATCTCCATATCATGGTTCCCTAAGTTTAATCACTAGGACTTACATTTTAAATATATATAGATAATAAGAAATTATTGTGGGATGCTCTTAAATTCCCAATACAGAGACTGTCGAGACAGGCAGCACCCTAGGGTTCTCTGGCTGTGAGCCTAGAACCAGTAAGTTTCAAGTAGATAATCACTCTGACTTAGAAAATAAAAAATAAATCTAAATTGATAACATCTAAACAATAATAGCTGTCTGTGGTTGGCACCTGGCTATCACACCTGCCTACCTGCATACCTGCATAACTGCATACCTGTGCACACATGACCACATAAACATGTGCCCTGGCATAAATAAGCAGATACACAAAATGAAATTTAAAAACAACAAAGAATATTTGTCAACTCATTCCTTCAGAAATAGTAGACTTGATCCTTGGGCTAGAAATAAATATAATTTAATTAACTTTACCTAAAAACTTGATGTAAAGCATTATTTCCATGTATATCTTGATTTTTATGTAATAGCCCATAAAATTTGTTTAAAATTAGACTATTTTTTAAAAAAAAATAGTCACATTTTTATAAGAGAGCACAAACATTTTAGAAAATTTCATATATGCAATAAATAGCATGATTATAGTCAATGTTTTGGATTATAACCCATGGTTACAGGAGCTCATGGTGATAACTAGGACCTAGTTAGTCCCAAATAGCAGTAAAATAATGATATACCAAATCATGTGTTGTGCACACAGAAGGTTATTAGAGGTAAATTTACACATTTTTATACTTTAAGATGTTTATTTTGAGAAAGGCTAACATAATCAGCAGAATGTCTATCTCATAAAGTTATTAAAAAAAGACAAAAAGTAAAGTAGGAAGAAAATAGCAGTTGGTAATTATATCAAAGAAGAATAAAATAATAAGGCATATAAAGCTAAAGGTTTATAAATTTGAATGTAGGATGCAAATAAAACTGACCATGGAAATAAGAGAAGACATTAATAAACTTTTAAAATAATTAATGAAAGAATGTAAATAGAGAACATTCAGACTAAACAGAGGAAAAATAACTTGACAATTTTATTTCAATAGAATTTTAGTAAAATTAAATGGTTATACTTCTAATAATTTGTCACTGTTATTTAACTGAGAAAGCTCATACTTGACATTATTGTTGAGCTAAATCCTGTGGCTATTTAGGTTCTAAGCCCCAGAAAAAGACCTATAGCAATAATTCTTTCTAAATATACATGTTAAATTGTTTCCTAATGATTTATTCTTATACTCACAGATAAATGCATATCTCAGCCCTCATCTAAGAATAGTCTACTCCAAGCATATAGTGATTCACACAGATATCTACATTTGGCACCTGCTCAGAATAGTTTCACAGAATGCTCAGCTATATCACATTTATTCCTCCCATGGCCCAGAAATCAGTGCAACTGAAGGGGCAGAAGGTCTGTAAGAGCTAGAGGTGGTCAATAAACACAGGAAAACAGTGTCCTCCTGACACAACAGGTTAGATGCACATAAGACGTCAGAGAATTGTTAAATGCATACTCCTTGTGTAAGCTCAGACCAAATCTCAACATAGAAGAGAGAGGTATATATAAAAGCCCATCCCAAGCAGAGAAGCTATTGAAAACTAATAGCTTCATGGGTAGGAAAATTCAATTTTCTTTAAGACTTAATGCTGTCTCTGGTAAGTTGATTATGCATTAGTGGAAGGTCATACATCTAAGAATATATGAGAAAACCAAATTGGACTTGATGGGTTAAAAAGGGATAGAAATTTGGGTAGATATGTAAGGCCTATTTTTGAGACCAGCTGAGAAGGGTGAAAATGACCAAAATATATTGTGTTAAGTTTCTTAAGAACTAATAAAAAAAAATAAAATAAACTGAATCTCTAAAAATCTCTGCATTCTGGTCAAATATAATTCTCAAATTGACACAGCATACAGTCATCTAAAGGAGAAATCTCAGTTAAGAAATTGCCTATATCAGCTTGGTCTGTGGTCATGTTTTTGGGGGCTGTCTGTGCTATTGATGTAGGAAGGCTTGGCCTGCAGAGGGCTAATTCTCAGGTAAGAAAGCCACATGCAATCAAAACCCAGGATGTGGAGCCCAGCCCCCATAAATACATCTAAGTACAAAGCGCTCTTTCACCCAAGGTTCACTAATATTGATGAAAACCAATCAGAAGATTAGGAACTTTGCTGTGATATTTGAGCCCTTAGTAATATCAGAAACTACACCCATAAAGTCTCATGAACTTGACTATCCAAATGTGATATAAATTATAGTGACACCAATGGACATGTCAAAATGGATGGGAGTGGGGAAAATAACTTGAACCATCCACAGTCCAGGGAGGAACACAGAAAGGGCAGTTATCTCCAGAGAAAGCATGTGAATTGATGTGAAATGGTCAGCCCTTAAAACACACATAACACTAACATTCTACAGACTGAGTATAGTTAGGAATATGTATGCATATAATAGCAATTAATAAGATAAAAGGCCTTGAATGTGAAGGAGAAGAAGGGAGGGTATATAGGGTGAAATTTGAAGGCAAGAAGGAGAAGAGAGAAATGATGTGATTATGTTGTAATCTCAAAAATAAAAGAACTCTAATTAGAGAAAATATTTAAGAAATGTAATTCAAAACAATGTTAATGAATTTGCAATTTTACATTGCTTTAGAAAATGCATTTTAGCCAACCTGCCCCTGAAATATAGACAAATTCTCATATGAGATATTAACAAAACTATCAGTATATAAAATGGCTTAGCAACAAAGATTTGCTTTAGAATAGAAAGTTGTTTTTTTTAAATTAGAAGACTCCACTTATGTTTCACCAAAAAAGTGTTTAAAGGGGGAATATTTGACAATTATTATATTGCTACCTATACAGGTTTTAATTTTTCATTATTTGCATTTGAGAAGTGTCTATAGAAGGCTGGGAATAAAATATTTTCTCTTAACTTATAAACATAGGCAGCAATCCTGTAGTCATCATCATACTTGATGTAAAAGAATTGAAGGATTTGCTTCACGATTACAAACAAAATAGATGTGACTGCTTTATCTATCTCTCTTCTACATTATATTGAGTATTCTAACCAGTCCTGTAAGGTAAGAAAAATACAATGAAGATTCAAAGATTGTGAAGGAAAAAAGAAATTAAACTGGCTTTTTTAAAATAACAGATTACTATCATAAAAAAATTCAAAAGATGGTACTGACATGTTATCAGAATTATTAAGAGACCCTGGCAAGGTTTTTGGCACAAACTTATTATGTTACGTCCTTTCATTTCTGTATTCAACAAAATAATATCTAGTTAAATCTAGGAGATGTATGATTTATCATCATTTCAAAAAATATTAAATACTCATAAATAAAGACTTTTATGGAGAACATTTCAAAATCCTAAATGAAGCATCCTAAAGAAGTCTGAAATAAATACTTATGTCTATGAATTCTAAGACAATACTCTTACTGTTTCTCCTGGGCCCAAATTGATCTATGGATTCAATACTAGTCACTCAAATCTCAAGTTGGTTATTTTTAATTCATTGGATTAACAAATAAAACTACTATGTATATACAGGATCAACGTCCCAGAACCATCCAAAGGAAAGGTGAGGATTTCTCTTTCAAACTTCAGCAGTCACAGTAGTGTTAGAGTAGGAGGTGATGCTGACACAGGGCAAAGCAATCAGGAAGAAAAATGAGTGCTGAATGACAATGAATACATATTACATCATAGGTGAGATTAAAAAATACCTCCTTCACACTAGTCTTGGGAACTGTTTTTCATTCATATATTCCTCTCATCATTTATTCTTGACATTGTATTTATTGTTTGATCCCTCTTGTCACATGTGATTGCAATTACTTGTTTGACTATCAAATGAGCTCTTTGATTACAGAGCTCACACCAGCTTAGTCCCAGATTTCTAAAACAAATCCAAATTCTTAACTTCTTTTAGGCTATTGACAAATACATGTTAAAAGAACCATTGCATAGAATAATGTTTTCAAGCACTTCCAGCTTGCAGGAAGTTACTTATCCTTTTATTTCATGCCCACAGAACCTTTCTTTCCCTTGGGGACCCAGAGCCAGGACACAGTAATTAAGCAAAAATATACATTTCACAACTTTCTGGCTGTGAGAGGTAGAACACATGATTCTTACCTTTAGGGGCATTGCAGGCATATGGAGTGTCAGAAGCAGCCAAGACAAATAAAAGCTGATATATAAATAGACAGGGACAGTAATGTCTATAGTACTTATTAAGTGGAGAAATTAGAAGGTTGCCTGAGAAAATAGCCACACGGGGTGGTATAGACAAAGACAGACAGATGAAGCTGTTGGCTTTCAGCTATCCTTCAGAAGGGACATGCAAATAGCTATTGTGTTGGTTTTCAGTTCCCAGTCCATATTTAGAAAAACAGCTTCATTTCTAATAATTATAGGAGAAGTGTATGGCCTTTAGCCTACACGATCTTCTTTTCTTCTTCAAGAGTAGCTACATGGTAGATATGTGAAGAAATAATTCCTAAAAGGACAGAAGAATTGCCAGTTTCACAGATATGGCAGAACTAACTCTGAAGCCTGAATGTCTTGACCTGTGGCTCCAAACCCTCTGTTACTGAAAAATCTCAATACTAGAAGAAATAAAAATCTGTCTCTGCTGAGAGACTGACAGACGGTATGCTGGTGACAGGAATGCATTCTCGTTAGGAGAGTAGTATTAGATGTGTGGATTTCCTTTCTTTGGGGTTTATTTTCTTAGGGGTTGGTTTGGATATTCTCTCTGAAGAGTCACAGTCATATACTTGGTGTTACATATTACACACTTGTAACAAAGCTGTTAATTCTTGGTGGAAAGGAGAAGTTCTGGGAAGAATGGTGGTCCCTATTTATGCTCTGTTCCAAGTGTGTGTAGAATCCCTGAAGCAATCTATTATAGAATCACTTAACACATGCACAAATATGGGGTAATCCAAGTATATTTATTTTTCTGAAAAATGACTAGAGGCAAAGATTATGTCTTTGAAAGGACACAGACCATTTCTCCTGACCCATGACTGATCATTATAAAAAATAGAATCAAAGTAGCTTATAAATGAAAAATTGTTAGAACTATGATTTTGTCCCATCTACTATATATGATTGAAATAGTTAAAAATCAATATTCTTATGCTTTTTTAATTTTAGTGTTCCAACGAGCACTTACTTCTTGAAAAATTGGAAAAGGAAGTCATAGAAATTTTCTTAGAAGCTGGTGTGGCTGCAATTGAAAACAGAAAGACCTGGAATGGGATGCTCCATGAAGCCAGAGTGGAAAAGGTTAAAATTCCCAATGCAAGAAGGTAAGCATTTCCAGAGACTCAGAAGGACTTTCATAGTTTGGTGACAAATTCCAAGCTAAATATTTGATTCTCTTGGATTCAGAATGTCTTTCAGCAAAGGAGATACCTCAGGCAACTGTAATTCTGAGAATGCTGGCTTGGGTTTACCCCCAAAAGAAAACAGGCCTATCAGATTTAGGATTCTGAAGACTTCCCTTGAGAATCATTTCTTGGCACAGGGGTGGTGGGCTCCTGAGAATTAATGTGAAGTGCCATCCCAGTGGCCTCGTTAGGAATTTGGACAATTAGTAGAGTAAAACTCTTTGTCTTTAGTTAGTGACTCACAGGAACAGCCAGTATCTTAGAAACTGTAACACGTTTTTAACAAACCAGTGAACCCAGAATAAACATGCCAAAGAAAGTAATTGTCTGTTATTCTACATTGTCTGAGGATGCTTTCCTAATTTATTGAATAAACAGATATTATTGAGCATCCACTTAAGTGCCAGGAAGGAAGTTGGCTGAGGATACTAGTACAATAAAACCATTAACAGTGTTTCCTCTCATGGAGTTGTAAAATAGGGGAGCATAGCAAGCTATAGTTAAGCCATCAACATGTTTAGATAAGTTTGAAACAGGGTATCATCTAGTCACATGCAGCCCCTTAGTAAACTGCTTGGTCATCAGACACTGCATTTATGCCATTAATAAAGCAGATTCCCCTTCTTTATCCTTAGAGAGTGCTCTCTAAGATGCATGGCCTGTGAAGTGGACTGTGGGCTAGATTTAGCAGATGGTATTGTTTAAAGCATACACTGCCTACCCAGGCAGACAATTTTAAAACTAAGAATATCAAAGTGCATTACGAGAAGGAAAACTAATACTGGAAGAAAACATAGAAGATAAGGTATGCTAGTGTGCTCTTGTCTTTCCATACTTTCTAAGTCATGAAGTTTAATCTGGATGTTGGGAAATGTCAGTCAACTAGATGAAGTTATGAAAGGAAATTAAGGTAGAGTAAGAATAGATGGGGGAACAAATTGATGAATTAGTAGAAATTTATTCCAAGATGTGCAAGGAGAAGGTGAGAAGAGAATCACATTGGAGCTAATGGGATTGAGGATGCACAAGGCTTTGCACAATTCGAGGCTTATTTTGAGCTGGCAAAGCTTCTAAGGAAGTGATGTCTCAATACTACATAAATTCACAGATACAATTCAGGGACTCCTGTCGTCCAGTGTGAAGGTTTTGGAACTGGAACCCTAGAGAAAGACAAAGTGGTGACACTGGATTGTCAAAAGCTAAGCCATCATAGGAATCTTAATGCATAGTCTAAAGTTCTACCATTACCCACCTGTGACTCAGGACCGATTCTGAGAAAGTGATTCTAGAAAGTGCAGTTTTTCATAGAAATCTCAAGGGGTTACAGTCTTAGCCTCTACTGGCAACTTGATGGAATAGTGGAATTCATCGTATGGAGAATCATAATAGTCTCTTTAATACTCAGAGTAGGGATGTTAAATAAAGCGGTGGCTCTCTCTCCTTGGAATATATTCTTGCAAAACATGTAACTATAGAATACAGCACTTTTACTGGGTCATGAGATATCAGTGGAAGAGCTGTTTACACAGCAGTCATCACAGCCTTTTGTCCCTCTTGCTCCTAACTGGTAGTTTCACGGCTTACTCAGGACATGAGTTAAATTAATTGGTAAATATGTAATACCTTGCCAACACATCTATCTTATTTGATACATTGACAAATAAACCAGATTGTGCTTGGGAATCACTGAACTCTCCTTTAAGTGGTATTGCTTATGCACCAGTGCTTGAAGTCCCTTAGCCCCTTCCTTCCTTTCGGCCTTCCTTCTCTTTCCCCCTCTCTTGCCTTCTCTCATTCTTTCTTTCCTCCTCCTTCTCCTGCTTCAGTTGTTTATCCAGACAGCGTTTCTCTGTGTGTCCCTGGCTGGCCTGGAACTCATTCTGTGGACCAGATTGGCTTCGATCTCAGAGATCTTCCTGCCCTTGATTCCTAAATCATGAGATTAAGGGTCTGGGCCACCACTGCCCAGCAACATTTCTTAATGTGACATTCAAGAGCATTCAAACAGAACTCTGCTTATATTTATACATAAAAATCAGTTTAGAAACAATGACTAGTCATATCCTGAACCTAAGTGTATCTTAAAATCTCCTACTTTGATGAATGAATAGACTGAATTTCCTCTAGGTGAGGCTACAAAAATAATCTATAACATGTGTTTACATCAATGTCATTAGAGAAATACTCAGGAGGATATGGCTAACTGAGCTAACTCTTGGAAGAGGACTATGTGAGAGGTCATGCTTCTCCCCTATTGTAATTCAAGTTAGGATTTAGTCCACCAATGCTAGAGGTTAAAAATTATTATCATTGCAAGGATCCATTTTCCATTCTTCTTTTGCTCTCAGCATCAGTTAAATAGCATCAAAAGGTATGGAAATTTCAAGTGCTATTGAGCAAGACATAGAGGTGTTGTTTTGAAGTCTTGAGGACCCCTGTATGGGGCGTAGCCAGCCCCCTTTGAAGACCAATTGCACACCCCCTGCTCCTCTTGTTTGTTTTCTGCATTCTCAGAGGAAGCTTTGCTACTGCTGCCTCATGGGGCATTTCAATCGTCCAAGAATTGTTCTAATATTCAGTCTTATATCAGTGTTTGTTTCATAAAAACTCTCTAATAAATATTAATCCTCTTATATAATAAATTGCCAATAAATAATTCCTACTATAAAAGGGCTCTAGCAAATATCTCTTCTTACTATTGCTACCATTTTTATTAACCACATACACCCTGCACATCTGCTAGGTATGTGATGCCACTTGATTATTGACTCATTGAGATCTTTCCCTTTCTGTAGAGTTCACGAAGTTTTGTTATGGCTACCTCACACATGTCCAACCACAGACTTCAGGAAACAACCAATATGAGTCCACATTCCAGTTAACTAACTCTACAAGTTGCAAGAGCTATTTCAATCTGTAGTAGCACATAGAGCTCAGAATCCTTATCTAAGCATACACATAATACATGTTGCTTATGTTAACTTCTGTCTCATAAATTTAGAATATATTTACGCATATGTTTGCAAGGTTAATGATACTATTGTTTAGAATCAGTTATGGATTAAAAGACAGTGACAAAATATAGAATAGATAAAACATCTATTAAAGGTAACAAGGAGAAAGAAAACAAATGTATAAAAATTAATTACGTTACAATGAACAACTATTTTAAGAAATAGAAATTGACTAGAGTCAAATAAAGAAAAAATTATTTTGAGTTTCAGATTAAAATATCAAGAGTCTATAAATATTTTTTATCTGTAATAGTTCCCACCATCCAGTTTTTAAAATTTTATAAATTAAAATACAATTATATAATTTTTTACCTTCCTCCATTCAATTTTCCTTTTTTTCTCCCATTACAATTTCTCAAACTATACAATCTGATCAGTGCATATGTTACTTATATTCATCTTGTTTCTGAATATTTTTCTTATACTCACAGGTAAGTGTATTTCTCATCCATCAACAGAGAAACTTGTATTTTCAAAAGATAGAGACCATTACAGAAAAACACAATTGAAGAAAATAAGGGATCCCTTGATGTCCATCTCTCCACCTCTATATGTTCCATTTGATTGCTTCATCTCATCCACACAGAGTTAAGGCATCTAAGACTCAAGGAATATCATAAAATGGGGGAGGAAAGAATGTACAAGAAAGTTTACTATGAGATTATTTCTCCTAGAAATATTAGGAAAGCTACACCTGGAGTGTCTCAACAATGTGGCTGCCTAAATAAGACATGATAAGAATGACAACAGAGATGCTAATTCAAGAAGAGAAAATCTCATGAGGCCTTCAATCTTAGACAAAAATCACAGACAACTAGGGAATACTTATGGTGGAAAAAAGTTGTCTCCAGGGAGGAGCTCTTCAATTGTTTATGGTGAACCAAATGGTCAGCCACCAACCTTTTTACCCACATAGGTCAGTGATCAGGACCTTTTGCTCTTATTGCTATGAATTTTCTCTACGAAATAGTGTCTTACTGTCAGAGGAATCAGTCTTTATTTGCAGTGGAGGCTAAGTAAAAAATCAGCACATATACTGATTCAGTGTGGTAAACTCATTTGGTAGTGAATGGAGACATCCATCCATCAGTACTCAGATGTCTATCATGGTTCTGAAAAACCAGCTAATAAGCCATAAGTTTAGCTGGGAGATTTTGAAATAAGACAGGCAAAGTTGAACACCTCATGAACTCTAGCTTTATATAAACAGTGAATGTACAGTGGAGAGCTGCAAAACCCTGAGTCAATGTGAAGACAAAAGGAAATTATATGCTCAATATACATGTATAAAATTTATGAAACTTTCAAAATACAAAAATATTATTTAAAATTAAAAAACAAAATGTAGAAACTTGAGAAGGGGTTAGAACTTGGTGTGGTTGTCACAATCTGTGACAGCACAGATTGACCAGCAAAAGATGATAGCTGATGAACTCTGGGAGTTGGTGTACAAGCAGCCCAATCTATTAGTTGACTACTCACGTAAGTGTTCACAAGGGAGAACTGCATGGAGGAAGTTTAAAATGGCAACAATGATGACAATCAACAGGGATGAAAATGGTCAACAAAGAAAACCTAAGCACTCATATACTGCAACTTCCTTCCATAGATCACAGAGTAGAAAACACTAAACAATATAAATATAAAACAAAATCCAGCGTAGCTATATTATTTTCAGTTTTCAGCTAACTGTATCACGAAAAGAAAAAAACATAGTTTTTAATATCTAATGTCTGACAAGTGTTAGCAATAATTGTTTGATATAGTTAGTTTCAAGTGTAATAAGACAACAAAATATGAGAGGAGAAGTTTCCGTACAAAGGTAATCACAATTAAGTCAGAAGTGGAAGATCTTTGCAAAGACATAAGTAAAGAGTTAAACATATGTAAAAATTGTTTTAAATTCTTCGGGTATAATGACATACTAAATTTTATTTATGATATGGAAGTTGAATTTAGTTGAAATTAGTATATGAAGAATGACCTGACAAGG
This sequence comes from Sigmodon hispidus, assembly GCA_004025045.1. Taxonomy (NCBI): domain Eukaryota; kingdom Metazoa; phylum Chordata; class Mammalia; order Rodentia; family Cricetidae; genus Sigmodon; species Sigmodon hispidus. The sequence continues at coordinate 110,996 of PVIH01000206.1, forward strand.
CTGAGGCTTCAGAATGAGTGTAGCTTGTGAGATTATCAAAGCAGAGATTAAATAATCCCAGTTTAAAAATATAAAAATTTAATTTGGGAACAGAACTGGTGTGTCCATCCAGAGATTTTAAATTTGATTCAAGTGTAAGAGGACACATGTGTGCATGTAGGAATCCTTGCTCAAATCGTACTAAGTAATTGCTTTCACTTTCTTCTTAGAATCCATAAGGTCTTACACTTCCTTTTACTGGGACTGGAGAATTGAGCAAAAAATCAAGGCATAGACTCACAAGTGAGAACCATGATCTCCTCCTGAAGGAAAAATCAACCTTTTCACCCTAGAGATTATTCCTAAGTGCTCAGCCAGATCTGTTTTCCCATGTGTTCTGTTCTGATTATGTAACAAGCTGCCTTAGTAACAAGGTCTCAAGGTACTTTGATACTCCTATTTTGACTTCTGTCACTGTCCACTAGGGAGAAAACCTGCATTTTGGAGAGAGATACTTAGCACTTGGGAACAGCATTTTGAGAACCCAATGCCATAGTTACTTCTAAGTAGCCCCTACTGATTTACTCCACCGGGTTAGACTGAATGTCTTCTGGAACTTTCTGTCCTTCATTTGGATCTCAGACACAAGAAGACTGAGCCCAGCATTGTATCTTTCCTGGTGATTGCTTTTAGGTATGGCATTCTGGGGGCTGGTCAGAGAGTTAATAGCAAGCGAAAAGACGGATTAAGCCATAACTTGGATATAAGATACTATTGATTCTGTTATAAGGAAACTCATAGACTATTCTGTATCCTGTGGTGAAAAATAGGTGGATTCAAAATGATATTATGAAGAACATTGACTAAACACTATAAATCATTTTATAATACAGTAAAATCTGAAACTTATTATTTCAGGTGGTCACAACTCCAGAATAGTGGATGAAATTCATCTCTGAGCACAGCCCTCTAAAAACTGAAAGGAAAAGAATAACTGGTGAGCTCTGAGTTTCTTAGTATTTAGGGTGGGAAACTTGACTGAGCCTATGGTCAGCAGTCACACAGATAGCCGCAGACTGTGGAAGATGGGGAACACAGTCATTTACAGGGGGAAAATATGAGCTGGGAGAATTTTGTAATATAAATAAATCATTAAATAATGCAGAGAGGAGTAAAATCAAAGGGCCTTTAATTGTGTCGTATTACAAAGGCTCCTCAAGAATAAATCTTTTAGTATATGATGACCACCATAGTCATTTTTCTCCCCCTACCACTAACAGTCTTTTATTTGTGGTCATTGAACATAGTGAATTGCTGAAGAAAGTATTTCAGTGGATAAAATAAAAATCTGTTTTGGACATTGGAACCAAAATGCATAAGAGACATTAAGAATCCAGAAAGGAGAGAAGGAGGCCAATAATTTGAAACAGAGTGAGGAGGGGGTGTGAGAGAATTTGAAGGGAAGAAAGGGAAGTAATAAATATCACAGTTAAATTATAGCCTCAAAAATTAAAAGTTCATAAAGCAAAAGGGTAAAATTTTTCTTTAGGGAGATATTATGATTACCATGCTTTAGTCTTTCCCATTTGTTTGAAAAAAAAAGGAAAAGTAATACAAAATTCAAACTCAAAGACACTGAGTTTGGTGGTTTCTTTCCATTCATCCATTACTTCCATTTTTTCTCTTTTCTTTCCCCTTTATCAAAATATTCAGGACACTAATTATATAGTTTTACTCTTACCAATGCTTTTAATGTAGCACCTCATTCTATGCTTTCTACTGATTATTGTGTCTCCTGGAATTTACCACACATTTGTCCTGGAATACAGTATTTAAAGATGTTAATAATTTACAGCTGATTAATGGAATGGTGGAAAATAGAAATCACAGGCATGAATGAGATTTTTCCAGTAAACAAAGTGAGATTAACTTTAGGAATAGCATGCATGGATTCCAGCATATACACATGCAATGGACTGATTTATTGCTCATGGGTTCCAAACTTTGATCACTAACCCAGCAAGAGATTTGAGAGTCCCTGAAACATGTTCCCACGTGTTATATTTAGAGAGGCTATTCTAATCCACAAGAGAAGTGACATGAAGGGAATCGCCATGGAAAGGATTAAAGCAAAGCTAAAGCTTCTCTCTTCCTCTGTACTTTAGTGAATACAGCATCTGTGCACACATCGGATTGTTCAACCTTCAGAGAGGATTTTTTCCATTACTTTTACTCTTCTCTCATCCTGGCTGTAGTTTCCCCTCCCACTCTTCCAAGTCTTCCTCCCCACTCCCTCTCTCCTCCAGATTCACTCCTCCTCTGTTTCAGATTTTTGAAAAGTGAGTAGGTCTCCCAGTGATATCAACCCAACAAGGAATAAAAAGTTACAATAAAATTAGGTACAAATGTTCATATCAAGGCTGGAGGAGGGAACCCAATAAAGAGAAAAAAGTCTCAAGAGCAGGCATAACTTAGACATACCCCGATTCCCACTGTTACGAGTCTCACAAAACACCTGCTGCACAACCATAATGTATATCAAAGGATCTTGTTCAGACACATACAGGTCTGTGTTTTTGCTTTAGTCTCTGTGATCCCAGCTTAGCTGATTCTGTGGGCGCTGTTCTAAGGGTTTCCTTGACACCCCGGGCTCCTAAAGTTCTTACCCTGTCTCTTCTATGGGGCTTCCTGAGCTCTGCCTAGTATTTGGCTATGGCTCTTTGCATCTGCTCTTATCAGTTGTTGAATGATGCTTCTTAGATAACAAATGTGCTATACACCTATCTGTGAGTATAACAGGAAATCATTAGTAATTATTTCACTGTTTTTGTTCCCTGTTGTCTTTGGTTCTACTCTATGTCTCTGGGATGTTCAGCCTCTGGTTCCTGGGCTCCCTCTTGAGGCATATGGGATGCAGATTGGATTATAATTAAAAACTGTATTCATTATTTTGTGTTTGTGTGTACATGATGTGTGTGTGTGTGTGTGTGTGTGTGTGTGTGTGTGTGTGTAGGTGTGGGTATATTTGCCATGGCATGTATGTATGTATGTTATGTATGTATGTTCAGGTCAGATGACAATTGTGGAGTTGATTCTCTTTTTTTACCATGATGTTTGGTCAGGTGGTAACATTTGCATGTTTAGTTCATTTATCCACAAGCTATCTCCCAACCCCATAAAAGTACAGTTTTTTAAACTATGTAAAACTTCTATGTAAAAGCATGAAATGATAAGACTCATAAGCAAAAATATCCAAATTATTGTTTACAAATCCTTGAATTTTTAATTAAATCTCCTACCTCTATTTCTCTTACAATGTATTCTGGCTCATTTTACAAAGAAAAAAGAAATATCCATTAATAAAATCCCCTTTTTAAGGGCTTCCTGTGTGTAAAGTACGAGATCAGATTCTTCACCTACATTAAACAGGTTAATGTCCATGACCACTCTCAGCTATATCACTATAATCAGTTTTCAGGTGAATTTGTATATTATGCTTAAAAGTTTGAAAAACAGTCTTAGGATTCATCCAGGAATATTTAATGACCAGATTTTCTAGGGTGGGCATGACTGAAGCATTCAGGAGGAAGATATAAGCTTTGCTCAAGCAAACGAGGAAAATAGGTTTAGAGCCAACAGCAACAACAACTGAAAATGATAAAAGACATCAATCTTGAGTATGGGTGGGAAGTAGAAAGAAGAAGAGAGTGTAGACAGAAAAGATCTTTAGGAGCAATTGCCTTGGGTGGATGAAAAATAATAGGGAAACAATTCAATAAACTCCTGACTTTCTAGATGAAGTTAATTGTTAAACTTAGGTAAGGTACTGGTTCAATTTCCTCCAGTAGTCTTCCAAACTGAGATCCCTGTGTGAAAACAGGAAGTAAACACGGGCTAGCTCCCTTCTTTACCGAAGAAATCCTGGAATAAATAAATAAAATGAACATATGACAATGGTTCTTGCTGTGACTAAATGAATTTTCCCTTTCTGGCGCTCATTTCCTCTTTGAAAGAATAACACCGGGCTCATTTATCCTCTCTCATTCTGAGGATAGAATTCAAGAATTTCTATACTGCTTTCTAGACACCTTGTTTTGTGGTATGAGAGTGTAGTTATGTCAGGATCTCTGGGAAGACAGGGAGTAGTCATGCAGCGTTTTCTATTCTTCAGGATGTCAGTGAGTGGTCGGTGCCAGGCTTATTGAGACAATGAAGACTAGGATGTGATTGTGTAACGATCTCATCCTAGGAACTTTATAGGAAATTTGCCATTGAGTCCAGCTAATAGGGTGAAAAAAATATCAATCTCCGATGATATTTATCCTCCACTTGGTAAGTGTTCATTTTATCTCAGATATCATAATTTAAGATGTGTTGGGGAAAACTAAAAAGTTGGATATATTTTATATCTCAATGGTCTTTCCCATGACATAGATCTACCTCATCAGCACCAACAAGCTGTATCTTGATTTCTTTAAACAGTTTCACCATAAAATAAAAACAAAAGAATTTTACCAAAAGATAATGAATACCTACTAAACTGGATGTATTTGGTATATATATATATATATGTGACAAGTTTGACCACACGCATTTATGCATGAAATCTTCACCACCATCAAGTAAAACTATATTTATCATCTTGAAGGATTTCCTTATGTCCCTTGATGTTCTTTTCCTACCTTTGGTAATAAGAAAATTAATATATGAACAAACCTTAAAAAATTTTTAAGTTGGCAATGAACTATATGCACTTATCAAGTATATGCACTATTCTATAGGGATATTTTGAAGACCCGATTTGTGTTGTAGAACTGAAATATTACAGCAGTTGAATTACCACTCCCTAATTCCCTGGTCTTATACTCTGGTAAATACCATTCTTTGCTTTTATCATTTGACACTTTAAAAAAACCTCATATAAATGAAACCAGTCATTATTTGTTCTTCTGTGAGTTACCCATTTAATTTGCAATATAATGGTAATACATATTTATTCATTACCTATTTAGCTTGCAGTATAATGATAATACTTATTTATCCATTATATCACAAGTACAATAATTCACTCCTATAATGTTGAAGATAGCATTCTGTTCTATATGTATGTCAAGTTTTCACTTCTCAAGCTTATGTCTAGGGACATCTAAATTGTTTTTATAAGTTGTCGTTTATGCACTGAGCCACAGAATATGCAAATATACATGAGACTGCTGCTTAAAAGTTTTGTTTTTAGTTCAGGTGTGCAGAAAGTTGCTCATTATCACCAATCATTGGGGAAATGCAAATCCACAGTGCAAGAAAATACTTGTTAACAGTGAGGTGATATGATGTTTATCATAAAGATATACAAGAGTGGGGAATGGTTGGAGACAAACTGGAAATCTTGTATATTGTTGGTGGAAATATAAAATGATGAAGCCAGTATGAAAAAAAGAGATCAATAAAACTTAAAGATAGAACTACCAAACGCTTCAGCAATCTAATTTTCTGCCTATAAGGTAAAAATATTGAAATCATGTCCCTGTCTCTACAAGTCTCCTTTAACAAGACTTTATGTATATTTCTATCTTTTCACTGCATGCAAGGATCCTCCCCTAACTACTCTACAGCTCCCAAGAAGAGGGTAGGCAGAGAAGACTGGACAAGGCACCAAGAGTTGGGTCTTGAGGACATTGTTGTCTAGAGCCCAGTTTGGGCAGGACATGCTCCTTCCTAGGTCTCGGTCCTGTCTACATTGTTTTGTACTTGATGGCTCATACCTTTCTCCTCCTTGCTTAGCTCCCTGAAGCCTTCACCTGCCTCAATGCCAAAGAACTCCACCTTTGTGACTGTGTTCCTCTTTGAAGGCTTTTCCAGCTTTGGTTGGCATCACAGGCTTGCCTTTTTTATTGTTTTCCTGACAGTGTACCTTCTGACTCTGTCTGGCAATGTGATCATTGTGACTATTATTCGCCTGGATCGTCACCTCCACACACCCATGTACTTTTTTCTGAGCATGCTATCCATCTCTGAGACTTTTTATACTATTGCCATAATTCCTCGTATGCTCTCTGGTCTCCTTTATCCTGACCAGGCCATAGATATCCAAGGCTGTGCAACCCAGCTCTTCTTTTACTTAACTTTTGGCATTAACAACTGCTTTCTTCTCACAGCAATGGGTTATGACCGCTATGTGGCTATCTGCAATCCACTAAGGTATTCAGTCATTATGGGTAAGAAGACATGTATCCACTTGGCATGTGGGTCACTGGGAATTGGCCTAGGCATGGCTATTGTCCAGGTTACATCAGTGTTTGGCCTGCCGTTCTGTGATGGCTTTGTTATTGCTCATTTCTTCTGCGATGTGAGACCCCTGCTGAAGCTGGCCTGTACAGATACCAGTATAAATGAAATCATCAACTTTGTTGTCAGTGTCTTTGTCCTTGTCTTACCCATGGGCCTTGTGTTCATCTCTTATGTTGTTATCATCTCCACCATCCTTAAGATTGCTTCAGCTGAAGGTCGGAAGAAGGCATTTGCCACCTGTGCCTCCCACCTCACAGTGGTCATCATCCACTATGGCTGTGCCTCAATCATCTACTTAAAACCCAAGTCTCAGAGTTCCCTTGGGCAAGACAGACTTATCTCAGTGACCTATACTGTTATCACTCCTCTACTCAATCCAGTGGTGTACAGTTTGAGAAATAAAGAGGTCAAAGAGGCTCTACAAAAGGCGCTGGGTCTTAGGCTTCTTTCCTCTTGATAGAAAACCTTGTTCCAGACATTTTTGATAGTATAGGTATGAATTTATTTTTGTTCTATTTCAATAATGTTTTTATATAAAAGGTCTAGAAAAGCAAATTATGTTAAAGTGATTTGTAAAATAGGAGCTTCATTCTGGGGTAGCAAAGCTTATCTGGGCCCTACTCTAAACACACATGGAAGTATGTAATATAAAAAATTCTCGCCTATGCTACTCACTCCTCTGTGGCTTTATATGTATTTGTGCCTGACTACACATATCTTAACAATGTTTTGGTTATTTATTTATTTAGGAAGAATCGAAATCTATCAGAGTTCTAAAAGACATGAACAAATGATTTTAAACACATCTTGACAAAAATTCTTTGCTGAAATTAAAGGTTTCAGGTTGTAATATGAAAGTTAGGAGACAGGAGCATATATAGCTTTCAGCCAAAAAGACTTTTGCATTCTGTTCCTGCAGTTTGCTAATACTGTATTATAATCAGGGTAACTTCAATACTCTGGAGGTACATCTTCTAGGAAGATGGGATTTTCTAATTACCTAGAAATTTCAAGGACACACATGGTCAGAAAAGATGTCAGCTACAATGAGAGGTGTGATGTCCACAGTCCGGAGATTAGTAACTGACTATGGGAACACACACTGAAATGGAGGCCATGTTGAAAGTTGAACATGTTTTGATCAGTAGTTTTCTGTAGTAGTTTTTGTGTGTTGCAAAGAAATGTTTCCGTAATGAGTGGTCTACAATTCTATCTGAAGATTTGGAGCTTAGAGACTCCAAGAAGAGAGAGCATACAACCTCTGTCCTTCTAGACCTAGGGTAGCTCACTGAATGTGATATTTTATAGTTCTATCTACTCACTTGCAAAATTTATGATTTCATTCTTTACAAATAAATAGTATTCCATAATGTATATGCACAATACTTTCATTATCCATTTATCAGTTGAAGGGCATGTATGTGGTTTTCATCTGCTCGTTAGTGTAAATAGAACAGAAATGTAGGTCCCAATCCCAGAGGAAAGATATGTCTACAAAACATCTTCTGCATGTAAGGCTTATGCAATATTGCAGGAAAGGGGACAGAAAAATTGTAAGAACAAAAGGTTCAGAGAGTTTGCTGTGAGAGTGCGTCTTCTAGTCATATCAGAAGCTATATACTGAGAGTCTCACCAAAATAAACTTTAACTTGAACAAATAAAGGACAACAAATAAAGACATGCCAATGTAGATGCCTAGAAGATCTCACATCTACCCAAAGAACTACAATTAAGGAATCTAGAGAGCTGGAGAAATAGTCTTACTCAGAGAAATGTACACCAATTGGATATTCAATAGTAAATGGGCAGCCTTAAAAACATACACAAGTAACATTATACGGAATGAACAGATTATATTTAGAAACACACAAACAGACAAACACAGAAACACACATACAATTTGTGTGACAACAATTAACCAAAAACTAGGCCATGAATTTTAAAGAAAACATGGAACAGATTACTGGAAGGTTTGCATAGAAGAAAGAAAAGAAAAAAATGGAATTAAATAATAATTACAAAACAAATATTAATATGTTGTTCTCTTACTTTAAATACAGGAGTAAATAGAAATAGAGGTTGAAAGAAGCCCAGTAAAAGTGGAGTTCCTTTTTAGGGTGAGTCTCAACTCTAGAAAAATATAGGTGTTACAAATGTAAGCACTTTAGATACAGTACTTAAGATGAACAGATGTTCAAAATATCACTAAAAAATATAGGTTGTTCCCAAACATTTTTGGTTAATTTTTGAAGATTTTTAGGCTCTCCACTTTTAACAGAGTTCATTCAAACCAGTATTCTAAACACAACAGAATTTTAGGATGGATGTTCTGACATGAAAAAGAACCTTCTCTGTCATTTTTGTACTCGGAACTTGACATAAATCCTAAGTAACAAACATGCCCAGAGATTCAAACAGTTTATAGCATCCAGAATGCTTCTGATCCAGTGATATGATTCTAGAGGCAGTATATCTCTTGCGAACGTGTCATTGGATCAGGGAGGCCCTGATTATTGAGCAAGTCTGTGGAAATAAACATGTCTTTTAATTCAAATAAACATATATCATTTTGCAAAAATAAAATGACACAGGGAGTTTGATCTGGACCAAAGATAACTTCGCTTTTCTGTTTGCATTTGTAGAATTTGTGATAGTTCCACTTCTCTGACATTGTCAAAAAAAATTTCAAAATGTTTGTCTCACAGTTCTTGCAAATTCAGTTTAAAGCTGTTGAGTCTGATGGTGAATATTATACCATCTCCTTTGTGAAGTCATCTGTTGGATATTGATGTGCACTCCCAGCTTGCACTAATCAGGACTTACATACACATTTCTCCAAGTGATGGGAGAACACTGAGCTGAGGCTCTCACTGATTCTCTTTCAGGAATAATTCTTACTAAGTTCTCTGAACCCCAGCCTCTGAATTTCTAATTTGTTTTGGGTGCATGTTTCCTCCAGTGATTCTCTTTCTTTTTTAATTTCAGAGTATTCTTCCTAATTGACAAACATGAAGAGCAATCCTAATCCCAGTATGAGTGGCCATCTATGGGACAGTCTGTGGGTTTCGCTGTGACTATCTATCACTTCAATTTCTTTGATTTCTCTTCCCTTCTCTCTTCTCTCTGACAGAAGTATAGTAGCAGGGAGCACCCAACAATGAACTTGATGCATTTGTGTCTATAGCTCAGTTCGTTATCAGCACCTCTAAACCATACAATTTTAGGTTTCCATTTCTAAAACAATGATTGGCATGAGAAAATTGCTCAAATTTTAAGCTATGATATATTGTAGTAAAATTTTAAAAAGATGGTTCCATAATGTTTATCGAGCTAAATTTACAGTGTCTCAATTTAGGTGTCAGCAAACTAAAATCTTCTTGAAAAAAAATCTAGTTAAAAATAAAAATCTTATTTTTCCTTTGGAATCAAGAAGTTTTTTGTGCATCTTCTGATTCTTCACAAGCAATTTATTTTCACTGTAGTTTGGTGTCTCTACCCTCCAGTAAGACAGCTTCAAGCATAGTGGTATGCTGAAAATAAGCAGTAACAAAATGTGTTCAAAGAAACCTCTGCCTTTCCAGAATTTAAAAAAGAGAAAGCATATATTGCAAATAATGTAAGTGAATGCACTGGATAGTTTGTTTCACCTTGACATTTTACATTATAGTGTTTCACCACAGCAATAGAAACTATAACTAAGACAAGTAGGTTCAGGAGTGGAGTATTGCTGTAATAGTCCCAAACCTGTTGTTTTGGGAAGGATTTTGGGAGGACTTTGAATACTTGTATAAGCAAAACCATTGAATACTCAGTGCTTGGTGAGCTGTTCTGTAGCAGCTCTATAGGTAAGAACATTGAGGACAATGCAGATGATGGAGGCCTGATATATATATAGTTTCAGAGGAAAGTTTATAACTATATTGGGGCCATTTGTTATTTTGAGCTAAGATTCTATGGTTCTGATTAGCTGGGTCTGGAGAAGCAGCTGGGATTAACAAGGTACCAGAACTACTAAAGTGCCTTTACTTTCCTGGGATACTTGATGCTGGCCTACTAGAACTGAAAAATTAGCTGTGTGTAAGAAAAGACTGACATTATTGAGTTGAAATTTTCTAGTGTTTCCTGATAGTCAAAATACAGAAACTGTGTTCTAAAGATGGTGAAGGCTATAACTTTCTGGCAGATGAACTTGGTAGTGTAAGAATCATCCAGGTACTATGGGTTTTGAAGGCATAAAAGGGTTTTGGAGATAAGCTGAAACTTAGCACTGTGGGAGGGCATGAAAGGCCATTGGTGAATTTATAATCTCAGTGGCAGTTAAAGACCCAGGAATGAAGGGGTCATGAGGAGAAATTGAGATTTGTCAGAGGAAAAGAACCTACAAAAGGACATTGGTAAAGTACAGCCCAGTTTCAGCAGAAGACCCTGGTATTTTAGAGATGCCAGTCGGTACCATGACATGACCACCAAGAACAGAAGTGTCTGGACTGGAGCCAGCTTGAGCATAGAAAACAAGCTGTGTGTTGCAGTGGGTAGATATGGCAAAGTGTCCTGGCCCACTGGAAGAGCCCAAAATACCATGAGTGAATCTCTGACACTGCTTGTTGAGTTGTTTGAATTTTGGGAGTTTTGTTTTGTTTTAATTTGATTGTGAATGTGCCCTGGTTCTTCCCTCTTGAAGTAAGAAGTCCACAGTTGAGAGAATGGATTTTTAAAAGACTTTGGATTTTAAACAAGATTAGCTATTTTAAGCATATTGAACTTTTAATATGTTTGAATTTATACTGTCTGAGATTTTTAAGGTTATTTATATTTTAATGTGAAATCTTTGGGATGAACAAAAACAAAGAGGTCATGGCTTAATAGTGATGTATTTATATATCAAATTAACAAGGAGTCAATTGTGCCGGATAGTTGTGTGTCAGTTTGGCATAAGCTAAAGTCATTTGAGAGAAGGGAACCTCAATAAAGAAAATGCCTCCATAGGATCCTGAGTTCTATAGGAAAGCAGACTGAGAAATCCAGGAGGATTAAGCAGTGAACAGCACACCTCTATGTCCTCTGCATCAGCTCCTGCCTCCCAGATTCTTCCTTATCTGAGTTCCTATTCTGAACTCCTTTGATGATGAACTGTGATGTGGAATCATAAGCTGAATAAATTCTTTCCTCCCCTACTTGCTTTTGGTCATGATGTTTCATCACAGCAAGAGAAACACTAACTAAGACAGTGAGGTATATAGTTTTCATGGACAATGGACACATCAGCAGAGTAAAGTTTTGGAGTGAGAATGCTGTAGTTGTTGATGAAGCACTAGATGGGACCATGGACTTGGTAAGTAAATGCCTAAAGGTGGGCAGACCGAGGACTGGAAGACAGCTCAGCTCTTGGTCATCTAGGCATTTGGGTTTCTAATTGCCTCTGCTAAGATCATCAGAAAGCTTTACCTATAGGTTCAAAAGAAGTGTTTCTCTTCTCTTCATTCACCACTTGATAAAAACTAGTGGTCTTCACATCCTCTTTCCAATGGGCTCTATTTCCAAACATGCTCACCAGGTCAATACTGTTTCTGTCTCCATCCTGAAGGCTGACTATGAACTTTATGCCAATAATATCAAGCTGCCATTAAGACCAAGCACCTCTTTCTGCATTCGGGCTGAGAAAGGCAATCGGGCATGAGGAATAGGTTCCAAAGAGCAAATCAAAGCACTAGGGACAGCCCTGTTCCCATTGCCAGGAGTCTCTATATTCCAAGCTACACAACTGTTACATATATGAGGAGGTCCTAGGTTGGTCCCATGCAGGTTCCCTGGTGATTGGTTTAGGCTCTGTGAGTTCCCATGAGCCAGGATAGACATTTATGCGGGTTTTTCTGTGATGTCCCTGACTCCTGTGGGACCAATCTGACCATAGGGGATGGCCAGTTTAAGCTATGTATCAACTATAGCAAAGTGTCTTAGTTAAGATCCCCATTGTGACTTGTGGGAGTTTCACTTGCATCAGGATTCTACCAAACCTGAAAAGCCCCCCTTTCTAGTAATTTCTCCCTTCACTTATCTCCCAACCTGATCCCATGCCTACTAGACCCCAGGCCAACTAGGAGATCCTCTAAATTTTCCTTTACTAAGATGTCCACATATCCCTCTTTGGGTCCTCCTGATTACCAAGCCTCTTTGAGTCTATACTAGTAGAATTCTTCTTTAAGGTTAATATTTAATGATAAGTGATTACATACTATGTTTGTTTTTATGAGTCTGGGTTAATTCACAGACAATTGTTTTCTAGTTTCTAGTTCTATTTCTGTTTCTAGTTCTATCCAATTGCCTTCAAATTTCCTAATATCTTTGTTTTTATTTAAGAAATAGTTTTATTCATTTTACATACCAACCACAGATCCCCTTCTCATCCCTCATCCCTCTCCCACTAGCCTTACCCCCATTCCCTCATTTAAAAGGGTAAGGCCTCCCATGGGGAGTCAGCAAAGCCTGAAACACTCAGTTGAGGCAGAACTAAGGCCCCTCTCCCCCATGGATCAAGGCTAAGCAAGGCATCCCACCATAGGAAATGGGCTGCAAAATACCAGCTTATACACCAGGATTAGATCCTGATCTTACTGTTAGGATCTCCTTAAATAGAAAAAGCTACACAATTGTTTGCTGTATATGAGGGCCTTTTCTGATTCCATGTAGGATCCACAGCTTTCAGTCTATAAAGTTGGTGAGTCCCACTAGGTAGGTTCAGTTGTCTATGCACATTTGGCATCATGATCTTCTCCCAGACCCCTACCCCCTTAATCATAAGATCCCTCTTCCCTCTCCTCAACTGGAATCACAGACCTAGCCAGGTGCTTGGCTGTGGGTCTCTGAATATGCTTACATCAGTTACTGGATGCAGGCTCTACAATGACAGTTAGGGTGACCCATCTGATTACCCTGGTAGGTCAGTTCAGGCATCCTCTCTACTATTGCTAGTAGTCTAAGCAGGGGTTATCTTTGTGGATTACTGGGAATTTCTCTAGTACCAAGTTTTTCTATAACCCCATAAAGTTTTCCTCTATCAAGATATCTCTCTTCTAGTATTTTGTATTTTCCTCCATTTCACAATTTTTTATTATAAATAAAATCATATTTTTAATCATGTTCTACCTTTTTCAAACTACCTTCCCCCTCCCACCCCTCCCAGTCACTCTCTCTTCTCCCCATCTCCTTATCTACCCCCCAGCAAGGGCAGGAGGTCCCAAGGTCCCAAGGAGGATTAGTTCAGCATCCACTCCAGTCAGATTTGCTTTCCTGACCCAAACATCAAGACTGTGTTCCTCTGGACGGAATGAGTTCAAAGGCGCCAATCTAAGGTGTTTCAGATTCCAAGCTGTTCAATGGTTGTAGTTTGCAGCTTGGACATGCTTTGCTTTTTTGTTTAAAGCCCACTAATGAGTGAGTACATCCCCTGCTTATCTTTCTGGGTTTGTGATACCTTGCTTAGGAAGATATTTTCCAAATATATCCATTTGCCTGCAAATTTTAGGATACCATTTTTTCTGACTGCAGAGTAGTATTCCATTGTGTAGATGTACCACAGTTTGTTAATCCATTCTTCAGTTGAGGGACATCTAGGTTGTTTCCAAGTTCTTGATATTACAAATAATGCTGCAATGAACATAGTTGAGCTAATGCCTTTGGAGTGCAAATGTGTATCTTTAGGGTATATGCCCAATAGCGGTATTGTTATATCCTTGGGAAGATTGATTCCCAGTTTTCTGAGAAACCACCATACTGCATTCCAGAGTGGCTGAACAAGCTTACACTCCCGTCAACAATGGAATAGTGTTTTCCATGCACCACAGTCTCTCCAGTATAGGCTGTCATCTCTGTCTTTTATCTTAGCAAACCTGTCAGGTGAAAGGTGGTATCTCAAAGTTGTCTTAATTTGCATTTCTCTGGTGGCTAAAGAAGTTGAGCACTTTTTCAAGTGCCTTCCAGCCACTGGTAATTCTTCTGCTGAGAATTTGCTTTTTAGTTCTAAGCCCCATGTTTCAATTGGGTTATTCAAGGTTTTGGGCTCTAGTTTCTTGTGTTCTCTATATATTTTAGAGATCAGTCCTCTATCACTTGTAGGGTTGGTGAAAGTCATTTCCCATTCTCTAGGCTGTCATTTTGTCTTATTGACTGTGTCCTTGGCTTTACAGAAGCTTCTCAGTTTCAGGAGGTCCCACTTACTGAATGTTGTTCTTTAGTGTCTGTGTTATTGGTGTTATACTTAAGAAGTGGTCACCTGTGCCAATGTGTTGGAGGCTATTCCACACTTTCTTTTCTAGAAAGTTCAGTGTAGCTTGGTTTATGTTGAAGTCTTTGATCCACCTGGATTTCAGTTTTGTACAAGGTGATAGGCTTGGATCTATATGCATTTTTCTACACACTAACATCCAGCCATGCCAATACCATTTGTTGAAGATACTGTCTTTTTTCCATTGAATATGTTGGGCCACTTTGTCGAAGAGCAGGAGTTCATAGGTTTTTGGGTTCATGTCAGGAACTTCAATTGGACTCCATTGATCCACAAGTCTGTTTTTATGCCAGTACCAAGCTGTTTTTATTAATGTTGCTCTATAGTAAAACTTGAAGACAGGGATGGTGATTTCTTCCGAGGTTTTTTATTGAGCAATATTATTTTGGCAATCCTAGCTTTCCTGTTATTCCAAAAATAATTAAGTATTATTATTTCCTTTTTATAGGAAAGCTTTCTTTTTTTATTTTATTATTATGAACAAAGAAGTCACACTTTCTATCCTTCTATATCCTTATTCAAGGTCCCTTCTCCTTCCCACCATATCAGGTCATTCTCTCTTCTCCACAACTCCCCATCCCCCCGATGGGCAGGCGATTCCAATGTCCCACTGTCCCAATATTGTTTAGTTCAGCCTCCACTCCTGGCAGATCCAGTTTTCTCTCCCCCAACATCAAGACTGTGTCAGGTGTTCCTCTAGGGGGAGTGGGATCTAAGAAGTTAGTCCAGAGTGTTTCTGATCCCAAACTGTTCAGTGGTTGTGGTTTACAGCTTGGACATGTTTTCTTTTTTCTTGTTTGTTTGTTTCAATGTCTGTAAAAAATAGTGTTGGGATTTTGATGGGAAGTGCATTGCATCTGTAGATGGCTTTTGGTGAGATAGCCATTTTTACTATGTTGATTCCACCTATCCAACAACATGGGAGATCTTTCCATTTTTGGATATCCTCTTCAATTTCTTTTTTCAATAATTTAAAGTTTTTGTCAAATAGATTTGTTACTTTTTTGGTTATAGTTACTCCAAGGTATTTAATGTTATTTGCAGCTATTATAAAGATTGATGTTTCCTTTATTTCTATTTTAGCCCTTTTTTCTTTAGTGTATAGGAGGGCTACTGATTTCTTTGAGTTAAACTTGTATCCTGCTACATTGCTGAAGGTGTTTATCAGCTGTAGGAGTTCCCTGGTAGAATTTTTTGGGTCACTTACGTATACAATCATATCATCTGCAAATAAAGATAGTTTTACTTCATCTTTTACAATTTGTATCCCCTTAATCTCCTTTTGTTCTCTTATTGCTTTAGCTAAAACTTCGAGAATTATATTGAATAGGTAAGGGGAGAGAGGACATCCTTCTCTAGTTCCTGATTTTAGTGGGATTGCTTTGAGTTTTTCTCCATTAAGTTTGATGCTGGCTATCAGCTTCTTGTAATTACCCTTCATTATATTTAGGTATTTTCCCTGTATTCCTGATCTCTCCATTACTTTTATCATAAAGGTGTGTTGAAATTGGTCAAAGGCTCTTACAGCATATAAGGATATAATCATGTGGTTTTTCCCTTCAGTATGTTTATATGATAGATGATATTTTGGTTTTTCCTTTGTTGAACCATACTTGCTATCTGGAATCAAGCCTACTTCATCGTGGTGAATTATATTTTTTATATGTTGTTGTATACAGTTTGCAAGAATTTTGTTGAGAATTTTAGCATCAATACTCATGAGGGAAATTGGTCTGTAATTCTTTCTTTGTTGTGTCTTTGAGTAGCTTGCTATTAGGTTGATTGTGTCCTCATAAAGAGTTTTGCAATATTTCTTCATTTTCTACTGTGTGAAACAGTTTGAGGAGTATTGGTAATAGTTCTTCTTTAAATGTCTGATAGAATTATGCACTGAAACTGTTTTCACCTGGGATTATTTTTACTTGGGAGGCTTAATGACAACTTCAATTCCTTTAGGGTTATAAGTCTGTTTAAGTATTTAATCTGATCTTGATTTAATTTTGGTAAATGATACCTGTCCAAAAAGCTGTCTATTTCTAGGTATTCCACCTTTGTGGATTATACATTTCAAAGTATGATCTGATAATTCTCTGGATTTCCTGGGCATCTGTTTTTATGTCCCCCTTTTCATTTCTGATTTTATTGATTTGGATACTCTTGGTCTCTCTCTCTCTGCTTTTTGATTAGTTTCGATAAGGACTTATCTATCTTGTTGACTTTCTCAAAGAACCAATTCTGATTCATTGATTCTTTGTATTGTTCTTTTTGTTTCAATTGTATTGATTTCAACTCTAAGTTTTATTATTTCCTGCCATCTACTCCTTCTAGGTGAGTTTGCTTCAGGCTTTCACCTGAGCTGTTAGTTCTCTAGTGTGAGATATATCAAGGTCTTTCATATAGGCATGTAGTGCCATGAATTTTCCTCTTAAGACTGCTTTCAATTGTGTCCCACAAGTTTGGGTATGTAGTGGATTCATTTTCATTATATTCTA
This sequence comes from Sigmodon hispidus, assembly GCA_004025045.1. Classification (NCBI taxonomy): domain Eukaryota; kingdom Metazoa; phylum Chordata; class Mammalia; order Rodentia; family Cricetidae; genus Sigmodon; species Sigmodon hispidus. The sequence continues at coordinate 128,036 of PVIH01000206.1, forward strand.
GGAAGACTTTGATTTCTCTCTTAGTTTTTCCTTTTCCCAGTGGTGGTTCAGCTGAATGATATTTAGTTTCCATGCTTTGATAGGCTTTCTGTGATTTTTGATGTTGTTGAACTCTAACTTTAGGCCCTTGTGATCTGATATATTACAAGGGATTGTTTCCATTTTTTCTATCTATTGATATTTGCTTTATGACTGATTAAGTGGTCACTTATAAAGAAGGTCCCATGTGGTACTGAGAAATATATATATTCCTTTGCATTTGGTTGGAAGCTTTTGTAGATATCTATTAAATCTATTTGCATCATAACCTCCTTATTTCTCTGTTGAGTCTCTGTCTGGTTGACCTGTCCAAGTGTTAAAGTGGAGTATTGAAGTCTCCCACTATTAGGGTGTAAGAATTTATGTGGGATTTGAGCTTTAGTAGTGTTTCTTTTTCATAGATAGATGCCCTTATATTAGAGGCATAAATATTCAGGATTGAAATCTCATTTTTGACAATTTTTCCTGAGATGAATAAGTAATACCCATCCTGTTCTCTTTTAATTGATTTTAGTTTGAAGTCCACTTTGTTAGATATTAGGATGGCAACCCCAGCTTACTTCTTAGTGCCATTTGATTGGAAATTTTTTCCAACACTTTACTCTGAGACTGTGTCTGTCTTTAAGGTTGATGTGTGTTTCTTGTATGCAGCAAAAGAATGGCTTCTGTTTTTGTGTTCATCGTGTTAATATGTGTCTTTTTATAGGTGAATTTGATTCCATTGATATTAAGGAATATTAGTGACCACTGATTGATGTTTCCTGCTATTTTTGTGGTATCTTGAATGTATTTCCTTTCTCTGGGCTTTTCTTCTGTGGGATTATTGATTGTTTGTGGTTTCATGGGTGTATCTGAGATTCTTAGGTGGAGTTTTCCCTCTAATGTTTTCTGAAGGGTTGTATTTGTAGATAGGTATTGTTTAAGTCTGACTTTGTCATGAAATATCTTGTTTACTCCATCTATGGTGATTGATAGTTTTGCTGTGTATAGTAGTCTGGGTTGGCAGCCATGTATAACTTCTGACTGAGATCGTCTTGTTTTCATTGCATAGTCAGGTATCATTCTAATAGGTCTGCCTTTATAGGAAAGTTGGCCCTTTTCTCTTGCAGCTCTTAAAACTTTTTCTTTGTTCTGTATGATTTGTGGCTTGATTATTATGTAGCAAGCAGACATTTTGGGGATTAAAATCTATTTGGTGTTATGTAAGCTTGCTTCTTGTATCTTTATAGGGAGTTCCTTCTTTGTTGGGAAAGTTTTTCTCTATGATTTTATTGAATACATTATCTGTGTCTTTGAGCTGGTGTTCTTCTCTTTCTTCTATTCCTATTATTCTCAGGGTAGGTCTTTTTATTGTGTCTCAAATTTCCTGAATATTTTTGTTATAGCTTTTTTGGTTTTAGTATTTTCTTTGACTGATGTATCTATTGCCGCTATTGAATCTCCCACTCCGGAGATTCTCTCTTCCATCTCTTGCATTCTGTTGGTTAGGCTTGTGTCTGTAATTCTCGCTCTTTTCTTAATAATTTTTTGTTTCCATCTTTGCATTAATTTGTGTTTTTATTGCTTCTATTTTAATTTTTTAGTTCCTGGAATGTTTCCTTCATTTTTTGGTTTTCCTTTTCTTAGTTTTCTTTCAAGGATGTGTTCATCTCTTCCAATTTTTTTGTTTGTATTTTCTTCTGTTTCTTTAAAGGCATTTTTTATATCCTCTTTTAAGGCTTCAATAATCTTCATGAAGATGTTTTTGCCTTTGTTTCCTTATGTTTTTTCTTCATTGCTCTGTTCAGGTCTGGTAGTTGTAGAATCACCAGTTTCTTCAGGTGTCACCTTGTTGTTCTTCATATTGTTATATGCATTCTTACACTGGTGTCTGCCCATGGCTTCTGGGTTCACAATAAGTCAGCTCCTAGTCAGTTGTGGCTAGAGGGATTGTGTGTCTTCTTTCTTCTCTGAGCAAGGGGTCTGCTTGATCTCTGACTTTGCTCTGGACATGGGTCTGAGTTTCACAGGCCTCATTCCTTATCTGATGAAGCAGTTCACCCTGGAGTTAGGGCCTTGTTGTGGGAGGTTCCTTCTTTTAGGGTTCATTGAAGGAGGCCCCTCACAGCTAAAGCCTTGAGCCTGTATGCTGGCAAGAGTCTGAGATCAGCCCCTTGGGTATGACCCTTATCCCAGAGAGGGATTCTCTGGAGGGGCAGCCTAGGAGCTGGAATCTCCTTACCTCTGACTCACTCTGGACAGGACATCTTTTCCTTCATTTTTTAAAGAATTTTATTTTCCATTTCCTCTTAAGGACCTCTGTAATCTTCATAAAGTTATTTTTAAGGTTATTTTCTTGTGTTTCCGCTGCACTGGAATGTTCAGGTCTTACTGTTGTGGGATTCTGGTAGTGACATATCATCATTTTTGTTATTGATTATATTTTTACTTGTGTTTAGGCGTCTGGATTTTGGGTGACTATAATTATGTCTAAGTGTTGATTTCTGTGTTTGTCTTTTTTGTTGAGTGTTTTATTCCTTCGTTTCTGTTTATTCTCTGGTTTTCTGGTCTAAGAAGCCAACAATTCTGGTGACTGATGAGTCTTTAGGTCCAGTAGGATGTCTCCACTGGGGTTTTGGATGCCTTGGGTTCCTTGATATGGTCTGGCCTCTGGTAAAGCTGAAGTCTTCTTGAGTCTCTAAATCCTGACCTCCAGGAAAGACTAAGTATTCTTCTTAGATACCTAGGACGAGACTGGCCTCTAGTAGTGCTGCTGGAACTGTTCTTCCAATTGATGTGCACTGCACCTGGGCCTATCGAGTCTGCTGGCTTTCTGGGAAAGGGAATAATTGAGATGGTGTGGGCTTGAAGAAGGGATACCAGGAGCAGAATTCAGGAGGGGTAAAGTTCCTCTGCTAGGCAGGCCAGTCACCTATTCTGGATGGTGTTTTCTATTCCTAAGTGGCAGAAGTCCATTGAAATTAGGTGTATAGATTCAGTATCAGCAGGGCCAGGGATGAGCTGGCATGGCATTAGCTTAGGAAAGGGTTGTGGCATTAGGGGTGGGTGGGTGGGTACAGTTCCACAGGAAGTCACTTGCCCATTTGGTTTGTGTGTCCTGGTCCTGCTTATAAGAAGTCTTCTGGGGTTGATGGGAGTTCCCATTCAAAGTTCTAGGGACTGGCACAGATGGCATGGACTTGGGGAAGTATTGCCATGTGCAGAATTCATGGGGTATAGTTTTATTTGACTGTAGAACATACTTGTTCTTTGATACAGAGAAATATTTTATGAACCATTGAATTTAAACAATAAGTACAAATGGTATAATTTAGGGAATACAAAATGTTGACATCTTGCCCTGTTTCCAATATTCTTTCCAGAACAGAAATGCTTGGCTATGAAGGAAAAAGCATTAATAAAGAAATGGACAGAGATATGAAACAAAGCTGGAGTTTGGATACACAAATGAGCTTGAGAGAGACTTGAGTACCTAGGGATGTAGCATGAAGAGAAATCTATCTTACCCTGCATAGAGAATGCCTCCTGAGCCTCTTTGGTTATCCACAAGATGGAAGCATGGTGATGAAATAATGAATGACACAAATTTAGGGATAAAAGAGACATTGTATATGACCTTGTTGTAATATCTTCTACTCAGAAGTAAATAGAATGTTAGAGACTGGTAGATTACATGTTCTAACCCCACGGGCAGGAGCAGCTTGACCTTCTCCTATGCTTATGTCCTGTACATGGATGAGTCTGTGAATGTAGAGGAAGCAAATGTGAATTATAATACACAAGATTTTATAAACCTGCAGGAGGTGTGTGTAGAGCTGATTAAGTCTCAAATTTCTACTCACAAGAAGAACCTTGCATTTTGTAATGAGGTGAATTTGGCCTCAGACCCATGCCTGAGAGCTTGTACTATAACCCAGAGGCTGATACACAGAAATATGTAGGGTGTACTATCGAGGTGCATTTCCTCAATGAAGGTGGTCTGGAGGCTGAGTCCTGAAATAGCTTCTGCAACAATATTAGGAGCTTTCTTTGGCTCTCGGCTCCACTCAGCATGCCTACTTATATGAGCCTATGTGAAAGGATGTTCTCTAAAGATCTATATTTTATGCCTCTAAAATACAATAGTGGGAAAAAAGAAAAAGTGAAGGATATTAATGATAAATCTCCTATATAAAATTAAACTTAAAGAGTGCTAAGACATGGAACAAGGGAAAGAAAGGGAGGGAGAAAGGAAGAGACAAAAGGAAAGAGACAAAGTGACAACATGCTCAAGGACTTTCTCTGTATTTGGAGCCAGAACATTCCTTAGGGAAAAAACAGAGTTGTCGCTCATGTAAATTCCTATCACTAAATTCCTTTTCCAGATATTCTTTCTCATGGTACTAGTCATTTTATAATATTGATAACCTAAATCCCATCTTCCCACTGATTGTCTTGTGTTGACAGTATTTGCTCCTCTCTTACTTAGCTCTTTCCTTGAACTATTGGGTCACCTATCTCTATGAGCAGGGGCAAGAGGAAGATGGTGATAGATCTTCACAGCATTAGAAGTTCTGAAATATTTATAAATATGCAATACAAAAAGCACTTCTAGATACAGCCTCTTCATTGATTTTGAGAAGAGCCTAATAGGAGAAAGGAATTGCAGTTGTCTCTCCTTTTACAAATGAAATTCTGAGATCCATAGTGGTCCAGGGAGATAACCCTAGAAAGTGAATCTAAATTTGTATTATCCATATTTGCTTCTGCCTGGATTACTCTTTCTGAATAATGGTTGGTCAAAAGGCAATAGTTTAATTCCATTCACTTTGTGATAAAAGATATGTCATTGTCTTGACATAAAGTAAATTGGAAAATAATTCTAAAGTGTCTGGGTCCAGATATGAGAGTTCTCATTAACATGAATTTCTGGACATTTTCAAGTTGTAAAAAGACATGTGATACAAATTCAGTAACTAAATTTTGATTTCTTTTTAATGGTTATTCCCCTAAGTTTGAAACTCCCATGCACCAGCTATTTTCTTTCACGTCTTTGAAGAAGTCCTTGCAAAAATTTATTATTTCCACAGTTTAAAATATTCAGTTATTGACTATAATTTCTTATATCTAATATTGATCAGAGTAGTTTTTATTGCTAAGTATCAAACTCAGAACTTTAGAACAACATATAATTTTGACCTATTTCCTTATTCAAGTATTGGACACCATCTTTGATTCTTCTGCTCGATGTCCCATGAACTGCAAAATATTTACAGGAGTGTGACTATTGCTGCAGAGTGCTATGCACTTCCAAACTCTGTTGAGAGAATTAGTTCCATGTGAGTAGTGGACTGAAGTTGCTTTTGTTTCTGGTTGCCAATTGTTAATGTTATGTTTTGTAGAAATTACTCATGTGTTTTTTACACAGTCCACTAATAAGTGCTGTTAAAACTCAATACTAAATTTATTCAAAATCACAGAAGTATATCTTTCACCAGTCTAGTTACATAGATCTTTAACTTTAAAATGGTTGTGGGTTTAATTGTATATACAATTATATACAATGTATAATAAGACAGATCTCTATGTAATGGACTTTAGCACAGAAGTGACATCCTATCATCTTTGCTATATTATATTAGGAATTGGCAAATCCAGTTGTGTCTACGGTATAAGAAAGGGATTTTTGCACAGATGAGACTCATTCATCTTTGGAAGAATTTGAAACATGTGGAGTCCTCTTAAAGTTGGGTCCTATTGAATCCACAGAGTAATTTTTATCCATCTGTCTCTACTGTGTGCTTTGCCTTCAATTTGACTTTCAGCTCTTTGTTTCCTTCTTCTGATGCATCTGTACAGTTCTATTGCATGTTGGACACTCTATCAGGAGTCTAAGTTTTTTCCTGGTAAGGACCAAAGGGTAAATAAGGTCCAAGCCATATTTTCATTGTATTAATTTTTAAAAGTAACCCCAAATGGCTATAGATCACCTATGAATTAAAACATGTTGGTAGTCATTGAAAATCACCTTAATTGTGTGGTTAATAAAATTAAAGTATCACATTTTGTTGCAAAATTTTTTCCTTTTGTTTATTTTTTAATTGATTTTTAAAGTCTGAACTCTTTTACATCTTGTGGTCTGTACAAAACAGATGGTAGGCACATCAGCTGGCAGGCCATAGTTGCTTACTACCACTTTATATGAATAAATTATAAAGACAAATTGAGGCTCTAGATTACATTATCTTCCTGTAGCAGAATTTTATTGTACTCCCTGGCAGGTGGCAGTAGGGACAAGATCATATTTATCTAAGTAGGAACAAAGTTAATTTGGATCTAGTTTCAATCTTTCTGAAGATTAATTTATTTTCACCCATTCTTTCATATATGAGCACATATGGAGATTGCAGATGCTCTGTTCAGTTTTTTGCATTCTTTTGACTGAAGACTACAAACAACAAATGACAGTTCTTCAAAGGGACCACAGAGAGTGGAATGTCAGACAAACACATTTATTTAATCCCTCCTTTCTAAAGGCTTGTTTTTTGAAGAATGTAATTATACCTGTATCACTTAGTGATGATAGCCATTGTTTTAGTGATGTAGTAGAACTAATTACATAAAGAAATGAGGAGTGGAAGACTGAAAAGAACCCTGGTAAAGAATCAATGACTCTAACTCTCTCACTGAAACTCACTTTCTTAAACACACACACACACATTTGAACACACTTCTTATGTTAGTATGAGGTGACATAAACCAATGTGAATAACTTATAGTGTGAGGAAAAGTCTGGCAGAGAATCAGAGTCATTTTGTTTTATGATGTCATCACTAAAAGATGAATACACAAAGGGCCAGGTGATGAGTAAAGTCGTCTGGCTATTCAACAGAAAACATAAAATTATATTCTATGGAAACTGAATCAGTCCTCTAATCTTTTGTTCACTATCACAAAGTGATGTCTTTGTTTTCTCTGTCAATTCCACTGAAAACAATTTCAAACAGTAATGTGTGTGTGCATGTATGTGTGTGTGTGTACCTTATGAGATCAGATATCTTAGGTGTCTTGTGCTTAATGCTAGTTTCTTAATTATCTGCTCAATGTCCTAGAGCAAAGAAGATCATGTAATGGAAGAAGGTATAATTTTGTCCTAAGTAAGGTTTATTGGGACAAAATCAGTGAGTATATGTATACTGCATAGCTTTACATGTAGCACTCCATAAGAACATATGAACTTAGCAATTATCACTTACACTACACAATTCTAAGAATACTGAGAGGATAAACATGAGTGTGATGGACCCTAAACAACCTCACAAATCTGAAAATAAGTCCTATTTTTGTGTATTTTAAAATTGTAGATGGATATTAACTCATATTTGGGCTACAGGAACTCAAATGATTGAAAAGTATCAAGGCTAACCATAGAGGCTGAAGTTTGGGACCACCTTGAGCTAATGTTTCAGAATAAGTGTAGAGTGTGAGATGGTTGGAGAAGAGAAGAGAAACATCAGTTTAAAAGTTCACACAACAAATTCTGTGACAGGACTGATAATTCCACCAAATTCTTTAAACTATCTTCAGTGTTAATGTATGAGACATCATTCTTGCATTTGTCTGACAGTAGAGATCCTTGCTCAAACTCTCTCTACTTGATAGCTGTTTCTATTCTCTTCTTACAATACATCAGGCCTTACTACCCCATCTGTTAGCATTGGAGAAATGGACGGAAAACATAGCCTAGATTCCAATAGAACCCTGGCCCACTGCAAGATAGAAAATTAAGCTTTTAATGAGACACAGCTCATGATAACTCAACTAGCTCTCTTTTCTCATGTGTGAGTGTCAGGATTAGATAATGAACTTCCTCATAATGAGGTCTCAAGGCACTGTATCATTCATATCCTGTTTTCTTCTATTAACCATTAGGGAATAAAAAGTGTCATTTGAAAAAAAATACCCTGGGCACTGACACAAGTTTAGTACTTTATTATGGCTCTCTCATTTATAGCAACTGCTTTGTGGTCTCCAGACCAGTTCACTGGGTAGGACTAGAAAATCTGAAGGAACTTAGAATTTCTTGGTCTTTAGTTTTGGTCTCATATGCAGGATAAGTGGCATAGTTTATCTTCTCTGAAGTCGCCATTTTTAGGTGTGGCTTCTTAGAGCTTTTTCAGAGTGCCAGAAAATCAAGGGTTCCTAAAACATCATCAACTCTGTAGCAAAACTCTGTGTATCTGGTAAGAAATAATTGTTTTGATATGTCATTTCAAGTTAACTAACTGGTAGATTTTAAATGATTTTTAAAAGTCTTGACAAAACTTTAAGAAACTTTTTGTATCTTTTAGTAAGAATTCTATGTTATTATAGATTATAAAAATTCAAAATGATAGATGGGACTTGGGCTTGAACACAACTCTCTAGAAGATATAAGGAGCCAACTTCCTGGTGAGTCTTACTTTAATTTCTGCTAAAGAGGGAAATACAAGAAATACTCAGATGTCACATATGCATCCTTGTGGCAATCTACAGAAGAAGGGGAACATGGCCTCTCATAGATCTTATATGGATCTATCTGGAAGTACAGATGAACATATTGTATAATATGAAAAGGAGGAAATAAAATACTTGAAGGGCTTCTCATTAAGTCTGATGTACAAACCAGTTCAAGAATGGAAGCTGCATGAGCACATATTTCATCCTGATCCTGTTTCTCTTTCACTGTCACTGAATCTACACTTTCTACCATTGAATACATTGTACTTTTAAAGACATGGTTTTCCTGAGAATAACCAAGCACAGCTTGGTTTCAGCAAACTAGTATGCAAAGATCATTACTGAAGCTTTCAGAAAGTACAACAAATAAATATATGTTACATTAGAGAAGGGAATATATTTTCCTTCTCTATTATAACATAACAATACACTCATCCAGAATTTGTCCAGAGACTAGACTTTATACCACCTTTTTATGCCATCTACGTGATGGAAAAGAAAGGCAATAAAAAGCCCTCTAAACTAAAGCATTTCCTTGTCCTGTGATTTCCATCCAATTGTCAGTTGCTACTTTGCCTTTTCTCCTTCCGTCCACATCACTTACATACCTAAGGCCTAGATGAGTAGCTCCACTCTTGTCAATGTCTCTAATCTGCCTGCTCTTCTCTGTCAGAGAGGCTGTAACAGGAGAAAAAATTAGGCTGTTAATAGCTTTGAATAAGTAAACTGGAAAAGGAGGAAAAAATATTTCAGGCCATGAGCATTAAAGCTACAGTTCTGAAGAAAAGGCCTTCCATACACTGAAATAAAATTAAGTTCCAAGAATAATGAACATGAATTTCAATGTATACCGGTATAATGGATACCTATTCTAAAGGAGTTACCTCCAAAATTGTCAGTAACTTATGAAGCAAAGATCCAGACAAAACTGCCTACTGCTCCCAGTTACACTAGTTCGATGAGCAGCCACTATGACCTTGGGAAGAAGCAAAATATCAGGTATCATAATTGGACTGTTAGAAACAGAACTGAAAATTATGATGTACCTAATTCATATCCATGTTAGGATAGTTCATGTAGGTATTTGTGATTCTGCTCGATGTCCTCCCAGAAACACTTCTAAGGAAAATAAAGAGGGGAAAGTAAAAAATTTATAAAATCAGGTTTGAAGTATGCTGCAAATTGTTTACAAGTACAGAGAGGTGTGGTTGAATTTAAACTATGTTGTCAAACAGAAAGGAATAACTACTAATAAAATGACTATTTATTATCTGCTTTCTGTTTGTCAAATGCCAGATCAAATTCTTCACCTGCATTAAACCTGTTTAATTCATAGCAACCCTATGCTTTATTACTATAATCAGTTTGGAAATGGATGTTGAAAACTGTGGTTAAAATTTTGAAGTGATTGAAGGAATTTTTGCAGGAGTGTCTGACGAGTAGTTGTTTGTGTAAACACAATTACAGCATTCAGGTAGACAATGGTCAACTCAAGGGAAATGTGAAAAATGGGTACAGGAACAATTGCAGTGATAAAGGGGAGGATGGTAGGCATCATCATCAAGTATTGGCTGCAGATGGGAAGTAGGAAGAAGAGTAAAGATAGGGGTGTTTTAGAAAACTACCTTTTGGGCAGTATTAATAGAAGAGAAGCAACTCAATGGACTCTCAGCTTTCTGGGTGGAATTTAAGGCTAAATCTGGTAAAGATGGGAGGGTATTTCTGTTCTATTCTAGTCTCCTCTTCTGGCTTCACCTTGGGAAAGACAAAAGGTAGATGATCCAGTTTCTTCCCTCACATTGTGAGAGATGTGAAGAGATAAAGCAAATCAGAGGACTTCAGTTCCTTCTTTGTTTAAATGAATGTTTGCATTGCTTCCACATTGGAAAGCCTACTCTCTACTTGTCAAAGGTCCTTGGCTCATTTTATCCCCTTTCCTTCCTTTGGCTATTATTCTAGGAAGCAGAATAATACATGTTTTAAAACACTCTGAAGCCATTTTTGTGATGTCAGAGAACAGTTATTAAGGTTCTGCAGGAAAATGAGGCAGTGGCTTTGCTTCTTTTTATAATCTTTGAGGGTGACATGGGTGGGTAGGTGTTGGGGCCAGGGAACAATGTCTAGGACTAGACTAAGGTTCTAAGGTGGAGAACTCCTTCTAGGGAACATACCCACCACTGAGTATTGGATGATAAAATGTAGAAAGGTTATTAGTTTCACACACCTTTATTTTTATCTTTATCTTTTACTAAATCACTGGTCTTCCCTCCCCCCAACCCTAGATAAAGCATATAACATTCTGTTTCATACTTGTTTTTGGCATCAATCTAGTCCTCCAGTAATGAAGTAGTTATTGATTTAGAAAGCCTTTTATTTTTTATTTGTGTGTGTGTGAATGCACACACATGTGTGCATGAGCCATGCACACATGCACATGATGGTGTGCATGTAGATACTAAAGAACAACTTCCATGAGTTCCATCATGTGGGTACTGGAACAAATTCTCACACTTAGAATTTTATTACTGGGATATCTTTCTTGCACTCTTTATTTCTTAAGGCAATTATCCTGGAGCATACTTGATATGCAATAAACCATAAATATTGAACAAATATAGCAGTCAATTGTGAATGCCACAAATATGAAAAAGATATATCCATGAGCTTCAAACATTTCCTAGAAGCACTTGATGTTTTATTATGTGTTCTACCCTATCCAAATATTTGAAATTTATAGCACAATGTTATTAACAAAGTCATTATACTGTATAGAAAAATTTTTAAAAGTAATTCACATTACATGCTGAAATGTTATAGTTGTTGAAAAATTCTCCATTTTCTCTATTCCAGCTACTGATAGTTACTGACAATGCTAATTTAATATATATTATTTTGAATACTTTAAGTAACTCATATAAATTGTCCACCTCTGTCTTGCTTGTTTTCACTTGCATTATATACTCTAGATGAATCCTCATTGCTACAGATTTCAGAATTTCTTCCTTTCAGGATAAATTATACCTTATTACATAAATGGCAATTGTCTTTAATTTTGATTTGTTTTGCTTTGCTTTGTTTTTGAGACAGAGTTTCTTTGTGTAGACCTGGCTGTCTGAGAACTCACTTTGTAGACTGTCCTTGAAGTCAGAGATCAGCCTGCCTCTGTCTCCAAAGTGCTGGTATTAGAGACATACACCACCACCAGCTGGCTTCAAATATCAACTTTCTTTCATCATATTTTTGCATACAGAAAGCTATGTTGTTTCTCTATGTTGACTATTGTGTATAGCACTACAATAAATATGAAAGTAAATAATACTTTAGGTTTGTGGTTTAAGTAACTGAACAATATGTTACATAAAATCACTAATTATTTAAAAAATAAAATTAAAATATATCATTAGATGTCACAACCTAAAAGTTTAGATGTAGATAAAATAAATTATAATCATGTGTGAATTTGTGAGTAATAATAAATATTAATATGTAAAAATGTTAGAAAATATTTGAATGAATGAAAACCTTGTGCACCATTGATAGAATATAAATGAAGTAAAATGGATACAGTGGGGGAAATTACATAACAGTTAAAATAGGACTAGCATGTGACTTATTAATAACTATATAATCAAGAAACAAGCTAGGCTATTTCAACAAATCTCTTTTAATTTTTATTTACTTGATTTTTTGTTTCCGTCTGTGCTCTCAGCTCCATGATCTTAGGCTAAGGGTTCTACATCCCCAAAGGAAAGGTAGCATAAAGAGGAAGACTGAGCAGATCTCTAATAGCTGAGCCTAGAGACTCTGGGGTCTAGAACCCTGGCCAGGGTAGAACACTCTTCACTGACGGCTTCAGTCCAGCCAACTCTCATCGCAGCTTTTCTTCCCTTTGTCCAACTTCCTGAAGTATACATACTATCTCAATGTTAAAATCAAACACAACCTTTGTAACAGAGTTCCTCTTTGAAGGTTTCTCCAGCTTCAGTTGGCAGCACAGGCTTGCATTTTTTGCTGTTTTTCTAACATTGTACTTTCTGACTCTGTCTGGCAACGTGATTATTGTGACTATTATTCACCTAGATCATCATCTCCATACTCCCATGTACTTCTTCCTGGCCATATTGTCTATTTCTGACACCTGCTATACTGTGACCATTATACCAAGGATGCTTTCTGATCTCCTCAATCCTTACCACACAATTGCTTTCCGAGACTGTGTGGTCCAGATCTTCTTTTATCTAACTTTTGGTATCAACAATTGTTTCCTACTCATGGTCATGGGATACGACCGTTATGTGGCTATCTGTAACCCCCTAAGGTATTCAGTCCTCATGGGTAGGAAGGCTTGTGTCCACTTGGCATCTGGGTCAGTAGCAATTGGCCTAGGCATGGCTATTGTCCAGGTTACATCTGTGTTTAGCCTGCCTTTCTGTGATGCCTTTATTATTCCCCACTTTTTCTGTGATGTGAGACCCCTGCTGAAGCTGGCCTGCACAGATACCACTGTCAATGAGATTATCAACTTTGTTGTCAGTGTCTGTGTCCTTATTATACCCATGGGTGTGGTCTTCATCTCCTACGTTGTGATCATCTCCACTATCCTCAAGATTGCCTCAGCTGAAGGTCGGAAGAAAGCCTTTGCCACCTGTGCCTCCCATCTCACTGTGGTCATCATCCACTATGGCTGCACTGCAATCATCTACCTGAAGCCTAAGTCTCAGAACTTGCTGGGGCAGGACAGACTAATCTCAGTTACCTACACTCTTATCACCCCTCTATTGAACCCTTTAGTTTACAGCCTACGGAATAAGGAGGTCAAAGATGCCCTACGCAGAGCCATATGGCCAAAGCCAATTTCATCTTAATCAGTCTCAGTTGTGAACTTATTTTCTTTCAGTTTGTGAATATGCACTTATTTTAAGTAGTTTCTAATAATGCCTTTACTTATGGTATTAAGAATACCAGAATATGCTAATGGTTATTATTGTAGAGGCTCCCTTCTGTATCATCAGAATTTTTCTTGAGGAATGAGATAATAATATTATATACTTAGTATATATTAAGTAGAAAGAAAGGTTATAAACCTGAGTTACTTATAGCCAGAGACTTCACAGGCTTTTAATTGAAAGCTTTGGTTCAAGTGTAGGTATCATGGTTGACTAATACCTTTCCACTTCTCTGACAAACTCCTTTAAACCTAGACCTTGTTCAATACCAGAGGCAAACTCCCTTGTGTATAGACTTGTTTCTATGTGCACTTGTCTGCACACTCCATGAGAGTATTTTGAATTGCAGTCATGTGTTACACAATCACCTTTAAGCCAATGATAGACTTCATAGATAATGGTAGCAACTGTACAGCTTGTTGTATACACTGATCTGGTACTATGTGTGATCTGTAGCTATACTCTGTGATATTGATACAATGATGAAATGCTTACAAATTATTTGTCAGACTAAATCTTTATTGGTAGGCATACAAGACTATATCAATTCAAATTTATTAAAACACTGAGTTGATCAAGTTTTTAAATTGGATACATATCAATTCTTGAAAAAAGCCAAGAAATACATGTTTGTTGTTAAGGCTGCTGGTGTAGTAAGTATACAAATACATATTTTTATGTCAAAGACTTTCTTATATTCTGTTTCATGGCCATCATATTAATACTGTGTGATGACTTGGGTGGAATTTCAAGAGACTTAAAATATGTCTTTGAAGTGGCTGATATCACAAAGATAAGAAAGTAAAACATTATCAGCTACAGAGAATACAAGTGCAGGCTACTCACAATCCTATTATGCATACTTCAGAAAACTCAGACCCAGCAAAAGACCATACTGACATGGATAGCTTTGGAATAAAGAGAATGAGTATGGAAGGGGCCCAGTAGATGTTTCTGTGAAAAGAACATCAGATCTACTGTTTGACAATAGTGGAGCATATCCATGGAAATGAACAATCTAAAATTTTAAGTCAGCATGTGTCACTTTGAAAAAAAGATTAGAATATGAAGTCTTCACAGGGAAGGAATATGGATTGCTATGAATATGAAGTCTTCACAGGGAAGGAATATGGATTGCTATGTCCTTAGTAAGTGTCCATACTTCAATAAATGCTGAAGCTAGATCCTTTCTATTGAGTTGGATAAATGATAATTTTTAAAATTTAGCTTAACAATTCTGTTGAGTCTAGTGTAAGTAAAGTCTATGAAGTAAAGGTATGATAGGCAGTGGAATAGCCATCACATGTCTCAAGATGAATTTGCCAAAGGCTGATGTACACCCCCAAATTATACAACTCATGACCCACACATGAACTCTCTGTGTAACCTAGAACCCTGGAGTGAGGCTCTCAATGAGTACCCTTGAGAAAGCATCCTTGATAAGAATCCACTTCACTGTGTTTTTATTATGTTTGGGGGATATACTGCCTCCAATGGTTTGTCTGTTCCATGGTGTCTCCTCTCTATAATGATTATGAAAAACTATATCAGGTCCAGAGCTGTCATATGTGAGATGGTTAAGGACTTTTGCTGTGACTGTTTCACAATCAGCTTCTTTCTTTCACCCTAGCAGAGATGTGGGTGGCTGCATTCAAGCTTATCTTGAAGTCTGTTTCCTGGGGTCACCAATCTGTAGCTGCATTTTAGAATTCCATTTTTAGAAGTTGGCATTTGTGGAAAATACGGTTTTTATCCTTAACTTATTCTTGTACAGGTGGATGAGATCTTTTCTTTTAGTTTTAAAATATATTTTTGTTATGAGCACTGAGTTGTATTTACCATAGCACAATAATTTTGAAATTTTGTTAAGGAATAAGTATGTGAGTTTTTTCCTCTCTGAATTTTCTATAATTTAAGATTCTTTTCATCCTGACTCCACAATTCAGAGGCTTTTGCACACTGTCTGTATTGTACTGAACATCAACAATGCTGGTAGTACACCGATGTGCCTTCTTCAGTTTTGAAAGTGGAAGGATGTAGATGTTGCAAGTGTTATATGCAGGTGAACTTAATAGTGATTCTGTGAACATTAGTGAGCTGTAGCTTTGAGTAGGAGTACTCAACTGCCACACCTGGGCAGGTAATCTAAGACAGGAAATCAGACTCTTAGGTCATCTATAGACTTGAGCTGCCTTGGAGATGTCTGGCCCCAACAGCAGGAAACTGAATTCTTAGTTTTAGATAAAAGCCCTTCTGTGCTTCATTTCCCATTTGATGAAAAGAATTTACTTTTCTTCTGAGGACTAAATTCTCAAACAGTTTGTCCAAATACATCTTTTGTCTGAATGTTTATTCTGTAGGTATCCTTGGAATTTATCTTCCAAGGTCAGTCACCTGGAGATGCTCATCTATTTTCCCATCCCCTAAGTATCAGACACTCATGAAGATTTGTGATTATCTGCTTTGAGGGAGCAAATGTTGCTTTATGCTCTGTCCTGGACCAATTTAGTACAGATAAGAGGTGACCAAGGGAGACAAACAGGTAAATGAGTGGCAGTGTCTGAGATTAAGGAGACACTAGAAACCATCTTGACCAATCCCTTCTCATACAGGAAAAACAGAGTGGCCAGTGGCCTGGTAAAGTCCAGCCCCCAGTGAGGAGCAGCTTGGATTTCTGTCCCTGTGCTTTGCCCATGGCCCTACCAAGCTTGACTAGGAATGGAGGCAAAAGTAAACAGCAGTGTTCAGGATGATAGATACTTCCTCAGATGTCTCTCAAGCTGATCAAGACCAGAATTTCTGCCCACATCAAGCACTTCTGAGTTTCTAACTATGAGTATTTGACATCACAACCAAGTCTGGGATAAAGAAAGGATTTCCTGTAGAGCTCAATGCCAGAGACACTGATATTGTAGGAAACTCTGTAGAACAATGTGTCTCGATTGTGTATCTTGGCAACACTGTAGTCTGAAGACTTTATCCTGAAATAAACCTTGTGCAGGAAGCAGAGAAAGTTTCCCATAAAATGACTCAGTAGTTTTTGGTGGGGACTTTCCCCTGTTTGCATCAAAAGAAATCTCTTCTACATTCACCACACTTATTTACCTGAACCCATGTGACAGGAATGTAGTCATTTCTTACCAAATAAAATGAGGAGAATATTGGGGAGGAGGCTGAGAAAGAGATTCATACAATTTATCCATATACCCACTTTTTTAAAAAATTGGAGTAATTACTGTGTATATCCCACTAACATTTGTTGACAAAATAAAATTTTTACAGGTCTAGTGAGTGTTTACAAATTGTCCTCTTTCCCCACAATGTCAGTAGGTGTCAAGCCTGGGCAAACCTGGGGCTCTGTGCTCTCACTTGCTGGTTGTCATCACCTCCTGCTCAGCACTGACAGCTTAGTCCCTGTCCCTTAGGGTTTCCTTAAGTTTCAACTCATTGTCTGCATGAGCGTGGGGCAGGAGCTGAACTAGAGACAGTATCTATCCTCATTCCAATTCTAGAAATGAAACACTTGGCTCATAAATATATAAGCAGATTTTCTCAAATCATAAGCCTAGAAAATAAAAGAATAAAGATTTTGATCCCTTTCTTACACTGTGTGGTTTAGTCCTTCCTAATAATGGATATCTTTGAGGGAAGAAAGTTAATCCAATTCACACTCTGAGGCAGATCCAGGCCTTCAATGAATGATTTGGTTAAAAAAATGAAAGAGATAAAATATAAACCTATTTCCTTTATCAAAGAACTTATAAGGTCCTACACCAGTGGTTCTCAACCTTCCCAATGCTGCAGCTCTTTCATAGACTCCATGTTGTGATGACCCCCAACCACACAATTGTTTTCATTGCCATGTTATAACTGTAATTATGCTACTGTTATGAATCATAATGTAAGTATCTGATATGCAGGATGTATTTTCATTGTTACAAATTTACCCAAAGGGGTAATGATTCACAGGCTCAGAATCATTGTTCTGGACTATAAACAGTATTTATCATTTACTGTATTTCTCAAAAGCCTTGTTCCTTGAGGGAGATATGATACAAATTGTAACTACAATATTGGTTAACTGGTCACAGGCAAATTGATCACATATGAATCCTGGTCTGACCTTCCTGTGCTTTGGAGTCACTTCAGTTTTTAATCAAGAATTAAAAGCTCTTAGCAAGGGAAGGCAGAATAGAAAACGTTGCCAACCTCACCAGTATTCTGCTGTGTCTTCTGTGCTACCTCCTTTTTTTCTTTTTTCTTTTCCATTGTTATTTATTTATGTATAAAATAAGGTCCTTTTCTTCCCATGTATCCCCTTGCTCTCCCTCCCTTCCCCCTCCCAACCCCTCCCGGTCAACCTTCAGCCTCCCTTCTCCCTACACCCCCAGCCCCTCCTCTAAAAGGGCAAAAAGTCCAAGGTGGATCAACTCAGCATCCACTACAGGCAGGTCTAATTTCCTCATCTTAATGTCAAAACTGGGTTAGGTATTCCTCTGGACAGAATGAGCTCTGAAGTGTCAATCCTTGTACAGAAACACAGTCTGATCCCTCACCTCGAGGCTCCACATACTGCCCATGTCAGTGGACTGTTGCCTATCTGTGGAGGGCCTAGTTCCTTTTCTTGAAGGTTCCCAAGTTCCTGTTCTTAATTCAGAGAGCTCTCCAGAGCTCCAGCCAGCCATCACTGTGAGAATTTTCCTCATAATCCCTATCCCTTGCTCATATAGACTCTCCGCCCGCTATCAGCTGGACCAGGAGCTCAGCCCAGTGCTCAGCCATGTATCTCTGCCCCCACCTCTATTCATTGTTGGATGTAAGTTCTGTGATGGCATGTGGGGTGGCTATTCATTTGATTATCGGGGAAGTCCAGTCTAGGTAACACCTTCACTATTGGTTGGAGATCTAGCCAGGGACATCCTGTGAGTTCTTGTATGTTGCCCTAGCACCCAGTCTTTTTCCAACTGCACATTGGCTTCCTCTATTAAGATCTCCATCTCCTTTTTTCTCTTTCTCCTTGTTGCTCCTCTCACTCAGTCATCTCCTTCTCTCATGATTTGTTCCCATATCTTCTTTGTTGCAGACCCTTATGATCCCAATTAGCTAGGAAGATTTTCTCTATTTTCTCTTCCTACCTCCTTTTTATAATGACCAGGAAAGGTTATTTTAAATTTGTGCCCTCATGGTTTTATCTTATAGAAAAAAACAAACAAATTAAAAATCCCAGAATCTCTAAAGTTACCATGGTACATAATTCCATACTTGCTTTATTCAAACTGTGCTCCTCCTTTATAAATACAAATAATCAACTCATTCTTTAATTTATTAAACCAGTGTTTATTGAGCATTTTCTACTACATGTCACCTAAACAGCTGCAGTCAGTTCAATGAAGCTTTTCTACAAATCCTGGGGCATAGACTTTTCTATGAATAATGTAAATGACCTTTGAGAGTTGAGAAGCTATTGAGGACTCTGAAAAATTACTATGAAAAAATGTCTCTCCAGCAATGACATCATTTCCTTTATATGTCTAGATTAGGAGTTAAATTTCAAGGTTTGTTGCATTTTCCTGTCTTCTGAATCTTCAAGACTTGTTTGAACTGTTCCTGGGTTGAGAACAATAACCCTGTGTCCACAGCAAACAGAATTGCCACCAACAATGGGACAATTAATTGTAGCCAATGATATTTGCTTTTGTAAGCTAGAATGAAACATAGATAACAAGTATATGATTCAGATTAGAAACTGAAAGAGGAGCCTCAGGTTCATCTTCCTTAAGAGGGACACAAGCATGATTCTCCACCTGTAGCCTGATGGGGTATCTAGGAACAGAAAGAAAAGACCCACGATACTGCGTTCCACAATCTACTCTCTAGATCACTAAAGAGGGGCAAATGTTTCCCTTCTAGGTCTTCTTCTAGCCAGTGAAAGTCATAGAAACATGATGCCATTAGCTGATGACCTGCAAGTGCAATGGGGCACAGCATGGAGCCAGCAATAATTAACATCAGAGCATGATTCTAAATTTGGCCAACTTGCTTTTTTATACATACTTATAACCATGCTAAGATAAAGCAAAATTTCCCACTTCAAAGGCAAGTATTTCAAAATTTCCCTCCTACATATTTAGTAAGTTTCTTATGAGACACAGAGGTAGCCTATGCCCTCAGTGGGCTCACTCTCATCCTCTGGACCTGCTCACAAGGCTCACTGAGGGGTTGGCTTCCCTCCCCACCATCCTCAGCTAATATGGAGTCTCTGAGCTCTTTGTATCCCTCTTTCCTTAGCTTCCCAAAACACTTCCAATTTAATAGATAGAAATACTCTTCTTAGGGGCAAGAGATAATTGTTAAGTGCTAATTGTTGTATTTTATGTCTAGACAGGACTTGACAGTTTATAAAGTCATTTGACAAAATTCTCATTAATCTTTGTAAAATTTAATTTTCTGCATAGGTATTGCCATCAGCACTTAGCATATAAGTACTCTACTGCAGAGATATGCTCTAGGTCTGCTTGTTCCAAGTCTATCCATTCCTGACAATCTCAGATGTCCTTGTTGTACTGATTTAAAACACTGGAACATATGTCCACTTTCTCTTCCCCTTCTATGAACTATTTTGTTTTTTACCAACTTACCTTTTATTACAGTAATTCTGAATTTCTCAGATGTACAGTTCACTCGCCTGAGATCGCCAGTGCAGTGATAGATGCCACTGTCGTTAGAGTTGGCATTTATAATGGAGACTTTTGTGTTCTCATAACAGTACTTGAAAGCAAGGGCATCCTTATAGTAGATCACCTTGTGGAGATTCCAGTTCCTCCAGCCATGGCATCTGATGTCAAAGGACTCATTCTCTAACACCGTATCAGCAGAAGTCTGAAGGAGCAGCCAATCTGAAAAGCATTTATTAGATTACTGTTATTTACCTAACAGTGGAAAAGTGTCCTGAAGAAGGGGGATGAGAAGAGCGACAGACAAATAAAGGGAGTCCATAAACCCATTTATTGGTTCAGAAAATCAATTGAAGAATGAAGACAAAGTAATATGTATAACCTGAGCTCTATACCAACAAATACTTTCTCTTTCTGAAATGTCACTCAGAAGACATTAAATGTCTTATACTGTAATGAATTCACATGTGGAAATCCCAAAGACTAGAATTCCATTTAGGTTGTTCTAGCAGGATCTAGTTAAAATGCAGGGGACAGACATACTCCTCCAAAAATATTTTAACCTAGGGAAATTATTTTTGTCCACTCTTTCTTCACAGAAGTTTCTCAGTTCCATTGTTAATTATATTTGGCCAAAATACTTTTTAAAAATATGTATATAAATTTAAACTATTTGATTAATTTTTATTTGCTGTCCTCTTCCCTATAGAGATCTATATATCAAGATACAGGGCTATATCTGATTCTGTTTTGTCAGTGGTACCATACACAATGTTAAGGAGTTTGTAAATACTCAATGATTACTTATTAATAATGATTCAGCAAGTTGGCAAAATCATGTTCTATGGCTAATGACATTTTTAAGAATTGTAAAATATTGATAAATGGAGAGTTTTGAATGAGAACATATATAACTTGTACAAGCATATTGTAGTTAAGAAAAGCCCTTTGAGACCTCTTCTGTCTGATACCAGGACATAAATGACTATTCTGCATGGTTTGATTTATATTTACCTAAGATCATTGAAAAACAGATATTTACATTATGATTTATAACAGTATCATAATTTTATGATTAAGGTTTACCAGAAAATATGGAGATATGCTAAAGGATTGCAGCATTAGAAAGGTTGTGAAACACTGTTCTAGATGGTCATTGTTCATGATAAAGATTTGTATTTCCATATACATAGAACATACCATTCATCACTTCCAAGTGCACAGGTTTACTCTTGTAAAATCCTTGCTTCTGACACATGTATTTTCCACTGTCTTGAAAGGTGGCTCTCACAATGTTCAATTGTGAAGTAGTCACTTTGGAGATGGTATCATTATGGAACCACTTAGTAGCGCTTCCTTGAAGAGAATTGTTCCCATGACATGTAAGAGTCACATTATCTCCTGTAAATATTCTAATCCATGGTGGGTTCAAGGACACAATAGATTTCTGAGCGGCTTAAAAGACATAAAATTGTGAAAAATAAAGAAATCTTAAGTCATTGAAAATTATCCAGTCTCAAAAGTACAAACATGACAACAGTCAAATAATGGTTCACCTTGTTAGTAACAAGACTATGTCTTAACGGCTAGAAAACCAATAAAGAATGAAGTAAATAAACAGTGATGTGGTCTCAGAGAGTAACAAGTCTAGGCATGAAGATAGGGTTTGAACACAAGAAGTTTAAAAACAGGTAAAGTAATTTATTATATTATGTCATAATGTACTCTAATTCTCTGAACTTCAACATCACTATCCATAAGCATAAATTGGAATCTTTTTAGGTAGAGATAATATTTGACACAACCAATTATTGCTTATCATAATGGATAGTATGTAATGCTTATTAAATAATTATTGAGTGGCTAAATATAAAAATAAAGGGTAAATGCTAAAACCTCAGTTTTATTAAAACATATCAGGAGCAATTATGAACTATTTCAGAGTATAGTAAGTATTGGTATATTTTAGTATATAATGTAAATAAAATATATTAATTAAAATAAAAATATATAACAGAATTGATAAACCATGAGTTCTAACTTTTTAAACTACTTAATGGTGAGTATATGCAGTGAGAAATGTTTGCAATTTTCAAGGTTCATGAGAAGCACCAAGAGGGTGTCAGCCTTGGGTGGCTTGCAAGAGCAAGGAAATGTGGTGAAAACTGAAACAGAAGCTAAGGAGCAGCTTGTGGTGATAACAAAAGGTGATATAGTCAAAGAACAATATTCAGACCCAAGGGACTTAAAATGTAATTCAGTTTTTTTGGTGGTGCAACCCTGAGTAAGTGATGTTGTAATCTGAATTACAGGAGTTGCAATTATAAAATAGCAATAACAATAGTAATATGAAAGTTAGATGAGTGTATGTGAAAGGCCTATGAAAGAGACTGACCATGCAGACATGGTTGTTGGCTTACATAAAAGAGAAGATGACTGGAGAGGGAGAAATGGTACATGGTAAACTCTGGGGCCAGAAATAGATGATAAAAAGAGGTAAGTCTGGAAATCAGACTTTTCAGGAAGAAGAAAACTCAGAGCTGTAACAAAACAAGATGGATACAGACATACAGAGAAAGACAGCAATGTCTAGATACACTTGGGGAATAAGAACAAAGGACTCACCCGTTAGCATGATGCCCAGAGCTGCAAAATTAATAAAGGGTAAGTTAGCATCTATCTCCAGTTTTCTAGAACACAACAAGACTGGTATCAGCATGGGAATGAGACCCACATTCATAAGATTTTAGTATCAGTGGGGAGAAGGAACTGCATTCTTTCCTCTATCTTTCTCTATTAGTACCTGTCTTGTAGTCTAATAGATACCAGAGACCTAAAAATTTCAAGCTATTAGCCTGGTCTCCCACTGAAGCGATGCTCACGCCACTTTTCTCTGCTTCTCTCTACTACACAGTGCCAGGAAATGCCACCATGGTTTGCATATGTGCTGCAAAGTCACCATAAAAACCATCAACATCCCACCTAGATGTATTTTGGCCCCATATGGTACAAAGTAATGTGACTCTGTACTTACATATAAACAGCAGTGTTAGCCACAGCTGGGTAGATCCTCCAGTGGTAGTAGCCATTGCCTCTGTGCCTTCAGGTGCTAACTGTGTTGGAGAGCTATATGGCTTCAAAAATAGGCTCCAAACCAAAAAGGAGAAGGAAATGTTTCTTCATCATATCTGGTTAACTCATCGGCTATGCCTGGGCTTGGTTTTCTCCAGAGATAATAATAGGGTTATGCCAAATTGGGCAATTTTTTAGTTAACCATTTGCTCCCATTGAACCTTCATCTGTACACCAAGAACCTGATGGGTGAGTATCATGTTACGAAGCAGAGCCACAGGCTTTCTTAAGGTACCATTCAATAATACACAAGTACTTGTTTTGCAACTTAGAAACAAGGAGTACAAAGGCTAAGCAATCTGTGTTATCAGGCCACCTATTAAATGGAAAATTAGAGGTTTAAAGATGTAAACATATAACCCTAAACTCAATCTCTCAGCCACTATGGTGCTCCTTTTAAGATCATGGAGAACAAGATAATGGAGAAAAATAGATGAACTGCTTTTAGGTTCCTCTCAGCTACAGTTCCTTTCCTATTTAATCTCTTTTGAGAGTCGCCATCTGATTCACTGTGATCTATGATCTGATTGGTTCCTTGGAGACAGTCTCAGAGGCTCTTCCTCTACTGGATTTTAATATGGCTCATGATAAGGAGGGTTGATATGAACCCTCACTTATGGGATTGAGGCATCTTAATTTTAGTAACATCCTAACTTTGTCAACTTTGAATTTCATGATCATTGAAAATGAACAAAGTTTAGCCTTTAAATGCACACTAGTATTTTTTTCATCAGAGACTCTCTGACTTATTCAGTGGATTCTTTCAGTTTGGATTAAGGTTTGATATTGCTAATAATTCTGGAGATAATGACAAAAAATTAATATACTGTATTTCCATCCATAAAAGTTTTCTATTTGCTCACACTCTGGAATAGGTGAGAAACAATGCCTAAGCACAGCTCACAGTTGAAAAGACTGAGACACCATGTATCATGTTATGTTCATCTTCCAAGACAATTGAAGTCTACTGAGTTGAACATGAAATTGTGCCTCATATTTAAACTTCCAAATTTCTAGCTTTCCATGAAATTGGAGAAATATAGTCTAATACTGAACATGATTCAAGAACATGCAATCATGTAATGTTTTTGATGAAAGAGCATTAATAGAACAGCTATTTGGTTTTTCCATTTAAGTTTTTATTTAAAAAATTTGAATTATCTAATAATATCTGCACATATACCCTGAAACTAATTCCAGAGTTCTTCTCCATATTTCTTCCAAACGTCCTGTCTTCTTGACTTTTATTTTTTTGAAAACTGTGTGTTGTTGGTATTTACAGAGCAGAAGTCAAATACTCTTAATGACTATGTAGTTGAGTTCTACTTATAAACTAGGAACACTGATATTTAGACCATGTCTTCATTATAAAATCTCATAAGAAATCTTATATGTTAAACACATTGCACAATTTCTAGCATGTGAAAAATATTTAATAAACATGTGATCTTTCCCTTATTAGTATTACTTGTTAGTAATTGTAATAGTAATATTTATTTGTGCTGGGTTTAGGCAATAGAAAATCTATATAAGATACTTTCTCTAATAACTGGAATCTCATAACAGTAAACTTTGAGCAATCTCAATTCTTTCTGATGTCATGAGAAAAAGAACAAGATCAGGAAGAAAGTTTGGTTGCAGAGAAACTAAGGAGGAATAGAAAGGGGTTTTGGTGTGCAGTGCTGGAAGGGTGATGTTGGAATTTCTCCATCCTAGAAGAGAGGAAGACAGACTCATACGTTGTTGAGAATGTATTGAGAGATTTGGGGGTTCCTCTTTCCTAGGATAGATGGCCCATAATAAAATTGAAGTGCTATCACTTTTCTGCAGCTCAAACAGCTTCTACAAGGGCTTTCCCTAAAGTCTACATATTGTCCAAACAGCTCTTACTTACCTGCAAACAGAATAAGCTCCCTGAGAGGTGCTTTCCTACTCTGAATAGGATGGGTTTGTTAGTGAGAGCATTTTTATTTTCTTCATCATCTACAGCTTATACTAAAATGTTTAATAGTGAGATGGAGAAGGTGCAGGACCAAACAGCAGGTTCAACCAAAGAAATTCACTAAAAAATTAAAAAGAAGTTATAGTATTTGACCTTAAAAAGTAAACATCTAGCAATAAAAACATCAAAAAGTCAGTACCGTATGTAGAATATCACTTCTTACCACAAGAGTCTGAATCTGAGAACATATGTGATTAATACATAATAGCATCTTCTGCCCAGAGTTAAACCTGTGGCCAGTTCCCAGAAGACCTAATCTGTATTTCATTTTGTGAAGGAGAGACATAAAATTCTAGTGACCAAGCATAAACTGGTGGAATTTCTGTTCTGTGAGGAGTCCTTGAAGCTGAATTCAGAGTGAGGAACTGTTAACCAGAACATTATTGTCTTGACACATGTTTGAAAGAGAAGCATCAGAACTGACCCTATTCACTGTCTTCTTCCTTCTAAAATCAGGAAAGAGAAGGGTGAATGTACTGGCATATTCAATATATTCAATAAAACCAAAGTCCATAAAAATTAGATAAGAACTGTTAAAAAGACCGTATACCTGTCTTCTCATGGTATATGTATTTCATAAATAGTATATTCTCTCTAATGATCAGAGGCAAGTCTAAGTATGCAATACATCTTATCAATTTTCTCTCTCCCAACAATTCCATGTAGTTGGTTGTGAGGAAATTACATCATAGAGAGGTTAGACACTTTTTTTTAGGACTTAACAGTTGCCAAATAATACTTAGGGTTTGGACTCAGGCAATTTTGCAGAAGAATGCATATGCATAACCAAACATTCAGATTGAATGTTTGAGGACTTGTCATATGTAATTAAAAACTCCTTCGATTAGCCAGAGCTCATCATCCAAAGACTGGAAACAAGTGATTTAGTTCATCTAGTTCCTTTTTTACACATTCCTTTTCTCACTGTAAAGCATGGTTTATCAATGCATAGGCATACAATACAGTTACCATAGTGGCATTTTAATTATGTTAATCCCATAATTTCTTTAAAGGTTTTTATTTGTGTGTGTGTGTTGTATGTTGTGTGTATGTGCATTAATGTGGGGAGTCCCTGTGGAATCTCAGGAAACTAGAATTGTAGAGCATTGTGAGCTACACATGGTCACTAAGAACTGTATTCCAGTCTTCTGCAAGAGAAGTGAGTGCTCTTAACCACTGAGCCATCTTATCAGTTTGTCATAATCATTTCTAGATTTTTAGGGCAAGGAGAGCATGCATCTGCCTTGTCTTCCTTCTATCACCTTAAACAGGAATGCTCAAGAAAGAATATTCAGTAGTGAATGCTGTATACCTGGTAAGTTTTCACACTCAGGTCACTGGCCTTGATATTTTTCACCTTGTCTCAACCTGAATGGCTACCTACTTTGGGCTCAGAGAAAAAATCTGAAAGAAATGGGAACTCCTGGGATTCACACGGTAAAATCCTTAGAAAGGAATAAAGGTGGGACATTATACAAGTTCTGGGTTGGGCACAATTAGGTACTATTACCCCAGGAAAAAAAAACAGCACTCTAAGAAATAATATCCACATCCGTGGGTTTGATCCTCTCCAGTCATCAGACTAAGAGGTGAGTGACACTCCACTCAGCTCAGGCAGAGATCCCAGTCTCCAGGACCCTGACCATGGGACACAGCCCTTGAAACCCCATCCCCACTCATCTCTGCTCTAAATCCAGGCCAGCAGAGAAAATCCCTGCAGTGCAAAAGTTCCAGTAAAATCCAATCCACTGGACATCGCCAGCTACAAAACCCAGCCTCATCCCCCAACTCATCTCATTACCTA
Organism: Sigmodon hispidus; assembly: GCA_004025045.1. Taxonomy (NCBI): domain Eukaryota; kingdom Metazoa; phylum Chordata; class Mammalia; order Rodentia; family Cricetidae; genus Sigmodon; species Sigmodon hispidus. The sequence continues at coordinate 155,111 of PVIH01000206.1, forward strand.
GCAACTTCAGAAACAACCAGAATCCCACAGGTTCTCTCAACTCAACAGACTAAGAGAGTTGCTCAGTTCCTATTGGATCAGGATCAGCTATCTGAGACCCTCAGTTCCTCAGTACCTACCAAATCAAAAGGGGCCACCTGGAACTCACAGTGTGTCAGCACCTAGTGAATTAAGAGGAAACACTGTGACACAAAACACACTACCTCCACGTGGACCAAAAACCGAGATTGAACAAAGAGAGGCTTTCTGAAACACATATAAAGCCAGAACAGATATCACCAAAATCAACTCCTTGAGTTGCGGACAAATCCTGCAGTGATTCCAGGAAGTAAAGGGCAAATGCTGGTGTAATAATACATATAACAACAACATAAAAAACAATATGGCACCACAAAAACCTGGTGGTTATATAACGACAAGACATGCTCGTGGCAGCACAAAAAAAGCAGAAGGAAACTACCTCAAAAGCAACATTATGAAGATAGTAAAAGCCTTAAAAGAGGATATAAAATTTCCCTTTAATAAATAGAAGACAAGACAAAAAAAAAAAAGGAAGATATCAACAAATTCCTGAAAGAAAAAAAGAAATTCAGGAAAACCAAGAAAAAGCAATAAAATAAGTGAAGAAACATTTTAAGATTTAAAAAATAACTGTGTCATTGGCCTTACAGAAGCTTCTCAGTTTCAGGAGGTCCCAGTTATTGATTATTCTTCTTAGTGTCTGTTCTACTGGTGTTCTATTTAGGAAATAGTCACCAGTGCCAATGCATTGGAGGGTATTTCCCGCTTTCTTTTCTTTTTTTTTTTTTTGCCATCTCTCCAGCCCCCACTTGTTCATTCATTTATTTATTTTTTTTAAAAGTCAAAATTTTTTATTTATGATTGAAGAGTTTAACAGAAGTCCACAGATTCAAAATGAAAAAAATACAGGTGAAGTTCAATCAAATTTCTGTCTAAATTAGAAAATATATAGTGCATCTCAAGTAGTGAAGCTCTTAAGGGAAAAAGTGTTAGAAAGTTACCGCACTTTAATATGTAGAAGAAATTTAACCTCAGCCTCTCATATTTCACCTAGAAAAAAGAAATAATACTTTGCTTTATAAAGTCTAAACACAACACATCATCTGTTGAGATGAAGGATCATAATAAAAATATTATTAATTGGGAAAATAAATTTTTTTCCTTCTTTATTTTGTATTTATCAAAAAAACAGTAAAAAGAATTTAAAATGCAAAAGAGTTAACAATAACTATACAGAGGATAATAATGATAAGCATGGCTTATCAAGGGTGGAAATGCAAATAAGATTGCTACACATATATTTACTTTGTGTTCAGCTTTCCCTCTGAATTTTTTTTTCCATCCCTGTATATCCTTATTCAAGGTCCCTTCCTCCTCCCACCACATCTGGTCAATGTGGCTAGGTTTATGTTGAGGTCTTTGATCCACTTGGATTTGAGTTTTGTGCAGGGTGATAGGCTTGGATCTATTTGAATTTTCTACACACTGACATCCAGTAATGCCAACACCATTTTTGAAGATACTGTCTTTTTTCCCACTGGATATTTTTGACCTCTTTGTCTTTGCCAAAAATTAAGTGTTCATAGGTGTGTGGGTTAATGTCAGGGTATTATATTTTATTCCATTGATCCACAAGTCTGTTTTTATGTCAGTACCAAGCTATTTTTATTACTGTAGATCTATAGTATAACATGAAGTCATGGATGGTGATGCCTCCTGAGGTTCTTTTGTTGAGCAAAATTGTTTTGGCAATCCTGGCTTTCCTATTATTTCTAATGAAATTGAGTATTGAAAAAAAAAGAAATTGAGTATTGTTCTTTGAAGGTCTATAAAAAAATGTTTTGGGATTTTGATGGGAATTGCATTGAATCTGTAGATAGCTTTTGCTAATATCACCATTTTTACTAGGTTGACCCTACCTATCTAGGAACATGGGAGATCTTTTCATTTTCTGATATCCTCTCTAAATTTTTTCAGTAATTTAAAGTTTTTGTCAAAGAGATCTGCTACTTTTTTAATTTAATTCTATTTGCAGTTATTGTAAAAGGTGATGTTTCCATTATTTCTTTCCCAGTCCTTTTATCTTCAGGTGTATAGGAGGGCTACTGATTTCTGTGAGTTAACTTTGTATTCTGATACATTGCTGAAGGTGTTTATCAGCTGTAGGAGTTCCCTGCTAGAATTTTAGTGGTCATTTATGTATACAATTATATCATTGGCAAATAGAGATAGCTTGACTTTTTTTTCCAATTTGTATCCTCTTAAGTTGCTTTCGTTCCCAAATTGCTTTAGCTAAGTCTTTGAGAACTATATTGAATAGATAAGGAGATAGTTTCTGATTTTAGTGGGATTGTTTTGAATTTCTCTCCATTTAGTTTGATGTTGGTCATTTGCTTCTTGTAGATTGCCTTTATTATATTTAGATATTTTCCCTATATTCTTGATCTCTCCAGGAATTTTATCATAAAGGAGGGTTGGATTTTATCAAAGGCTTTTTCAGCATCTAAGAAGATGATCATTTTGTTCCTTCAATTTGCTTGTATGAAAAAAGATATTTACAGTTTTTTGTATGTTGAATCATCCTTGTATTTCTGAGATGAAGCATACTTGATCATGGTGAATGACTTTTTTTATATGTTGTTGTATTTGGTTTGTAAGAATTTTGTTGAGTATTTTTGCATCAATGTTCATGAGGAAAATCAGTATGTAATTCTATTTCTTTGTAGAGTCTTTGAGTGGCTTTGGGTAGTAGCATTATTGTGGCATCATAAAAAGAGTTTGGCAATATTTTTTTCACTTTCTACTGTGTGGAAGAGTTTGACGAGTGTTAGTTCTGCGCGTGAGAGCAAGTACACACTAACAAGGCCACACACTAGAGTTTATTTAAGAGAAGAGTCCCAGGTGAGTGAAGAGGCAGAGGAGCGAGACAGAAGTCAGGGGACAGAGAAGAAAAAAGGACCGAAGCACATGCTCACTGTTGCTTTTTTTTTTTTTTTTAAACTTTATTTATTTATTTTGCCTTGGTGTTTGCCTGGAACTGGAACTACAGACAGTTGTGAGCTGCCATGTGGGTGCTGGGAATCGAACCCGGGTCCTCTGGAAGAGCAGATGGTGCTCTTAACCGCTGAGCCATCTCTCCAGCCCCCCCTCACTGTTGCTTTTAAGGGAAGGGGAAGACACGAGTATGTGTCATGGGTCCAGGGAGGTGCTTCCGGGTCCAGGGAGGTTTCACAGTATGCATTATGGGTCCAGGGTCCAGGGAGGTGCTGCAGGGTTTATGTAGCCACGCCCAGGGGTGTGCCTCTGTGCAAGGTGCATCCCACCTGAGCTGAGAGGCTCAGCTACCTGGAATTCCAAAAATCTTTACAGTAGAGTCTTTCAGTGGCTTTGGGTATTAGGGTTATTGTGGCATCATAAAACGAGTTTGGCAATATTTTTTCATTTTCTACTGTATGGAACAGTTTGACGAGTATTACTATTAATTCTTCTTTGAATGTCTGGTTGAATTCTTCACTAAAATCATCTGGGACTATGCTTTTTTTTTTTAATTTGGGAGACTTTTAATGAGAGCTTCAATTCCCTTTGGGGTTATAGGTTTGTTTAGGTCTTTAATCTAATCTTGATTTAATTTGGTAAGTGGTACCTGTCCAAAAAGCTGTCCATTTCTTCTAGGTTTTCCATTTTTGTGAAGTATAGATTTTGAAAGTATGACCTGAATATTTTCTGAATTTTTGGGGGGAGGTCTGTTGTTATGTCCCCCTTTTCATTTCTGATTTTGTCAATTTGGATATTCTCTCTCTATGCTTTTCGGTTAGTTTGGATAAGGGCTTATCTATTTTGTTGACTTTCTCAAAGAACCAACTCTTTAATTCATTGATTTTTTGCATTGTTCTCTTTATTTCTACTGTATTGATTTCAGCTCTAAGTTTGATTATTTCTTACCATCTATTCCTTCCAGATGAGTTTGCTTCTAATTGTCCTAAAGTCTTCAGCTGAGGTATTATGAATCCTGTGTGAGATTTCTTTTGGTTTTTCATATAGGCATCTAGTGCTATGAATTTTTCTCTTAACACTGCTTTCATTGTGTTCCATAAGTTTGGGTATGTTATGGATTCATTGTCATTAAATTTTAGAAAGTCTTTGATTTCTTTCCTAACTTCTTCCCTGATACAAAGGTGGTTCAATGTAGATGTTCACTTTCCACGAGTTTGTAAGCTTTCTGTGAATACTGTTGTTGTTGAATTCTAACTTTAGGCCATGATGGTCTGATATGATACAAGGGGTTATTCCCAGTTTTTTGTAACTATTGATATTTTTTATATGACCAAGTATGTGGTAAATTTTAAAATTTTACCATGGGGAGCTGAGAAATATATATAGTTCTTTGTGTTTGGATGAAAGCTTCTTTAATATTTATTTGCATCATAACATCTGTTAGACCCCTTATTTCTTTGTTGAATCTTTGTCTGGTTGACCCATCCAAGGGGGAAAGTGGGAAATTGAAGTCTCCCACTATTAAAGTATGATATTTGGTGTGGGGTTTAAGCTTTAATAGTGTTTCTATTACATATGAAGTTGCCCTTATATTAGGGGCATAAATATTTAGGATGAGATCTAATCTTGATCATTTTTTCTTGACATGAATAAATAATGTCCACACTGGTCTATTTTGATTGATTTTAATTTGAAGTCTACTTCCTGTTATTTTTGGTGACAGTTTGTGTGTATTTCTTAGGGTTTTTCTTCTGTGGGATTGATTGTTTGTGGTTTCATAGGTGTATCTGGGTTTGTTATGTTTAGTTTTTCCTCAAGTGCTTTCTGTAGTACTAAATTTGTGGATAGGTATTATGTCAACTTGTCTATGTCCTGATATACCTTGCCTACTCCACCTATGGTGATTAATAGTTTCGCTGGATATAATAATCTGGGTTGGCAGCCATGCTCTTTTAATGTCTGTTTAACTTGTGAACAGGATCTTTTCACTTTCATTGTTTCCATTGAATAGTCTGGCATTATTTTGATGGGTCTGCCTTTATAGGTAAGTTGGCCCTTTTCCTTTGCAGCTCTTAATATCTTTTCTTTGTATTTTATGTTTTGTGGCTTAATTATTATACGGCAAGCAGAATTTTGGGGGGGGTTATTCTATTTGATGTTTTTTAAGCTTCTTGTATCTTTATAGGCATTTCCTCCTTTAAGTTAGGAAAGTTTTCTTCTATGACTTTATTAAAAACATTATCTTTGCCTTTGAGCTGGTATTCTTCTCCTTCTTCTATTCCTATTATTCTCAGGTTTTGTCTTTTCATAGTGTCCAAAATTTCCTGAACATTTTGTGATATGGCTTTTTGGTTTTGGTGTTTTCTTTGAGTGATTTACCTATTTCCACTATTGAGTCTTCCACTCCAGATATTCTCTCTTCCATCTCTTGGATTCTGTTGCTTATGCTTGTATTTGTAGTTTCAGATCATTTCTTCAGATTCTCTGTTTTATCCCTTGCTTAGTTTTGTACCTTCTTTATTGTTTCTATTTCAAGTTTTAGTTCCTGGAATAATTCTTTCATTTGTTGGATTTCCCCTTCTTGTTTTTTTTTTCTGAATATTTGTTCATTTCAAATTCTTTTTATTTTCTTAAGAGACTTTTTCATATCCTCTTTTAAGGCTTCTGTAATCTTCATAAGGGTGTTTATATTGTTGTTTCCCTCTGTTTCCTCTTCATTGTTCTGTTTAGGTCTTTGTGTTGTAGAAATGCCTGTTTCTTCTGGTGTTACCTTGTTCTTCTTTATATTGTTATATGTATTTTTGCACAGCCATGGGAGGCCCCTTCTGTTATGTGTATCACTGGGAAAGGCCCCTCCAATCTTTTCCCTAGGGCCTTTTTGCTAGCAAAGGTGTGAGGTTAGAACCATGGGTGTGACTCCAGCCCTGGAGAGGGATTCTCCCAGCAGGTGGCCCAGGAGCTAGAATCTGCTCCTCCTTATGTCTGAACATGGGTCTGTCCAAATGTGTCTTTTATATAGTAATTGATGTTGATAAATAAATAGATAATAAAAAACTGAAAGGAGAAACATGGAAAAAAGATTTAAAAATTAAATAAAAGCAATAAAGAAAACATAAACCAAGTCAATTCTGAAAATAGAAAATCTGAAGAAACAACCAGAACTACAGATGCAAGCATAACCAACAGAATGCAAGTGGTGGAAGAGAGAATCTCTGGTGTACAAGATTCAGTAGTGTAATTAGATAATCTGTCAAAGAAAACAGTAAAATTAAAAAATTCATAACACAAAATGTCCAGGAAATTTGGGACATCATGAAAAGACCAAATCTAAAAATAATTGGAATTGGAGAAGAATGCCACCTCAAAGGTACAGAAAATATATTCAACAAAATCATAAAAGAAAACTTTTCCAACCTAGAGAAGGAAATGCCTATAAAGATACAAGATGCTTTCAGAACACCAAAGATACTACATCCCCCCAAATGTCTGTTCACATATAATAATCAAACCAGTAAACCCATAGAATAGAAAAAGAATACTAAGAACTACAAATGAAAAAGATCGAGCTATCTAAAAAGGCAGACCCATCAGAATAACACCATATTACTCAATGGAAACAATGAAAGCATAAAGGTCCTATTTAGATGTCATACAGACACTAAAAAGACTATGGTTTCCAGCCCAGACTATTATACCCAGCAAAACTATCTATTACCATAGATGGAGTAAACAAGATATTTCATGACAAAATCAGATTTAAACAATACCCATTCACAAATCTGGCCCTAAGAAAAAAATAGAGGGAAAATTCTAACATAAGGAAACTAGATACACCCATAAAATCACAAGCAATAGATAACTCCAGAAAAGAAGAACCCAAAAGAACAGAAACACACACACATACACTACCACCAAAAATAACAAAAAAAAAACAATCACTGGTCATTAATATCCCTTAATACCAGTGACTCAATTCACATATAAAAAGACATACCTTAACACAATTGATATGAAAAGAGAATCCATCCTTCTGCTACATACAAGAGACACTTCACCTTCAAAGACAGAAACTGATTTGGAGTAAAGGGTCAGAAAAAGACTTTCCAATCAAATGGACTTAAGAAAGAAGCTGCTGTAGCCATCCTAATATCTAATAAAATAGTCTTTAAAGTATAATCAATCAAAAGAGACCAGGACTAACATTACATAGTCATCTCATGAAAAATTTATCAATATAAATTCTCAGTTCTGAACATTGATGCCCCCAACAAAATGGTAGCTACATATGTAAAAGAAAAATTAGTAAAGCTTAAATCTCACATAAAACCACACACATTAATAGTGGGTGACTTCAATATACCACTCTCACCAATGGATTGACCTACCAGACAGAAACTTAACAGAGAAATAAGGTAGCTAACAGATGTTATAACTTAAATGGACTTAATAGATAAACACAGAACTTTCCACTCAAACACAAAGGAGTATACCTTCTTCTCAGCACCCCATGGAACTTTCTCTAAAACTGACCACATACTTGGCCATAAAGCAAATTTCAATAGAGACAAAAAATGAGAATAACTCCTTATATTCTATCAGATGAAAATGGACTAATATTTGAGTAGTTCAACAACAAGAAGAATCACAGTAAGCATACAAACTCATGGTAACTGAACATCTCTCAATTGAACCACCTTTGGACCAAGGAAGAAGTAAAAAAATAAATCAAAGACTTTGTAGAATTCAATGAAAATAAATCCACAACATACCCAAACTTATGGGACACAATAAAAGCAGTGCTAAGAGGTAATTTTATGGCATTAGATGCCTATATTAAAAACCTAGAAAAATTTCATGCAAGAGACTTCACAGCACAACTGAAAGCTCTAGAACCAATAAAAGCAAACTCACTCAGAAGGAGTAGAAGGCAGGTAATAATGAAACTAAGGGTTAAAATCAATACAATTGAAACGAGAACAATACAAAGAATCAATTAGTCAAGGATTTGGTTCCTTGAGAAAGTTAACAGGATAGACAAACCCATATTCAAACTAACCAAAGGACAGAGAAAAAGTATACAAATGAACAGAATCAGATAGGAAAAGGGGATAATAGCAACAGACACCCAGGAAATCCAGAGAGTCATTGGGTTATACTTTGAAAACCTATACTCCACTAAATTGGAAAACCTAAAAGAAATGGCCATTTTCTAAATAGGTACCATTTACCAAAATTAAACCAAGACCAGATAAATGACCTAAATAGACCTGTAAACCCCAAGGAAATTGAAGCTGTTATTAAGTCTCCAAAGCAAATAAATAAATAAATAAATAAATAAATAAATAAATAAATAAATAAAAAGATCCCAGGGTCAGATGGTTTCTATGCAGAATTCTACCAGATATTCAAAGAAGAACCAATACCAATACTACTCAAAATGGTCTGCACAATAGAAGCCAAAGAAACATTGCCAAACTTTTTTTTAATGAGGCTACAGTAAAGCTGATACCAAAGTCACACAAAGATATCACAAAGAAAGAAAATTACAGACCAATCTCACTCATGAACATTGATAAAAAAAAATACTCAATAAAATACTGGCCAACCTAATTCAAGAACATAAAAAAAACATACACCATGATCAAGTAGGCTTTATTCCAGAGATGCAGTGATGGTTCACCATATGAAATACTGTTAATGTCATTTATCTTATAAATAATCTGAAAGAAAAGAACAATATGATCATCTCATTAGATGCTGAAAAAGCCTTTGACAAAATCAAATATTCTTTTATTATACAAGTCCTTGAGAGATCAAGAACACAGTGAAAGTATCTAAACATAATAAAGGCAATATACAGCACGGTGAAAGGCAATATCAAACTAAAAGGAGAGAAGTTCAAAGCAATCCCACTAGAAACAAGAACAAGACAAGGCTTTGTCTCTCCCCATATCTACTCAATATAATTTCAAAAGTTTTAGCTAAAGCAACAAGAAAACAAAATGGGATTAAGGAGATATAAATTGAAAGGAAGAAGTCAAACTATCTCTTTTTGTAGATGATATACTATTATATATAAGTGACTCCCAAAATTCTACCAGTGAACTTCTACAGTTGATAAACAGCTTCAGCAATATAGCACAGTACAAGATTAAGTAAAATAAAAATCAAAAGCACTCCTGTACACAAATGATAAAAGGGCTGAAAAGAATCAGAAAAACATCACCCTTTATAATAGCTGTAAATTCATTAAATATCTTGGTGTAACTCTAACCAAAGAAGTGACATACCTGTATGACAAGAACTTCAAGTGATTGAAGAAGGAAATTAAAGAATATATCAGAAAATGGAAAGCTCTCCCATGCTCCTGGATAGGTAGGGTTACATAGTAAAAATGGCAATCTTACCAAAAACAATCCACAGATTCAATGCAATCTCCATCAAAATCTTTTACATACCTCAAAAGAACAATACTCAAGTTCATATGAAATAACAAGAAACCCAGGATTGCCAAAACTATCCTGTTCAATATTAGATCTTCAGGAGGCATTACAATCCCTGACTTCAAGCTATACCATAAAGCCACAATAGTAAAAATAGCTTGGTACTAGCATAAAAACAGACTAGAGGATCAATGGAATCAAATCAAAGACCCTGATCTTATTCCACATACCTATGAATACCTGATTTTTGACAAAGAGGACAAAAATACTCAATGGAAGAAAGATAGTATCTTCAACAAATGGTGTTGGCATAGCTGGATGGTAGTATGTAGAAAAATACAAATAGATTCATATATTTCACCCTCCACAATATTCAAATCCAAGTGGATCAATGACCTTAGCATAAATCCAGCCACACTGAACTTGGTAGAAAAGAAAGTGGGAATTACCATTCAACACTGACACAGGTGACCACTTCCTAAATATAACACCAGTAGCAGAGACACTGGGAGCAACAATTAATAAATGAGACCTCCTGAAATTGAGGCGCTTCTGTAAGGCAAAGGACAGAGTCAAAAAGACAAAATGACAGCCTACAGAATGGGAAAAGATTTTCACTAACCTTATATTAGAGAGAGGAATGATCTCTAAAATATTTAAGAGAACTCAAAGACTAGAAGTCAAAATACCAAATAACCCAATCTGAAAATGCGATACAGAGCTAAATAGCAAATTCTCAACAGAAAAACTCCAAATAGCTAAAAGACACTTAAAGAACTACTCAACATCCTTAGCCTTCAGAGAAATGCAAAGCAACTGTCAAAATGTCTAAGATCAAAAACACAGATGACAGCCTATGTTAGAGGGGATGTGGAGCAAGAGGATCACTCCTCCATTTCTGGTGGGAGTGTAAACTTGAACAGCTACTCTGGAAATCAGTATGGTATTTCCTCAGAACACTGGAAATCATTCTACCCAATGATCCAACAATACCACTATAGGGCATATATTCAAGGGCAGCACATTCTTACCCCTAGGGCATTAGCTCAACTATGTTCATAGCAGCATTATTGATAATACCAAACACTTGGAAACAACCTAGATGTCCCTCAACTGAAGAATGGATTAAAAAATATAGTACAAAATTGTAATACATTTACACAATGGAGTACTACACAGCAGTTTAAAAAATACTTTAAAATTTGCAGAAAAAAAGTGGATGGATTGGGAGAATGTCATTCTGAGTCAGGTAACACAGGCCCAGAAAATAAACATGGTGTGTATTTACTAATATGTACATTTTAGACATAAAGCAAAGAACATTTAGGCTGCAAACCACATAACAGGAGGAACTTAAGAGATACAGCCATGGATCCCCTGGGAAGGGGAAATAGTGAAGATCTTCTGCATAAATTGGGATCATAATGGGAAGCAAGCATGGGGAGGTAGGAACAAATCACAAGAACTGGAGAAAGTTGAGTAAGAACAGCAACAGAGAGGGAGAATAAAGAAATGGATATTTTGATAGAGGAAGATACTGTGGGGTTAGACAAAAAAAAAAAAAACAGATGCTAAGAAAACCTCCAAGAACTCACAAGATATCCCTGGCTATGACTCCAAGCTATCGTAAAAATAGTGCCTAACCAGGATTTCTCTATAATCAAATGAATGACCATCATAATCATCATTATAGAAACTTTATCCAGCAATGAATAGAGGCAGAACAGAAATCCACAGCTAAGCACCAGGTCAAGTTCCCAGTCCAGATGAAGAGAGAGAGAGTAAAAAGAGTATATGACTAAAGAGATCAAGATCATGAGGAAGAGACCCACAAAGACAATTGACACAAGCTATTGGGAGTTCACTAACTTCAAAATAGTCACTTTGGAACCTTCATGGAAAGGAACTAAACCCTTCAAATGTAGATGACTGTCAAATTGTATGGCAGTTTGTGGAGCCTCTTGCAGTAAGATCAAAGTATGTTCCTTGTACATCAACTGACATCTAGGAGTCCATTCCCTACAGAAGAACACCTAACTCAGCTTTAATATTGGGACGAGGGACTTGGACCTTCCTCAATTGGATATGCCAAACTGAAATGAACCATCTTGGGACTTTCTACCCTCCTTGGGGAATTAATGGGGAAATGGGGTGGGAAGGGCCCACTTACCTATAAAGGCAGACCCATCAGAATAATACAGACTACACAATGGAAACAATGAAATCAAGAAGGTCCTGGTCAGAAGTCATACAAACACTAAAAGAGCAAGCTGCCAACCAAGACTGCTATAGCCAGCAAAACTATCAATAACCATAGATAGAGTAAAAAAATCTATTTCATGGCAAAATCAGATTTAAACAATACCTAGTTACAAATCCGGCCTGTCAGAAAGCACTAAAGAGAAAACTCCAACCTAAGGATGTCATATACACCCACAAAACCACAAATAATTGATAATTCCACAGAAGAAAAGCCCAAAGAAAGAAAATACACATAAGCTACCACCAAAAATAACATGAAATAATAATCAGTGGTCATTAATATCTCTTAATATCAATGGATTCAATTCACCAATAAAAAGACACACCATAATATGATGGATACAAAAACAAAAGCCAACCTTCTGCTGCTTACAAGAAACACAGCAATATTGGGACCATAGGACCTTGGGACTGACTGCCCAGGTGGGGATGGGGAGTTGTGGAGAAGAGAGAATGATCTGATGTGGTGGGAGGGGGAAGGGACATTGAATAAGAATATGCAAGGATAGAAAATTTGACTTCTTCATTTGTAATAATGAAAAAAGAAAAAGATAAGGATATACAAGGATAAAAAGTGTGACTTCTTTGTTAATAATAATAATAACAATAATAAAAAAGGAAAAAAAAGGAAACACACTTCAACTTCAAAGACAAACACAGGCTCAGAGTAAAGGACTAGGAAAAGATTTTCCAATCAAATGGCCCCATGAAAAAAATCTGATGTTGCCACACTAATATACAACAATGTAGACTTCAAAGTAAAGCCAATCAAAAGAGACCAGAACAGACATTACTTACTGTCTCAGGAAAAATTGATCAAGATGAGATCTCAATCCTGATTATTTACGCCCCTAATATAAGGGCAACTTCATATGTAATAGAAACACTACTAAAGCTTAAATCCCACATCAAATGTCACACTCTAATAGAGGGAGACTTCAGTACCTCACTTTTACTCTTGGATAGGTCAATTAGATAAAGACTCAACAGAAAAATAATAGGTTAACAGATGTTATTATTCAAATGGACTTAATAGATATTTATAGAAGCTTCCTTTGAACTTGTGTTCGTTGAACACAAAGGAATATACATAGTTCTCTGCACCCCATGGAACTTTCTCTAAAAAAGACCAAATAATTAGTCATAAGGCAAATATCAATCAATACAAAAAAAGTGGGATTAATCCTGTATATCATATCAGACAATCATGACCAAAAGTTAGAATACAACAACAAAAATCACAGAAAGCCTACAAACTCATGGAAACTGAACATCTCTACATTGAATCACCTCTTTGTTAGGGAAGAAATTAAGAAAGAAATCAAAGACTTCCTAGAATCTAATGAAAATGAATCCACAACATGCCCAGACTTATGGGACACAGTGTTAAGTGATTCATAGCACTAGATGCCTATATGAAAAACCAAAAGAAATCTCACAAAAGATAACTAACAACACAGCTGAAGGCTTTAGAATAATTATAATCAAACTCACTTTGAAGGAGTAGACAGCAGAAATAATCAAACTTAAGGCTAAAATCAATACAATAGAAACAAAGAGAACAATACAAAGAATCAATGAATCAAAAAGTTGGTTCTTTGAGAAAGTCAACAAGATAGACAAACCGTTATCCAAACTAACCAAAAGACACAGAAAGAGTATTCAAACTAACAGAATCAGAAATTAAAAAGGAGACATAACAACAGACATTCAGGAAATCCAGTGAACTATCAGGTCATGTTTTGAAAATCTATACTCTACTAAAATGGAAAATACAAAAGAAATGGACAGCTTTATGGACAAGTACCAATTACCAAAATTAAATCAAGAACAGATTGAAGACCCAAAAAGATCTATAACCTCAAAGGAAATTGAAGGTGTTATTTAAAATCTCCCAAATAAAAAAAGCCCAGTACCAGATGGTTTTACTGCAGAATTTTACCAGATATACAAAGCAGAACTAATACCAACACTCAACAAACTGTTTCATACAGTGGAAACTGACAGAACGCTTCCAAACTCTTTTTATGAGGCCTCAATCACCCTGATATGTAAGCTACGCAAAGATGCAACTAAGAAAGAGAAACACAGACCAATTTCCCTCATGAACATTGATGCAAAAATATTCAACAAAATTCTGTCAAACAGATTACAACAACATATAAAAAAGTCATCGACCATGATCAAGTAGGTCTCATTCCAGAAATGCAGGGATGGTGCAACATATAAAAAACTATAAATGTCAGCCATCATATAGATATATTGAAGGAAAAAACCAAATGATCATTTCCTTAGATGCTGAAAAAGCCTTTGACAAAGTCCATCATTCTTTTATGATAAAAGTCCTGGAGAGATCAGTAATATAAGAAAAAAATTGTAAGTATAATAAAGGCAATTTACAAGAAGCCAACAGCTAACATCAGACTAAATGGAGAAAAATTCAAGGCAATCCCACTAAAATCAGGAACAAGACAAGGTTGACCCATTTCCCCTTATCTATTTAATATAGTTCTAAAAATTTTAGTCAAAGCAATAAGAGAATAAAAGGAGATTTAGGGGATACATTTTGGAAAAGAAGTGAAACTATTTCTATTTGCAGATGATATGATTGTATACATAAGTGATCCACAAAATTCTACCAAGGAACTTCTACAGCTGATAGATGTCTTCAGCAATGTAGCAGGATACAAGATAAACTCAAAGAAATCAGTAGCCCTTCTATACACTAAAGATAGAAGAGCTAAAAAAGAAATAAGGGAAACATTACCCTTCATAATAGCTGCAAATAGTATTAAATACCTTGGAGTAACTATAACCAAAGAAGTAACAGACCTATTTCACAAAAATTGTAAATCACTGAAGTAAGAAATTGAAGAGGATATCAGAAAATGGAAAGCTCTACCATGTTTCTGGATTGGTAGGATCAACATAGCAAAAATGACAATTCTACCAAAGGCAATCTACAGATTCAATGCACTGCCCATCAAAATCCCAACACAATATATTTTGGACCTTGAAAGAATAATACTCAATTTCATTTAAAATAACAGGAAAGCCAGGAATGCCAAAACAATTTTACTCAACAAAAGAACCTCAGGAGGCATCACCATCCCTGACTTTAAGTTATACTATAGAGCTACAGTAATAAAAACAGCCTGCTACTGGTTTAAAAACAGACTCGTGGATCAATGGAATTGAATTGAAGACTCAGACATTAACTCACATACCTATGAACATCCGATATTCGATAGAGTGGTAAAAATATTCATTGGAAAAAAGATAATATCTTCAACAAAGTGTATTGGCATAATTGGCAATAAATGGCAGTATGTAGAAAAATGAAAATATATTCAAGCTTATCACCCTGCACAAAACTCAAATTCAAGTGGATCAAAGACTTCAACATAAAACTAGCTGTTTTGGATTTGATATAAAAGAAAGTGGTAAATACCCTTCAATGTATTGACACAGGTGACCACTTCCTAAATATAACACCAGTAGCACAGACACTAAGAACAACAATCAATAAGTGGGACCTCCTGAAACTGAGAAGCTTCTGTAATGCTAAGGACACAGTCATTAAAAAAAAAAAAAAAAAACCCAGCATACAGAATGGGAAAAGATTTTCACCAACCCTAGAAGTGACAAAGGACTGATCACTAAAATATATAGAGAACTCAGAAAACTAGAGCCCCAAACCTTGAATAACCCAATAAAAAAATTGGGTTCAGAACTAAAAAGGAAAATCTCAGCAGAAGAATTACTAATGACTGAAAAGCACTTGAAAAGGTTGTGGTGGAAATGCTCTATGTATGTTGTAAATAAAGAACTGTTTTGGCCTATGGACAGCAACATAGAAGTGGGTGGAGAATCAGAGCACAGGCAGGTAGAAGGAGGGTGGAGTTAGTCAGTTGCCATCCAACCCCCAAGGGAGGAACATGTAGAGGTACAGGTGAGCCACGGGCTGAGCCACGTGGTGGGAAGATTAATGGAAATGGGTTGAATTAAGATGAAAGAGCTAGCTAGTAATGTGCTTAAGATACGGGCCAAAGAGTACAAAGTACATAAGTGTCTGATTCATTTCTTTGGGGAACAAAAGCAGCCGCAGGCCAGGTTTCAAAAACTCCCAGGCCCAAAAGGCCAGGAGAAACTTTATACTACAGATGGCTTCCCAATGTGGGCCAAACACCGCATAAAGCTTGAGAAAGTTTAAAAAGCTTAAAACGGGTTCTAGATCACTGAAACAGAGCCAAAAGTGGTTTTTTGAATTGCTTATTTGAATTCATTTATGGTACAGAGATGGTGCAGTGTTCAGGCTGGAATTTAAAAGGGTGCATTCAAGGCACACAACTTAAACTCATATGTTTCACGAAAGGCTTGGCATAAGTGTGATTGATTTAAGGTTTCTGCTTATATTGAACAGAAAGGAGAGAGAGTTAAAAAGGGTACTTCTGGTAGCAGCATTTCCTGAGTCCGCTCTGGTTGCTGGCAGTGGCAGAGATGTGCGGGCTCCTCCACCATATTTAAATGCTGCCAAAAGGGGTGGAGTCAGCAATTACAGTGATACCAACATTTTAAAAGCTCTTCCGGGTTAGAAAATGATTAAGGATTCTCAATGAAACAGATTTAGACTCTAAACAGGGTACAATGTATATAAAATACACGTAGGCTTCAGAGAGAGAGAAAGAGAAAAAAAAAGAGGGTAGAGAAAGCCCTTTAAGAAAGAGAAATAGGAAACAAAGATAAAAAAAAGCCACAAAAGATGGCAGATAAACAGAGAGTCTGGATTATGGTTATTGCATTTTCTTTCAATTTTTTAACTTTTAATGAGCTAATTACAGAGAGACAATTGATTGCTAAGGCTGCTAAGGTAAATAAATACATATATTTTAAAGATATCTTGACTTTAAAATCTGTTTCACAGGCAAATGTATCCTCCTGAGCCAAGTATCACAAACTCAGAGAGATAAGCAGGGGATGTACTCACTCACTAGTGGTCTCTAAACAAACAAACAAGAAAAAAAGTCAAACATGCCCTAGCAGCAAACCACAACCACCGAACAGCTTGGGATCAGAAACACCCTGGACTGACCCTTCAAACCCCAGTCCAACTATAGGAACACCTGACTCACTCTTGAGGGAGGGGGGACAGAACTGGATTTGGCCAGGAGTGGAGACTGATCCAAGCATTATTGGGTCAGTGGGACCATAGGACTGTCTGCTCCCTGCCCAGGGTGGGATGGGGAGTTGCAGAGAAGAAAAATGACCAGATGTGGTGGGAGGGGGAAGAGACCTTGAATAAGGATATACAGGGATGGAAAAAAAATTCAGAGGGAAAGCTGAACACAAAGAAAATATATGTGTAGCAATCTTATTTGTATTTCCACTCTTGATAAGCCATGCTTATGATTCTTATCCTCTGTATAGTTATTGTTAACTCTTCCGCATTTTAAATTTTTTTTTACTTTTTTTTTGATAAATACAAAATAAAGAAGGAAGGGAAAAAAAGGAATATGTTGCTTGGGAAAAGAGTTTCTGCTTTTGTCTCCACAGAAGATCAAAACTTGTGGATTGGTTCTAGGCAAATGTGGTTCCATTTGCCAAGGCCACCTGAAATTCTCTGATGGGAAGATCAGCTTCCAAAAGGGCCAGTTGAGATGATCCAGGTTCAAAATCCCATGAGATTGTCATCGTCCTTTGACAGCAGGAAGTATAAAAGAAAGAAAGCTATGTCAAATTTCCCCAAAATATTACTTATTAATGTTTGTTTTCATTATAAATGGTTAATGGTCATAGTCAATCTTTAAAAAAAAAAGGATGGGAAGAGGATATGATATAGGAATGATTAGAAAAGATAAGTGGATTTTGATTTATTGATATAAACTTAGGGTCAATTTTGTTATGCTGTATGTATTTTTCTATTCCTGATTAAGATATGATGCTGATGTAACTCATTTAAAATTGTAATGTGTAATTGAGAAATGCAGCTTAATAGTCATTTATGATAACCAAACTTATAGTCATGTTAGTTAGGTTTTTGCAGATATACAAAAATATGTTTCAATAAGATAGGTAGTCTTAAACACTTCAAAGACCTGTTGAATATGGCATTTAAATTATTTTAAGAACTTAGACTTTTCTGGACAGTGAGACAAGTCTGCTACTGGCAGTACCAATGTATTTCAGGAAAATGATGGGCACTGAAGAAACTACATGTGGAATTTACTTTGTGGCAACAGTTAGCCACTGGACAAGAAACTGTTCTGGTATTGACTACTTGATAGTATGTGGTATAAACTGGACATGCAGGTTCCATAGGAAAGTGACCTCTGAACTTTGGCAGAAAAAGCCAAGATGGTCCTTCAAGTTCCTGCTTTGCAGAAAAAACTTGTCAGGCATCCTTCTGGACACAAGCAGAAGCGACTAATGGACTGTGACAGATTTCCTGCATCATTGAAAGGTATGCCAGAGAGTTTGGGGCATAAAGGCTGAAGATGGTGCCCCAACATTACAAAGGAACATTGGGTGACTGTCCAGGCAGACAGATGTCATCTCTGTCATTTTCTAGACTTTGGAAGTTGCATGCACTTCCTGTTTATTTAGATAATATGATATCCTTCTGTGGTCTTTGGTGTGGTTGAAAGTTTAATAATTATAGGAATAGTTCTTTTTAGTTTAAAAGGTATATTAGATATGAAATTTTAGACTCACAATGATAAAGTAGATAATGGAATATTCTCTTTCATTTTGTGAATACAAATAGACTGGATATTGTGACTGTAATTCCTGCTTGAGAGCTATTCTGTTGTAATTTTTCTTTTCTATTTTTTTAACCATTACAAATAACATTTTGTAACCAACGATCCTAAATAATGACAATTATTCATAACCCATAGAAAGGCCAAAAACCAATCACCCTACCTCGTGGAATGTGAACATTGTGTTCTTAAATTACTTCCTGCTGTCTGGGAGCAACAGCATCTTTAGGGGATCTCTGCCTCCCAAGTGCTGAGATTAAAGGTGTGGGTCACCACTCTCTGACCTTCATGGTTTGGCTCTATCCTCTGACATTTTAGGCTATTTTTATTTATTTGTTTGTTTGTTTATTTTATTGTTTGATTTTCCTTGTATTATTATTATTATTATTATTATTATTATTATTATTAACAAAGAAGTCACACTTTCTAAACTTGTATATCCTTATTCAAGGTCCCTACCCCCTCCCACCACATTAGCTCATTCTTTCTTCTCCACAAATCCCCATCCCATCCCTGGGCAGACTGCAGTAAGTCCCATGGTCCCACTGCCCCAATATTGCTTAGTTCAGTCTCCACTCCTGGCAGATGCAGTTTTCTACCCCCTCCCTCAAGAGTGAGTCAGGTGTTCTTCTAGGAGAAGTGGGATCCCAGGTGTCAGTACAGGGTGTTTCTGATCCCAAGCTGTTCAGTGGTTGTGGTTTGCAGTTGGGCATGTTTTGCTTTTTTCTTGTTTATTTGTTTGTTTGTTTGTTTGTTTTAGAGTCCACTAATGAGTGAATACATCCCCTGCTTCTCTTTCTGAGTTTGTGATACCTCACTCAGTAGGATATTCTCCAAATCCATCCATTTGCCTGCAAATTTTAGGATATCATTTTTTCTTACTGCTGAGTAGTATTCCATTGTGTAGATGTACCACAATTTGTTAATCCATTCTTCACTTGAGGTTGTTTCCAGGTTCTTGCTATTACAAATAATGCTGCTATGAACATAGTTGAGCTAATACCTTTGGAGTGTGACTGTGCATCTTTAGGGTATACACCCAGAAGTGGTATTGCTGGGTCCTTGGGGAGATTGATTCTCAGTTTTCTGAGAAACTGCCATACTGCTTTCCAAAGTGGCTGAACAAGCCTACCCTGTCACCAACAATGGAGGAGTGTTCCCCTTGCTCCACAGAATCTCCAGCATAGGCTGTCCTCTGTGTCTTTTATCTTAGCCAATCTAACAGGTGTCAGATGGTATCTCAAAGTTGTTTTGTTTTGCATTTCTCTGATGGCTAAAAATTAGGAGCACTTTTACAGGTGCCTTTCAGCCATTCATAATTCTTCTGCTGATAATTCCCTTTTTAGATCTGAATCCCATTTTTTGATTTGGTTATTCAAGGTTTGGGGCTATAGATTCTTGAGTTCGTTATATATCTTAGAGTTCAGTCCTCTATCACTTGTAGGGTTGGTGAAAATCTTTTTCCATTCTGTAGGCTGTCGTTTTGTCCTATAACAGTGGCCTTGGCTTTACAGAAGCTTCTTAGCTTCAGGAGATCCCACTTATTGATTGTTGTTCTTAGTGTCTGTGCCACTTGTGTTATATTTAGGAAGTGGTCACCTGTGCCAATTCATAGAAGTGTATTTCCCACTTTCTTTTCTATCAAGTTTAAAGTGGCTGGGTTTATGTTGAGGTCTTTGATCCACTTGGATTTGAGTTTTGTGCAGGGTGACAGGCTTGGATCTATTTGCATTTTTCTACACATTTCCATCCAGCTATGCCAACACCACTTGTTAAATATACTGTCATTTTTCCATTGAATATTTTGAGCCTCTTTGTCAAAGATCACATGTTCATAGGTTTTTGGGTTAATGTCTGGATCCTCAATTCTATTCCATTGATCCACAAGTCTGATTTTATGCCAGTACCATGCTGTTTTTATTACTGTAGCTCTATAGTATAACTTGAAGTCAGGGATGGTGATACCTCCTGAGGTTCTTTTGTTGAGTAAAATTGTTTTGGCAATCCTGGCTTTCCTGTTATTTTAAATGAAATTGAGTATTGTTCTTTCAAGGTCCAAAAAATATTGTGTTGGGATTTTGATGGGCAGTGCATTGAATCTGTAGATTGCTTTTGGTAGAATTGCCATTTTTACTACGTTGATCCTATCTATCCAGGAACATGAGAAAGCTTTCCACTTTCTGATATCCTCTTCAATTTCTTTCTTCAGTGATTTAAAGTTTTTGTCAATTAGGTCTGTTACTTCTTTGGTTATAGTTACTCCAAGGTATTTAATACTATTTGCTACTATAATGAATGGTAATGTTTCTCTTATTTCTTTTTCAGCTCTTCTATCTTTAGTGTATAAAAGTGCTACTGATTTCTTTCAGTTAATATTGTATCCTGCTACATTGCTGAAGGAGTTTTTCAGATGTAGAAGTTCCTTGGAAGAATTTTGTGGGTCACTTTTGTATACAATCGTATCATCTGCAAATAGAGATAGTTTCACTTCTTTTTTCCAATTTGTATCCCCTTAATCTACTTTCGTTCTCTTATTGCTTTAGCTAAAACATGGAGAACTATATTGAATAGATAAAAGGAGAGAGGATATCCTTGTCTAGTTCCTGATGTTAGTGGGATTGCTTTGAGTTTTTCTCCATTAAGTTTGATGCTGGCTGTCAGCTTCTTGTAAATCACCTTAATTATATTTAGGTATTCTCCCTTTATTCCTGATCTCTCCAGGGCTTTAATCATAAAGGAGTGTTGGATTTTGTCAAAGGCTTTTTAAGCATCTAAGGATATGATTATGTGGTTTTGTTCCTTTTATTTGTTTATGTGATGGATATCGTTTACAGTTTTTCTTATGTTAAACCAGCCCTGCATTTCTGCGATGATGATTACTTGGTCATGGTGGATGATATTTTTTATACATTGTTGTATACGGTTTGATAAATTTTGTTGAGAATTTTAGCATCAATATTCAGGAGGGAAATTGGTTTATAATTCTCCTTCTTTATTGTGTCTTTGACTGGCTTGGGTATTAGGGTAATTGTGGCCTCATAGAAGGAATTTGGCAATATTCCTTCAGTTTCCACCATGTGAAATAGTTTGAGGAGTAACGGTAGTAATTCTTCTTTGAATGTCTGGTAGAATTCGACACTGAAACCATCTGGACCAGGGCTTTTATTTTTGGGGAGGTTTTTAATGACAGTTTCAATTTCCTTTAGGGTTATAGGCCTGTTTAGGTAATTAATCTGATCTTCATTTAATTTTGGTAGATGGTACCTGTCCAGAAAGCTGTCCATTTCTTCTAGGTTTTCCATTTTTGTGGAATACAGAGTTTCAAAGTATGATCTGATAATTCTCTGTATTTCCTGGGGGTCTGTTGTTATGTCCCCCTTTTTATTTTTTATTTTAGTGATTTGAACACTCTCTCTCTGTTTTTTGATTAGTTTGACTAAGGGCTTATCTATCTTGTTGACTTTCTCAAAGAATCAACTCTTAGATTCATTGATTCTTTGTATTGTTCTTTTTGTTTCAATTGTATTGATTTCAGCTCTAAGTTTGATTATTTCCTGCTGTCTACTCCTTCTAGGTGAGTTCGCTTCTAGTTGTTCTAAGGCTTTCAGCTGAGCTGTTAGGTCTCTACTGTGAGATTTCTCTAGGTTTTTCATGTAGGCATCTAGTGCTATGAATTTTCCTCTTAAGACTGCTTTCATTGTGTCCCACAAGTTTGGATACGTTGTGGATTCATTTTCATTAAATTCTAGGAAGACTTTGATTTCTTTCAAATTTCTTCCTTAACCCAGAGAGGATTCAGCTGAGTGATGTTTATTTTCTATGACTTGTTAGGCTTTCTTTGATTTTTGATGTTGTTAAACTCTAACTTTAGGCCCTGTTGGTCGGAAATGTTACAAGACATTATTTTCATTTTTTTGTATCTGTTGATATTTGCTTTATGACCAATTATGTGGTCAATTTTGGAGGAAGTCCCATGAGGAGCTGAGAAATATGTATATTCCTTTGCGTTTGGGTGGAATCTTCTGTAGATATCTATTAAATCCATTTGCATCATAACCTCTATTAGACTCCTTATTTCTCTGTTGAGTCTCTATCTGGTTGAACTATTCAGGGTTGAAAGTGAGGTATTCAAGTCTCCCACTATTAGGATGTAATAATTGATGTGTGATTTGAGCTTTAGCTGTGTATCTTTTACATAGGTAGGTGCCCGTATATTAATGTCATAAATATTCAGGATTGAAATGTCCTCTTGACCAATTTTTCCTGTGATGAATAAGTAATGACCATCTTGGTCCCTTTTAATTGCTTTTAGCTTAAAGTCTACTTTGTTAGATATTAGGATGGCAACCCCAGCTTGTTTCTTAGGACCATTTGACTGGAAAAATCTTTTCTCAACCCTTTACTCTAAGCCAGTGCCTGTCTTTGTGGTTTAGTTGTGTTTCTTGTAGGCAACAGAAGGATGGCTTCTGTTGCTGTATCCATCTTGTTAGTGTCTGGCGTTTTATAGGAGAGTTGAGATCATTGATATTAAGGGATATTAGTGACCACTGATTGATATTTCCTGCCATTTTTTGGTGGTAACTTGTTTTTATTTCCTTTCTCTGGAGTATTCTTCTGTGGAATTATTGATTGTTTGTGGTTTCATGGGTGCATCTGGAGTCCTTAGGTTGGAGTTTTCCCTCTAATACTCTCTGTAGCGCTGGATTGGTAGATAGATATTGTTTCAGACTGACTTTGTCATGAAATATCTTGCTTACTCCATCTATGGTGATTGATAATTTTGCAGGGTATAGTATTCTAGTTTGGCAGCCATGCTCTTTTAGCATCTGTATAACTTCTGACCAAGCCCTTCTAGCTTTCATTGTTTCCATTCATATTCAGGTGTTATCCTGATGGGTCTGCCTTTATATGTAAGTTGGCCCTTTTCTTTTGCAGCTCTTAAAATTTATTCTTTATTCTGTATGTTTTGTGGCTTGATTATAGTGTGGTGTGCTGATTTTTTCGGGGGGGGGGGGGTTATATCTATTTGGTGTTCTGTAAGCTTCTTGTATCTTTGTAGGCATTTCCTTCTTCAGGTTAGGGAAGTTTTCTTTAATGTTTTTATTGAAAACATTATCTGTGCCTTTGAGCTGGTATTCTTCTCCTTCTTCTATTCCTATTATTCTCAAGTTAGGTCTTTTCATGGTGTCCCAGATTTCCTGAACATTTTGACTTATGGCTTTTTTGGTTTTAGTATTTTCTTTGACCGATATATCTATTTGAGCTACTGAGTCTTCCACTTCAGAGATTCTATCCTTCGTCTCTTGAACTCTGCTGGTTATGCTTGTATCTGTGGTTCCAGCTTTTTTCTTCAGGTTTTCTATTTCCATCTTTGCCTCATTTTGTGCCTTTTTTATTGCTTCTATTTCAGTTTTTAATTCCAGTCATGTTTCTTTCATAGATTTGTTCATCTCTTCCAATTTTTTGTTTGTTTTTTCTTCTATTTCCTTAAGGCATTTTTTCATATCTTCTTTGAGAGCTTCAATGGTTATCATAACGGAACTTTTGGTGTTTCTTCCTTCTGTTTCCTCTTCATTGCTCAGTTCAGGACTTGTAGTTGTAGGGCTGCCACTTTCTTCTGGAGGTATCTTGTTGTTCTTTACATTATTATATATATTTTTGCACTGGCATCTGCCCATGGCTTCAGTGGTTCATGATTAGGTGTCTCCTAGTCAGTTGTGGCACACAAGTTTGTGTGTCTCCTGTCACCTCTGAATAAAAGGTCTGCTCAATCTCTACCTTGTCTCTGGGCAGGGGACTGGATTTAAAGTCTTCAGTCCTTCTCTGATTGATCAGTTGGGGGAAGGTGGCTGTGAAAATTCCCTCAGCAACAGCTGGGGGGATACTGGCTGACTGAGTTTATCTCTGTCTGCTACAGAGTGTATGGGGACAAACTCCATAGACAGCCCCTGGTCCCAGAACTGCAACCCGTCTGGAACACAATTTTCCCTGGCAAGGATTCAGGCACTAGGGCCTGCTGAACCCACCTCACCTTTGGGTGGAGTCTGAGACTGTCTTTCAGAGTCCTCAGTCCTTAACTGTTTGATCTGTTGAAGGTGGATGGTCTTGCAAAATCCCTCAGCAGCAGCTGGGGGGGGACCCTGGCAGACTGAGTTTATCTCTGTCTGCTACAGAGTGTGTGGGGACAAGCTCCACAGACAGCCCCTGGTCCCGGCCTGTTGTAATTTTTCTATATGGAAATTGAAACCTTCCTTTTTAATTAGACAGAAAAGAGGAGATGTGGTGGAAATGAAAGACCTCCAGAGAGGACTTCCCTTCAGGATGAGACCCCCAATACCCAAGGAGTGAGCCGAGACCACGATTCAGATGCAACAGCAAGAGGTTTATTGGGGCGAAGGTACCTCTGGGCGGCAGCAACTCGGGGAGCTAACTGGCGCGCCGAGGCTTTGTTCAGGGGCTTTTTATTACATAGAGGAGAGCGGGAAGCCGGCTTACAGAAGCAAAGGTGTAGTTATAGGGAAAACAGGGGAGTCATTGGCTCATTTAAACAACAGCTCTTACTTATTGGATGAGGGCCTAGTGGCGGGACAAAACGGCGGGAAGAAATGGACACTTGCTGGGAGGGGGACTTCTCGAGCAGCTGGCCTTGATTACAGACCTCTTGTGGTATGTGACCCTGACCACATGCCATTATTTATCTGATTGTTCCTTAGCAACCCTTCTGCTATCTGCCTGCTCCCAGGCTTGTGACTGCTGACTCCGGAATTTCTTTGTCCCTTAGAATTTCCCTCCCCCCTCAGGCAGGGTGGGGGAGTCTTTGGCAAGCCTGGACAAGTCTTAGGCAAGTTTTCTAAAGTTCTCCAACTCGACTCCGCAAGCGGAAGGGGGGTCTCTTGGGAGTACTTACTTACTGAGTGGGAGGTTATGAGGCCAGAGTTTCTCAACATCTCGTTGTGATTACAGACCCTCTGTTATCAAACCATTTTCCAGTTGTGGCATAGGCCAAAGTCACAGACCTCCTGCAATCTAACTGTTCTCAGGCTGACCTTTGTTTCTTGGAATCTCTCAGCTCTGGGTGGAGGCTATCTACGTGCATTCAGGCACCTTCGTGTTTAGGCTCAAGGAGGAAGGGGGTCTCTTTCAGAAATACTCTCTGTATGCTGTAAATAAAGAACTGTTTTGGCCTATGTACAGCACCATAGAAGTGGGTGGAAAATCAGAGCACAGGCAGGTAGAAGGAGGGTGGAGTTAGTCAGTTGCCATCCGACCCCTGAAGGAGGAACATGTAGAGGTACAGGTGAGCCATGGGCTGAGCCATGTGGTGGGAAGATTAATGGAAATGGGTTGAAATAAGATGAAAGAGCTAGCTAGTAATGTGCTTAAGATATGGGCCAAAGAGTATAAAGTATATAAGTGTCTGATTCATTTCTTTGGGGAACAAAAGCCGCCGCGGGCCAGGGTCCAGACCTCTGGGCCCAAACAGGTGCGGGGAAACTTTCTACAACAAAAGGTGCTCAATATCACTAACCATCAGAGAAATGCAAATCAAAACAACTTCGAGATACCACCTTATACCTTTCAGAATGACTAACATCAAAAAAAGGCTATAATCAAAAATATGACAGCCTACACTGGAGAGGACATAGAGCAAGAGGAACACTCCTCCATTGTTGGTGGGATTGTAAACTGGTTCAGCCACTCTGGAATGCAGTGTGGCAGTTTCTCAGAAAACTGGAAGTCACTCTCCCCAAGGATCCAGCAATACCACTGTTGGGCATATACCCTAAAGATGCACATTCATACCCCAAAAGCATTAGAACAACTATGTTCATAGCAGCAATATTTGTAATAGCAATAACCTGGAAACAACCTAGATGCCTCTCAGCTGAGGAATGGATTAACAAACTGTGGTACATCTACACAATGAAGTACTACTCAGCAGTAAGAAAAAATGATATCCAAAATTTGCAGTCAAATGAATGGATTTGGAGAATTTCCTCCTGATCAAGCTCTCACAAACCCAGAAGGATAAGCAGGGGATGTACTCACTCATTAGTGGACTTTAAGCAAAACATTCTATTTTTCACTGTAAGATGATGGGTGAATAAAACGATTTAAAACACACACACACACACACACACACACACACACACACACACACAAATACCCTTTTGGTTTGACTGTAGAAGGTTTGCTTAGCATAAATTTGTCATGGCCATAGTGCATCAGTGGGCATTACCTGTGACCTCCTGTGCTTTCTTCATCTATAGCTGAGCCTAACCTGGCTTGAAGAGCTTTAGGTTTTATTTTGGATGTTTCATGCATTTTAGAGAAAAGAGAAGTTTTATTACTGTATTTTTTTTTAGCTACCCTGGATGTTTGCTGTTTTATATAAAGTTTGACACTGATTTTTGTAAAACAACAGAGGAAAAAGAGGAAAAAGAAATAATATCAACTATGATCCTTAGATATGATTCCTTCCCTGATTGAAGACTAATTTCTCTCAAACTAAAAAGGATAGGGGGGAAATTTTCACAGAGATAATACTCAAATGGAAACTAGATAGTATATATATATATATATATACATATGATACCTGATGGTTTTACAACAAATAACACTGCTATTTAAACCTAAAGGAAACTATAAGTGGGTATGAAAATTAATATAATTTAATTGCTACACTATAGGCTGTTTATATAGTTTATAGTGTTATACTAGGTATTCCAAATAAATTTTGTTAGTGAAAGCCAAATGAATAAAAGATATGTGCATCTTTTCTGGGTGCAAATAAAAACCCAATACACTGAGAAAAACTTTTCTAACCAGTGTAACAATTCTTGGTACTACCTAATTCATAAAATAAAAAAAGATAAAGTCAAAGGTTTTGCATATTTTTCCAGAGCATGTAGGTTACCTGTGTGGGGTATTATGTGTGTGTGTGTGTGTGTGTGTGTGTGTGTGTGTGTGTTCACTTTGTAGATAAGGCATCTTGTGGCACTTTATAGCTGAGGGAAGTGTCTGAATTATGAGGAGTTCTAAACACACTGACTATAAGCTTTGCCCTATGAACATCATATCTAGCCAAGAGACCCAAAGGGCTTCAGACTTACTTTCCTATCTTCCCATTGATGCAGATACAGAGTGATTATGCACAGAACACTCAGATCAGAGAAAACAGTCTTACTAGCATGCTGAGGAAGATGCACAAGGGATGAAGTGGTGGGAAAACGTTATTGAAAACTGAAATATTATGTTAGATTGTTTAATTTTTAAAAATGATTCCCTGTATACATTTCAAAGATATTAGAAGTCTTGGATATGAAAAGACTCTTAAGCTTGATTCTCAGATCAGATCCCTTAGTTGCTATGTGGCTATCTCAAGGTACCAAATACCAAGGTGGTATCTGCCTTAGGGGCATTTGAAAGTGTAAAATGAGTTAATAAAGGGAAGTGCTTAGCATAGAGTGTGGCTGATAGTACATCTATTAACAATATTTATTACTTATAGGATGGGCATTTTATGAAATTTTTACTGTTGGAGAGGAAAGAATTAGGTAAAAATTTCCCCAGAAACAAAATTTGAATAGGGAAAAAAGTCTTCAAATATGTTTCCAGCACCTGATGTTTTATTGCCATAGCACTAGCACACTGAGCTAATGGTGACTGTGTTATTAAACTCTGGTAACACTTAGGAGTGCTTTCCTCACTCTAGAAACACAGTTCCTACCTCACTCAGCAGGGCTGCAGAAATAGGGCAGGAGCTAGGGTCATTGCCAGGTGTAGTTCCAAACAGAAATTCTCATTTTGCAATCAACCAACTGGCCAAATGTATTGTGAGCTGGGGATATTATATTTTTACTTACAGAGCCAAAACATGGGAACATTTCTCTTAAAGGAATCCCTTTAAGATAAGTACAAAAGGTCCTGGCTCAGCTCAAAGCATTTGCATTTTAATAGGTGAATTGTGAATTGTAATCTTTCAGAACTGTAGTTTCATAGTACTGTAACCAGTGTGTTTCTAGAAGTGAAGCTAACTATGATTTGGGGATGGGAAAATTGGAGAGAGTTCTGAATGATGGCTCATGATGTAATCTCAACACACAGATTGCAGAAGTAGGATTGCCACACTCTGAGGGTATCCTGGACTATAAGGCAAGGCTGTCTCAAGCAGAAACAAAAACAACGATTAGGGCTGGAGAACAGAATATTTGTCTTCCAAGCATGAGGACTGGAGTTTGACATTCAGCATTCATTTATAAGTGTGGTACAATGGCATCTTTCTGTAGCCTCAGGTATGGCAGGTGGGCACAAGAGACCACTGGGACTCTGGCTAAATGGCTGGATAAGTCAGTGAGGTCCATGTTCAGTGAAAAACTCTGTCTCTAAAAATAAAATGAGCGTGATAGAACATTAACCTCTGATCTCTCCATATCATATACATAAGCCTACACATGGTACACACATACATAGCACACCACACACATACACACACACACACACATACACACACACGAAACACACAAAACAGGTATATACAACATACTTATGCAAAACAAGTAATTAAAAAATGGAAGAAAAGAGTTTTAGAAAGCATTAGAGTGTGTGTGTGTGTGTGTGTGTGTGTGTGTGTGTGTGTGTGTTTGTCTCCATAGCAAGTATAAGGGAGACATTTGTGGAAAAAATTGGCAGCTAAATCCTGTATTGCCAAAGGCACAAGGACAGTCTTTCCTGTAAAGAACTGCCCTGCTTCTGGACATCAGTTTGAATTTTTTCTTGAATTTATTTGACAAAGTCAAGATAAATAAGTATCTGATTTATCTTGACTTTGGCAAATAAATGCAAAAGCAGTTTTTGCATCTTTTCATATATACTTGATTTACCAGAAAATAAACTGCAATGAGTATTAAGGGAAAAGTGCTATTTCCCTTTTTTGGAACAATCTTTTTGTTTCAAAGAATGAGATCATCAACAACTACAATGGTCAGTTTACATGTATCTCATGCATATTAGGTTCTTTGTTTATTCATCATGGTCCTACTTTCTTACAAAGTTTTCTTATTTTATTACTTCCTAATATTAAAGTAGTGCGTTTCTCTAATTTTAAAGTATATCTCTGTGTAGGTAGTACACATAGATAGATCCAGTTTTAGGGCTCTACAGTTTGTGTAATTTTGGAATCTCTTCCAAAAATATAGAAAATAATAAATGCAATATTAAGTATTTCACTACTTATTTGAACCAAGTAAATAAACCCCAATGTACCACAAAGAGCAAACTCTGACAACACAAACATGAAATCCAAAAAAATTAATTTGCTGCTCATATAAAGTCTTATATAATATTTTTCTTTTTCTATGTCTTTCCTACATATTGTTGGATTTTCTGTTATCAGAGAGTACTATTCTAATATCACTTTAGTAGGGAAGCTAAAAGTATAATTCATTCCCCAAGCATCATTGATCAGTGTTTATTTTCCATTATTGCAGCTGGAGTGAAGGGTAAATGCAATTTCAACATGTGATATTATTGTTTGTAGTGCTGCGAGCTTATGCACACAAATGCAGGCATTCTGATACTTCTGGATGCTTGATTTTAATCACAAAAGCCAAAAACATTATAATGTATTTATAATCTATTCTGTGTTATTTACTAAGTTTTTGTGGGGAAATTATCTTGTATTTTTATTGATTAGATATAAAAACAACTCAAATCTGCTAATAAAATTAGACATAATCTGACGTTTACTTGTTTTAGCTTCTAAGGCCAGATATTTCACCCTTATGTATCCTTCCCTGCTCACAGATTTGCAACCCCGGGCATATGCTCCACTCTGCAGTGTGAAGGTGAGCCTTCCTCCTCTGTGCTGTGAAACCTGGAGAGTCAGATCTTGGGGAAGGGTTTTCGTGGGACTCACATCTTCACTAGGGTGGACTAGAGTAGATTACTGCACTGGAAAGTTTCTTAAGCCATCTATTGCACTAATCCACAGCTACGTAGCTCCTCAGATGATATTCTCCTTACCTGGAATCCAGAACAATCCTCAGCTACTCTCCTGTCGGTAACAGGAGGGAAACTATTATGGTAGGAAGTCTAAGTGGGAAAAGACAGGCTTTTGGAGTACCATAGCCAAGATTCTGGGAATATCTGTGTAAAAGACTGGTTCCAGAGCCTGTGGTACTGAGGGAGGTCCTTTAAATAATCAATGCCAAGGGGTAGGTCAGAGGCCTCTGGAGGTATGCCCGTGAAGGGTACTAGGTCCTTGCTCTTTCTTTGCATTCTATGGACCCATGAGGCAACCAGCTCCCCTGGTCTCCATGATGCTGGGATATTCTGCCTTATAACAGGCCAAAGCAACATGGCCACAGGATTAAAACCTCACAAACTGTGAGAAAAGTAAAAGTTTCATATTTTTAAATAACAGTAGAGCTACAGTAATAAAAACAGCTTGGTACTGACATAAAAACAGATATATGAATCAATGGAATCAAATTGAAGATTCTGACATTAATCCACACACCTATAAATAACTCATTTTGGACAAAGATGCCAAAAAATATATAATCAAAAAAAAGAAAGTTCAACAAGTGCTACTGGCATAATTGGATGGTGGCCAAGTAAAGAATGTAAATAGATCCATGCCTGTCACCCTGCACAAAACTCCAAGTGGATCAAAGGTGTCAACATATGAACCTGATAGGAAAGAAAGTGGGTAACAGCTTCTAACGCATTGGCACAGGAGACAACTTTCTTAATATTAAAACAGTAGCACAGACACTGAGAGCAACAATTAATAAATGGGACTTTCTGATACTCAGAAGCTTCTGTAAGGCGAAGAACATGGTCAATAACACAAAATGACAGACTACAGAATGAGAAAAGATCTTCAGCAACCCTACTTCTGATTAAGACTGATCTCTAATATATATATATGTATATATATATGCATATATAGAGAAAATTTTCAACAGAAAAATCTCAGATAGTTGAAAGACACTTAAAGAACTGCTCAATATCCTTAGCCATCAGGGAAATGCAAATCAAAAGAGTTCTGAGATACCATATTACATCTGTCAGAATGACTAAGATCAAAAACACTGATGACAGCCTGTCCTGGAGAGGATATGGAGTAAGGGGAATACTCCTCCATTGCTGGTGAGAATTTAAACCTGTAGAGCCACTTTGGAACCAGCCTGTTGGTTTCTCTGAAAACTGAGAATCAATTTACCTTATGATGCAGCAATACTACTCTTGAACATATACCCCAAAGATTCATATTCTTACCACAAGAACATTTACTCAAGTATGTTTATAGCAGCATTATTTGCAATATCCAGAACCTAGGAACAAGCTTGATGCCCCTCAACCAAAGACTAGATTAAAAAAAAAAGATGTGGTATATTTACACAATAGAGTACTACTCAGCAAAAAAAAAAAAAAAAAAAAAAATGGCATTCTAAAATTTGCAGGCAATATGGTATGTACTCACTCATATCTGGATTTTAGATGTAAAGCAAAGGATAACCAAGCTATAAATCATAACCCCTGAGTAGCTAGGTAACAAGGAAAAACATAAGAAAGACACCCATAGATCTCATAAATAGGACACTAGAGAGATAACTTGTGAATAAATTGGAGGCATAGGAGGGAGGGTATAAGGGAGGGTAGGAATAGAATATGAGTGAATGGAAGAGTCAAGTTGTGAGAGGAACAGAGGAGAACAACAAAATAGATATTTTTATAGAGAGAGCCATTGTGGGGTTAGAGAGAGTCCTAGCCCTAGAGAAATACCCAAGAATCTGTAGCACAAATTTGTGGTGTGCTGAGAGAGACTCAGAACCAGATATCAGGAAAAGGCTGAAATATCAGAGAAAGGAAACACCACAGTCAAATCTCACCCAGCTATCTTCCAACTTCCTCAGCCTTGCTCCTGGTCACTTCCACCTCTGATGGTTTCCTAAGCCTGCCTTAAATACCCTTCCTACCAGCTGTATCCCATCCAGGTTAGGATTAAAGGTTGGAGCTACTCTATTTGGTAGTCATCCTTGAACTCAAAGAAACATAGAAAGTTCTGTCTCTGTAGCTATGTGATTAAGGTCACCACTCCCAGGCTTTCCCTGTGCTAGAATTAAAGGTTTGTGCCATTGAAGCCCAGCTGTTTGGCCTTGTACTCAAAGATCAAGAAATTTCCGAGCTGTCTGTCTAGTTTTTGACTCTTGATATTTCAGATTTTACTAAATATGTATCAAATCACCACAAGAACCCACAAAGATGACCTTAGCTAATATGCCAAGCAATAGTGAAGATGGTGCCTAAATTGGCCTTCCCTTGTAATCAAATTGATGACCACCCTAGTTGTCATTATGGAACCTTCATCTAGCTACTGTTTGGAAGTAGTTGTAGAGACCTGCAGCTAAGCACTGGGTAGAGGTCCCAGTCCAGTTAAAGAGAGGGAGGAAAGATTATATAACCATGGTGAGGAAACCCACAAAGACAGCTGACCCAAGCTATTGGGAGCTTACTCACTCTGAACTGACAGCTGGGAAACCTGCATGGGACTGAACTAGGCCCTCTGAATGTGGATGACAGTTGAATGATATGGGCAGTTTTTGGGGCCTCTGGCAGTGGGACCAAATTTATTCCTAGTATATGAATTAGCTACTTGAAGCCCATTCCCTACATAAGAACATCTTTCTCCGCCTTGATACTGGGGTAGGAAATTTGTCCTACCTCAACTGAACATACCATACTGAACTGACTCACCCTGAAAGTCTTTACCCTCTCTGGGGAGTGGATGGAGGAATTGGGTAGGGGGAAGCAGGGGGATGGCTAGAAAGAGGGGAGGGAGGGGTAACAGTAGTGGGTATATTAAAAAAACTTTTAAATTAAAAAAAATTAAAAGGAGAAAAAAATTGGAAATTTATTTAAAACTAATTTTGAAAGATCTAAGTACTAAACACAAATAATTGGACTTAAAGATTAATCTAATAATTTCTCCAAGCTATTTTTATATAAATATTTTGTTTTCTTCTTAGAGTAAAAAGGTAAGTTTAGGCAATAAAATAAAAAATAAATGAGTTATCAATTTTTTTTAAAAAATACCCAAACATTTTTAAAACAAGATGAGAAAGCACAAATGTCTTAATTTTGTAAATTTTATAAAAACATAAAATTTATTCAGAGCCTTTGTGAGGCCATGCAAGTGGACAGACACAAAGTCTGACTTTCATTAACCTTACAGTAACTATTGACTAGTCAGTTTAGAATCTATCCATGTAATATCCGAGCAGTACATGAAATGGATTACAGCAAAGGGAGCGTGTTGGGACTAAAAACTATTGGTCTAGGTTTTCAGGAAGGTAAATGGACCCAGTAAGAGAAACAATTCCCTGAACACAGTCGGCCTCAGTGGTATTCATCACAATTTTGCCTCTCCTTCTTCTGAGACTACTAAGCCCATAGATGGTAGAAGTTCATGAAAAAACTTACATAGGGATCTGACCCCAGAAGAATCTTGGGATCTGACATGTGACTAAAACGTTCTAAATCTTAAATATTAGAAACAGAGACATTGGATAAATATTCAGAATTTCTTCCTGGCCAGTTCCTTATGACTGTGTTTCTCACAAGTAGGGATTGCCACTTTTAAAATGAGAGTAGACACACACTTTCATTGAAAACAAAATAAAGATATTGGTATAAACATTATGGATTGCTTACATTATTAGTCAATAAGTTACCATTCTGCATATTCATCTTTTAACTATAATTTCCATCTGGTAACTCAAATCCACATGTCTTGTATCCATGCAATATTCTTCATACTGTTCAAATGGAAACAAAAGCCGTCAATAAGAGGCTCCAAACATAAAACAGCACTCTTTATCATCACTAACATAGTCATATTACAGAAAAGTATATGTAGAAAATTCTACCTCTATATAACCAATGGCCAATAATTAAGTTAGAAGCAATGTGGTGATATGTTTTGTATTTAATTAAACCAGTCTAGAATATCATAGAACAGCTCTACTCAGTGTCAATCCAGGAGGGTCAGAGAGTGGTAACTCATGCCTTTAATCCCAGCACAGGAAAGATCAGGAGTGGTGACATACATCTTTAATCCCATAACTCCAGAGACAGAGATCTTTTTATGTTTCTGTGAGTGCAAAGCCTAACTACCCAATAGTTGTAGCTCACAACTTTGATCTGAACTCTAGCATATGATGCAGAGTTTTGAACCCGAAAGTGAAACAACTGGGCCACAAAAATATTTAGAGCAGGTGTAGGAAGATGGAGATTTATTCTGTAGAAGTGATGAGGAGCCAGACTGAGGAAGCTGGAAGATGGCTTTTATACTTAGAATTTGACAGTGTGAGATTTGCCTGTGGTCTCTTTCCTCTTTCTGATATTCCAGCTTTTTCTTAGTATCTAGCTCTAAATTTTCATTAAATACAAGCTAGAATTTGTGTCTCAAAGCAATGCATAATAGACAAAATAAAAAATTATTTTCTTAATTTCTAAATTAGATTCATACTACTAATTTACTATATATTTTAGTAATGTCATAATACAGACATTTAAAAGAATAGTACATTTAATTATTAAGATCTGTCTTATTAAAGATTGGGTTTGAATATAACTTCTCAGTTAATTATTTGGTCTAATCTCAGGAAAAGAGGAAACTGAGCTGTACAGTTCAATAATACCATTTTGTAAATCACATTTTCCCAACAGGAAGTTCCTGAATTTTAACTATCATGACTAAAGAAATGAGTTAAATATAGGCTCAGATTTGACCCTGATCTTTCTACCATTCCACCCAACACAGCACCGAGTTTTAATATGAGAATAATATTAATCATGCAAATACATTTTTATCTAGCATACATATTTATGTGGCAAACACATTGTTAATTGCTGATGATACATAAAAGAAATAGCAAAGCTCATTTCCCTCTTGGATGAGTCTCTTCTTACCTGACAAACAGGAAAACACTTGAGAGGGGGGCCTTTCCATGGGAAGGCCATTAAAGGATGAGATAAGATGTTCTGCACCAAAAGCTAAATGGGGAAATTTCAAACACTGTGAAATCCCAAAGTTTTTATAAAAAGAATGACCCTAGACATTACCAGCTTTATGGAAGCTTGATGAGCAGAGGCAAGAGCATGAAATGAGATGGGTCTGAGGATGGGTGACCTCATCTGAGGATGAGGACCGTGAGTGCCTGAAGAACATGGCAAAGAGTCTGGAGATTCTTTGAGGGGTCATAAAAGGCTATCTGACTGAGGAAGTATGTATGTATATATATAAGTATGTGTATGAATGTATACATATATAGTTCCTTGATTAAAACATTTGAAGGGTTTTTAAGTACATATGGATATTATATGTGTATATACATAGGCCCACATTTATGTTCATAGATATTGAAGTAGATTTGTATAAATATAATAGTAGATACATAGCTGTATTTGAAGTCAGGTGTATTATATATTTCTAGTGTCTTAGGAGATTGTTAAAATATGATTTAATTAACAATAAAACATGTTAATAAGTTGTCCTAGAGAGATGGTAATGAAGGGTTCATGAGTCCAAGATGGGCATTAAGAGGATTTAGTGACAGATTGGATGATAAAAAAAAGAACAAATGAGAGTTTCTAATTTTCTACCTTAATAACTCTGTGAATGGTGACATCACCTATTATTGAAGGCTGGGGAAGGAGTACAGCTTAGGAAATTATCAGTTTTAGGATGGAAAATTAAGTGTTGCAATTTAAATAATGTTGAACTGTGATATCTCTTTTTATACAATGTCACTGATAAATGGTTTAGAAAGTTTAAAAACCAAGTGTTTGAACTATAAACAAATTTAAATCAATGGTATTTATCTGAAACAATGGAAGAAGATGAAGTCAGCTGAGAGAGAGAGAGAGAGAGAGAAGAGAGAGAAGTACAAAGCAAATTCCAGAATGGAGCCCTAAGGAATACTACACCTCAAGGGCAGGAGAAGGAACAGAGCCAGAAAAGGTACTAGAAGAAACAACTCCTAAGAGAAGAGGGTCCTTCTAGAGAAATGGTTCATTTCTGGACTTGCTGAGGGGCGAAGTAAAATGAAGAGATAAAGAACACTGTCTGGTAATGTGTAAGTCTCTGGGAATTACTGATGGTGGTCTCTGTGGGGTGGTGTGAGGAAGTCAAGTTGAAATGGGTTAAAAAGAACAGAAAGGGAGGAAGAGAAGGAACTCTTGCAGATAATGTCAGCAAAGCTTGCAGGTGAACAGGAGGGGTTGGGGGAGACAGAGTCAATAAGTTCTCATTTGGAGGAGATTGAGATGGCATTTGTTAGCTTACAATCAAGGAAGGTCTCGTAAGCAGAAGGCAGAGTAGAAACATGAGTTAAATCCTTCCACAAAAGAAAGGAAAATCATTTTCACTGGTTTGATTAAAATACAGTTGTTTCTGCAATAACACTCTGCATAAGACTATTTTAAGTCTTTGCATCAGGCATAAACACACTAAAAAAATAGTTCCCTAAGAAAAAGGTCTTAAATTGTGCAAAACCTATTACCAGAGCATTAAAATTTATATTTCAACCAAATAATTGAATGTGCAAGTTAAATGCTGAATAAATAAAACTAACAATGCATATAGAATTTGGCCATTCCCAGTGGCTGATAGAAGAAGGAGACAAGAAAAAATACACAAAACTCCAGGCAGTAAAATATGGTAAATATTCTCAAGTCAGATTAATGCCAAACCTTGGCCAAGAAGTTGGAGTGGGTAGTCATAGTTCAGGGACTCTATACTTAGTGTATTCCACTGTACAGTGGAGATCTGTGTTTGAAAATCCTTTGTTTAGTAATATAACATATTATCGTGCTATGAAAAAATGTGTGTGAGCTTCCCACCTTGTATTATCCTTTATCTTGCTAATAAAATAAGAAGTAACTTGAACTTTATAAACATTCACGGGTCATAACAATACTGCAGCTTTTTAAAAATATGTATTAAGCAGCTGCTATGTGTACAGTAACATAGTGAGTACCTGTACAGGACAAAAATATACAAAAAGGTTGCTTTTCTTTTTAAATATACCACTTTGTAAAAGAAAAGTACATTCTATAGGCAGAAATGATAATGCAAAAATGAAAACATATTTCAGTAAAATAAATAAATATGGAATAACCACAATGAATTCATAGCATTTACTGAATATTTACTGTATATCAGTTGCTGTGCTTTACCCACTTAAGATTCATAGGACCACTAACACATGTGGCTTGCATAAGACCCATAAGATCATGTGACTGATATTTGAAGTTTAAAGATTTGGATGGTCAGAATCTTAAAAATGAGAAAGAAAGGCATTTGACATATGGTATTGTTTCATCATCGTAGCTAGAAAGGTTGGGGTTATTAAGCATTCTCTCTTGTCTTCAGTAAGTTGGGATCTTATTGTATGAATTATTTGCTGAAAATGCAGGCACTAGCCCAGAGAAATCACACTGGGTGTCAGATATTGTGGGAATTATTTGCTGGCAATTGATTACATAACAGGATTAATATTTATTGAGGAGTTTATATGAAATACTCACTGATACAAGATTAAACCTTAGAGCAATTTCTGGGGGGTTGGAAGTCCCATGGCAGTGGCAATTCTCCTTCCAAGAACATGGAGAATGAACAAAAATGAGAGGCAGCATGCAACTGGTTTTCAAAGAGGGCTGGCCCACTCCATAGGAGAGATGGCTCAATGGTTAGGAACACTGACTATACTTCTGGAGGACCTGAGTTCGATTTCCAACACCCACATGGCAGCTAACAACTGTTTGTAATTCCAAGATCTGACGCCCTTACACAGTTATATATGCAGGCAAAACACCAATTCACATAAATTAAAAATAAATATTTTTTTAAAAAAAGACCTCAAAGTCTCACTTCTAAGTCTTACTCAATAGCATCTAACCCTCCACAGGATCTCATGTCTAAATTTTGCTTTACCAGTGCATTCAATGCTTCTCAAATTTCTCTCTCTCTCTCTCTCTCTCTCTCTCTCTCTCTCTCTCTCTCTCTCTCTCTCTCTTTCTCTCTTTCAACAGGGGAGAATATGAATGAAGTCCTCCACTACCACAAATTATGCAGTCAAGTTTCCCACAGTTGGGGAAATTGCAGGAGCCAGCACATCCGGAGTGCAATGGATGAGCCTCGCCCTGGGAAAACCACCTTCGTGATCATGGTATCTCCCCTACCAGGTAAGTATATCAATGCTTCTGAAATTTCTAAGCAAGAGGGTAAGGAGAGATAGATCCCCAAAAGGTTCATGGAGATGTCCTATGTAGTCACCATTTCCTATTTAATTTACTTTTTCTTCAACAGACAAGGTATATACAATAGAAATTAATGGTGCTTAAGCCTCAGAGATAATTACACCAGGAAAGACAAAGTGTGGTTGACAAGGACTATTATAATGAGTGACAGTGGAGTAGGCCTTTTATAGTGAGAGATAAACAAAAGGATGGAGGCTCACATGGGTATACCATTCCTAGAAATGTGAAGGTGGACAAGATAAGATGCAGCTGAAGAGCCCAAAAGAGCGACACCTACAAAAAGCATTTGAATAATGAGAAAGTAAGGGAATACAATCAATAATGTCAGACAAACAGTGACAACAAACAAAAAGGAACCCCCACTATTCCTTCTCCTTAACTTACAAAGTAGGGTGTGATTGTAAGTGGAAGAGCACTTAGAACAAAGCAAGAAGGTGGTGGTTGTTCACTGTGGATGGTTGTCTTATTCTCTATTCTCTTTCCTCTCCTCCCAGGTCTTCTATCTGCAACAGTGTACTACCTGCAAGATATGCTAGGACAATGGTGGCACAAAGCTTATGGGAATAATCAACAAACAACTGATTTGACCTGATGCCCACTCAGTGAGATGAGACCCATACTTGATACTGCTTTGTTGACCAAGAAACTGAGAGTAGATAGCCCAGGGACCTAAGGTAAAACCAAGTACAACTGACCCCTTAAAACAAAATACAATGTAGTGATGGAATGACTCCTAATAAATTCTGCTGTATTCATAGATCAGCGCCATGTTCAGTCATCATTAGAGAAGCTTCCGCAGCAGGTGGGAACAAATACAGAGACTAACAGTCAGATATTACACAGAGTGGGAGATTTTGAAACATTAAGCCCTAAAATGAGATGTCTCTATCAAATCCCCCTACACCAGAGTTCAGGGAACCCCATGGAAGAGTGGGCAAAAAGAATATAAAAGCCAGAGGAGATGGAAGACTCCAAGAAAACAAGGCCCTCTAAATAAACACAAGCAAAGCTCATTTGATCTCACAAAGAATAAAGCATCATACACAGGGCATGCATAGGTCTGTACCCTCTGTTTTCATTATTATAGATTCCAGTTTAATGTTTTTATGTGATTTCTAAGTGTGTGAACAAATGGGTCCCCGATTCATATGCCTTCTCTAAGGCTCTTTTCCTTCTGTTGGTTTGTTTTGTCCAGCTTTCTTGTGATTATTTTTTAATTTTAGTATATTTTGTTATATTTAAAAAACAAATAAGTGAATGAAAACCTACCAATTAGGGTAAAGGTTAACAACTGAAATATCATTTTTACCTGACCAACACATAATGGACTCCACAGGTGTTTGTGTGTGTGCTGTTATTTGGTTACAGTTTGTGTGTGTGTGTGTGTGTGTTTATATTTGGTTACAGTTTGGTGGGTTATTTTTTCTATTTGGATGTTGTTTTCTTCTTTTGATTTGGGGGCGTTTATTGTGGCATTAGGTTTTTAAAGTTGGGTGGGTAAGAAGGGGGAGAAGATCTGAAAAGACTTCGGGGAGTAGAAGTATATGATTAAAATACATTAAATTAGAGATTTTTACATTATAAAAATATAATAAAAAGAAAAGGAAGCATGAGTTACCACCTTCCAACACATATCAAGACACTGGAGCTAACAACCTATGCTACACAGGAGGTAGGTAGTGGTACATAGGATACTGGAGAATGCAAACAATTTGTGGTAAAACGAATTTTTAAAATACAACATTTGTGTTTACTAACCCCAATGGACTATTTTAGTAATAGTGGATATCTTAAAAGTTACTAATGATTTAAATAAATATTTTTATGTTTGAATCTACAGACATTAAGACTCTTCAAAAATAAATGATTCCATGGAATGGAAAAGTTGGACTCCATGTGTTCAGAGGTTGTCTGTTGGTCTAACATCCAAGTTTTTCCTGGCAGTGAGGAGTCCAGGAGTTCAAGAGGACAGCAGCTAGTTCTGTGGGCAGTGTGGTCCTGTGATGGTGCCCAGAGCAAAGACTCCTGCCGTCTGGTAAATGAGTCCCTCATTCTCCTCTCTGACTTGCCAGGGTGACAGTTCAGGACATTTAGAAACCTTGCCTTCTGTGCCTCTGTCTCAAAGCTGGTGCAGGTGAAAAGAAAAAGCAGTGAGAGGTGGAGACAGATTTGAAAGAAGAAGCTGAGGAAAGAAAGGAGTTGAAAGGAGGAAAGTGAAGTGAGCAAGATTGGTGTAAGCATGAAGAATTTGTAAGGAGAGAGAGTTACTTCCAATTTTCTAAGTCACTTTTTGTCAAAAGTAACAACAAAAACATTAAATAGAAAAGAAACTAATAGACAACCAATTTAGATGGCTTCATTTTGGGCTGAGTAAACATGACAAGATGGTTTGTGTGAAGTGCATGTTTAATAATTAATCAGTGGCAGATAGAGAGCAGCAACAACAAAAGGGACACAGAAAATGACAAGGGAGTGAGTGTTTGTACGCACTACGGAGCATGATGTGCGAGAAAACCATTAAAGGACTGAGAAAAGCTGAATGAGCAACACATGCCAGATAGGAATCAGCAAGGAACTGTGTTAGGGTGAGCAAGAACAAGTAGATGGTTCATTTAGTTATTCAGACCAATAAGTTCTCTTGACAACCAAACTCGCAGTCACCAATTTAAAAGATACCATTGTCTCTGGAGAATAAACAGGCCAATAGACTCTTGAACAATGCTCAGTGACCACATCCACTAAAGTCCACTTTAGTAATACCAGGACTTCACAGTGTCACAAAACCCAGACTGAAAAGACCTTCAATATGGAGCCAGATAAAGTGTATTGAATGCAACAGCTTTCAAGTGGGCAATGAACAAAGGACACTGAAATGGGAGGTAGAAAGTCTTAGTGTGTCTGTGTAGTAGACAGCAGTCAACACAGATTCAGAACTGGTTAAAGTTCTGAGAACAAGTGTGGACAGAATGCTTAGCCATAAAGGTGATGTCTCTATCAGTTTCCCTCCCTGAAAGGCTTGGAGAACATCAAGAAAGAGGGAGCAGAAAGGCTGTAAGACCCACATGTCAGGGAGGAGGACCTGAGCAAAGCTGTCTCCTGTACATGGCAGGGGAAGATGAGCTCACATTACCTATGATTTTCTGTGGAAGATCTGCATGAGATCAGTTCAGTTAATAATCTAGCAAAAATGTAAAAGGATCTCACGAGACCCCATCCCTAGTAAAGGAGCTACTGATGGCACCTAGGAGAGAGACAGTTGGTTACCTTTAGGACGACGTTCCGGTGAGTCCTTCATGTTCCTGTAGATGATCATAAAAAAAAAAAATAACAAGGTTATTGACATGAACTTTAGAGAGAAATAGAGGAAAATCCAAGAGGAGCTGGAGGATGCAGCCGGAAGTAAATATGATAGAAATGCATTCTTGACAGCTATGAAATTCTCACTCAATTGCTTAAAATTTTATATATTTTTTTAAAAATTATAGTCTGTGACTATCACATAATCCCCAATTTATCATAGTTGGCTCACTAGAGTTGGCTCTGGCCAATGCCCAGGACTCTAACTAAGGTCGGAGTAAATCAAAATATTAACCTAATTATTTAAATGTTTATGGATAATCAGTTGACCATTGATATTCCTAGACTGAAGGAGTATTCAGAGCTCACTTCTCAGATTCCCTCTCCCCTAGCCCTCCACAACTCAGAGAAGGTAAAGCCTCTCTCTCATGTGGAGTCAACAAAGTCAACAAATCAATTGAGACAGGAGCAAGCCCCTCCCCTCCTGTAGCAGGGCCGAGCAAGGTATTCCTCTTTAGAGAATGGGACCCAAAAAGCCAATTCATGCACTGGGAATAAATTCTGGTCTCGCTGTCAGGAACCCCACAAACTGCCCAAGCCATATAACTGTCATTCATATTTAGAGGGCCTAGTTCAGATCCATGCAGGTTCTTTAGCTGTCAATCCAGAGTCAGTGAGCTCCCAGTAGCTCTGGACAGCTGTGTGTGTAACCCACACTTTCTAATAACCCAAAAACACCTCATACGTTCCCCAAATTGGACTTCAGTGGCATCATACCTTGGCCTTTCACTAGTTCCTATTTGGATAAGGTAGACATTTGTCTGTGTCTCTCCAGGGAAAGAGCTCTTCAAATGTATACAAGAGAGTCATCTCCATGTAACTTTCACTTCCAGCTGAATATGTGTGCCTAGTGTATTAAAATGATGGCAGCAATTATTTATTGTTCTCATGGTGCTTCAGTCTTAGCTAACCATAACCTGTATCACAATATAAGGAAATAGCATATTTTTTAAATCTGGCTCCTCATCACATAATATCATTGAATTGAGTGTCTACATGTATTTGATTAACTTCTCTTTACCTGGGGCTTCCTTTAGTAGCGAGAATGTTTAAATTTCCAATAAATACTTACTAGAGAGAAAAATAAGCAATTAACACATTGATTATTCTATCAAGATGCTACAATCTAATAAATCATCTTCTCTTCCTAAAGGCAAATAATTCTAAAATATGTATACACATTAAAGAGCACTAGAGAGTGCTGGACCCCTCTTGATCTCAGATTCTTCACCCTTTGTTGGAGCCACCAATCTTGTCTGCGCATCTGTGCTTAGGAAAACCAGCCCCTAGGACATATTCTATAGTTAATTTCCATGGTAATTAGCATCATGGGCTGTTTTCCTTTATGACTGATGGCCTGTCAGTCTTTTCCAGAATATGTAAAATGACTTCATAATCCTCTTTCCACCGTTCTAACCATGGGATATTTGACTATAAATTTAATTAACTGGAAATACAGCATAATAAAGTGAGTAAATGAAAAGGAAGATGAGGTTCCTCATGCTGTCAAGTCCCAATCTGTAGATGCTCACTATTCCAGTCATATGGCTAAAGAAGTCTTTTTAGTTCAGCCTTTTATGATTTATTTATGAACAAAATCCCAGTCTCCAAAAATTTTAAGTAATTTGATTATATATGGCTTATTTGTGGTGATATACTTGGATGTAAATATTATTTTGAAATGATGCTTAGAATTTGTGACCCAGACAAGAGGACAGAATGCATGCTTTATTTCTGCATGGTTTCTTTTCTCTGAGTACAAGCCTTACTTAAAGTTCTCTCTCTCTCTCTCTCTCTCTCTCTCTCTCTCTCTCTCTCTCTCTCTCTCTCTCCCCTTAGCAAATCATCTGTGATCTGCTGGAGCACAAGGGGGTGGGCTGGTCCCATGGACCCAAGGCTGTAGGATCCCTATGACACAGGGCAGCAACTGGATGTTCAGGAAGAGTCCCAACAGAGACCAGAGGCCTGGAACCAGACCAAAGATTCCATGTGATAAATGCCTGCATGTATGAATAAAAGGGTTTAGTGTGTGAATCACTCACTGTATCACACTGCAGCTTTCATGATGAGACTTTTCCTCT
Source organism: Sigmodon hispidus (assembly GCA_004025045.1). Lineage (NCBI taxonomy): Eukaryota > Metazoa > Chordata > Mammalia > Rodentia > Cricetidae > Sigmodon > Sigmodon hispidus. Next base: position 199,358 of record PVIH01000206.1, read on the forward strand.
TACTATCTTTCCTTTTTTTCTTACGTTTTATCTTGGGGTGAGGCACAGAAAATGGGTAAGATTGGGATGCATGGTGTGAAAGATGCAAAAAATGAAAAGTTTTTTTAAAAAGCAAAAAATAATTAGCTTTGCTTAGTTTTGAACAAACAAGCACTATATTTGTGCATCCTTTCTAAAATTTTAGTTAAAATATAGTATGTTAATTTTCTCCTTCCATACACTCCCAGATCCCTCTTGAATTCATGGCCTTTTATTCTTTAAGTATTATTGTTACAAGCTGTATGTGCCCCTTAATAAATGTTCCTAGATATAATTTAGGCTGATTAGTTAAAGTTGAGGGCCTGGTAAACAATGTGGGTCTTTTTATCATAAATATGTTTGACACTCTGTCATCCGCAGGATGTGTTCACATATAATTAGTTAATAAAATAAAAAATAAAAGAAGCTCTTATTCTCATAAAATTTGGACAGTAAAGACTATGCTCATGGGTTTCATGTGGAAATGAGTCCTTCATAGAGAACTGAATATGAGCCCTTTCATGTTATAATCTGTAAATTATTTGTCTATATTTTGTCTGAGTCCTGATGCTTTAAATAATGCTGAGCTTTAAAGTAATGGATTAATTTGACAGGGAAAATCTGAGTACAGCCTTTTTTTGAGGCCATGATGTGGATATTGCTGCCTACTTTTTTTTTTTTCCAGATGTATCATGAAAACCAGGAGCAAAAATCAGACCAAACAAACACTTTGAAAATCTAAAGATTTGGCCAAAATATAAGGAAATGTATAGTTGGAATCAAGGAAGGAGTAGCTACTGAAAGGATAAATACTTTTTAATAAACAAGTATTTTGTGTCAGGCTAATAGAAAGAGTGACATGAACTAAGCTCAGGAACTGGCCCTACTCAATACATTACAGTGTTAAGGATAAAAGTTTTAGCTCATTTGAATGTTTTGTTGTTTTGCTTTGAGAAGACAGTGCAAAAGTTCCTGTGTGTGTGTGTGTGTGTGTGTGTGTGTGTGTGTGTGTATTGCCTGGATTAGATACATTGGTTTCCAAGATAAGGATCACCAATGGTTCATGTGATCTTCCTTTTCCTTATATGCTTTCCTGTGAAGAGTGTACATTGTTTTAGTCACTGAAGAGGAGGCTGTGCTGCTTGAAATATCCTTACTCTGTATTCAGAATTGCAGTTGCATTTTCCTGCAATGGGAAGCACTCAAGAGTTTCTTCACAGGATACCCGTGGAAGTAAAGATCATCTTGGTAGGAAGAACCACCCATCCATAGCAATCTCATTTTATTTCCAGAAAGTTCAGAAAATAAGCCAAAGGGAAGAGGTCTGAGTTCAAACCTTTCCAAGTGTGGGTAACTTTTTTTTGGTAAATGGATGTAAAGGTGAGGCATTTATCAGTGAGACTTGAGGAAATCAGCTGTAGGAGACAAGCTTTGGCTTCTAGTAATCTGCTGCTACAACTCATCTTATTTATTTGATAAAATTTAAGAAATAAGATGGTTTCTAGTACAAGAAAATTAAAAGTTGGCATCTTCTTTTTACAAGTTTATCAGTATTAGTTGGTTTACTTCTGTAGAACTCAGCACATAGTCAGTTTCTGAAACCTGACCACTTCTCAAATCAGTAAACAAATGAAAGCATTTCCTCCAGCAGCCACCCAACTTTCTAATGAAGCCCAGGAGACTAGCAGTCAGTTTCCATCCTTTTTGTCTCTTGGGGCCTCTAAGTGATTCTCCAAAGGAACGATCCCCAGGAGATCAGAGCAAAGAGATTCACTACATTTTAGAGAAAATAAACATTCGAAGTTCCTAAAATTTTCAAATTAAGAGATCATAGTTCTCTTTTTCTCCTCATATAGTTCAAGGCTAAAAAAGCCAACTCTCCCAACTTCAATGTGGACAGCAATAATTTATATTTTTTTCTTTTGATACTAGAAAGCTGAATTTTTTTCATTTTATCAGTTTCAACTTCCATTGTAAATGCCTCTTGGATGTGGGGTTTATGCACTTTTGTCTGTTTTTAGACTCAACCTTTTCAGTACTTTGTAAATATTACTTCTAGAATGTGCCTGCTTACCATTACCATTGCCAAGGCCAGAAACAGTGAGTAAATGGAAATGAAATACCAAGTGTAGTTTTCAAAATTTTACTATTTTCCTGTGCAGTATTTGGTTGCTTATATAGACTCTCATGTCCATTAGTGTTACTTCTGATCATGCCCTTTTGCTGTGGTAATAGGTTGTGAAACATGAAATCAAGCTGTGGAATCAAAATAGTCAGTATTTGAAATACTCTCATGTTAAAGGACATAGAAAATGGAATGGTGTGGGAGGTGGGAATTAGCAAGAAAATAGATACTGAGACAGTGTTGTCCAACTAATGAAGGCAAAAAAAAATGGAATTGATACTATTAATATAAATAAAAGGAGTTGAGATCGACAGTGCTCTTAGAAGAAACAGGACAAACTCTAATGGAAGAAGGTAGTAAAACATTGGAATTTACTGTCAATTCCATTGTGTAAAACTGAAATGGTTTGGAACTATGTAAGGTCACACAAAAATAAAACCCCAGGCAGAAAAAAAAGCTAGAGGGGAAAAAAGAAAGAGAGAATAATCATAGTTACCTAGAGACTAGATTATGTGGAGGAGAAAGCTAGCATTTGTTTCCACATCCTCTCCACTCTGAACACTTGTGATTTAAAAGTGCAGTTTTATTTTTCTCAATATACATAGTACTTTCTTTTTAAAGGGGGTTGCTAACATATAAGATAATACATTTCTAACCATTGGAAGCACTGAAGAAAAATTTAAGGGACTATTTATGAGTAATGCTGTGCTTTGAAAATCACCTCCTAAAACTCCAATGATTCAGTCATACCTGATAGACTCAAAATTTCCAAGTACATGAGGTTTTTTTTTTTTTTTTTTTCATTATTCTTGATTCCAATAGGGAAGTCTTTGTGAATGAAATGAGGGATTAGCTGCTTGCTCAGAATTGGTTTTTAGGTCTAGGAAGGAAGTTATTACTATAGAAGAAGTTCTTTAAAAAATTTTAGGAGCTGGAATGAAATTTTTCCTTCACCAAACAATCAGAACAGAAGTTGAAATAAAATGTTCCTTCTTTGATTATTGGGATTCCACAGAAGGAAGCTGGGGTGTTGTATTGACTGTCATGATCCAGCTGCCCCCAGTTCATGTTTTTCCATCCAGACCGATCATCATTTTCCTGATGAAAAAGATTAAGAAAAATGCAGGAATTCATTTGCTCCACTCAGTCTTTGTAGAATCTAGCACACTTTGGTTCCCTAATTACATACACATTTCCTTTTTCTTGTCTAACAATGGATCATGAATCCCAGTTGTACAGCAATAGTTAAGGGCTAGCCCATTCTACTCCCTCATCCCTGAGGAAAGTAAGTATGTATTTGCTCTTATTCATATCTCAATATTTTCAAACTATTTTTCACTGTTCTTCAAAATCTTCAGTTAGAAGATTTCAAACTAGTCTCCATTTAGCTCCTTACATACTTCTGTAGAAAGAGCAGCAAACATAGTCAGTTATGATTGTTTTCATTAATTCTATTTTTAAATATGGCCTTAATTTTATTCACTTTTATTCTTCCTTTAAATTTTATACCTATGATGAGGATCTCACTGCTTCAGTCTACTCCATTACTGTTCAGAAAGTTTTATGTGGCATGTATATTAATCACTAGAAACTGATTAAAAGGTTAATATTTATTTAGTGGTTTATAGAGAAAACTTATAAGTATAAGGAATTAAACAGTTGTGTGATTTTTGGAAAGCTGGACTGCTCTACTCAGCAAAAGTGGGTCAGATCTATTGGGGTTTTTTTAAGAGTATGAGAGAGTAAACAGAAGAGAACCAGAGTCTACCAGATCTTAAACTGGCCTGGCCATGCCTTGTACGCTGGGGCCTCAAGGCCCAAAGGCCACACTTCTAGGTCAATGTGAAAATGCCTGCCTTTAACTACATCTCCCCCTTTTATCTAAATAAGAAAGTTTTATCCAAATAAGAAAGTTTGCCTTATGGCTCAGGCTCATTATTAGCTATTTCTTATAATTTATTAACTTGTGTCTAGCCACTTGGCTCGTGGCTTATTTGTATTTTTATATCTTGTTTTTTTGGGCTGGCAACTTATCATGCAGACATTGTGCCTTCAACCTTTGCTGCTCAGAGGTAAACTTGCTCACTGGTTTTTTCTTTCCTCCTTAGTTCCTCTGTCATTTCAATGATATATTTTGACTGGGGAGAAATATTTAGCAATTTTTCTTTTTAGATGTATAAAGAAATAATTAACTGTGAAAGCCTGCATTATATAGAGAATATATAAAAGATAATTTTGGATTCTCCAAACATTCATAAAACAAGATATTTTAGTGGAATTTCTTCTTCTAAATATCACTGTTATTACATGTTCCCTCCTTTTCTATTCCTTTAAAATATTTTAATTTTAATTTTTAATTAAACTATAATTACATTATTTTCACCCTATTTCTTTCCTCTTACAACTCCCTTCAAGTCTCCCTACTTACTCCTTTTCAGATGCATGGCCTCTTTATATTATTTGTATTGCTACATACACATGCATAAGTATATAAACACAACCTGCTGAGACTATTTAGTGTTACTTGTATGTATATGATTTCACTCCTCATTTTGATTTTTTTGTTTTGTAAATTGCAATCTATGATACTCCTATCTGTCAAATTTTCTGTCAGCTCTCTTTATCTATGAACTGACCACATTATTCTCAACAGATACATATGCCATAATTAATTTTCAATTTACAGTTTTTCTGGCTTTCACCATTATAGATAATATCATTACAAGATCTTTGTACATAAGCACTGATACATATATCTGATAGTTTTCTTAGAACATATAATGAAAGTGGACTTTTTCTAGATTATCATTAATCTACTATTTTTTTTCCTCAGCTTTTTAGGTTCTATAATTTTTCTTGTTTTCAAAATTACTTTTTGGGATTTTCTATTTCTTTCCAATGTAATTTTGGTCACAGATAAAGAGGAAAAATACATTATGTTTTCCAATAAAAACAAGGAGTTATCTTATTTCTCATCTATTTTGTGGTCACAATGGTAGGTAGTTGAGATATAGGATAAATCACTCTAGTTTCATAGTAAAAAAATCAAATCCATTTGAGCAAATCATACAGACTTTTATGTCATAATTTTCTTGCTGCAAGATGAGAAGTAAAAATAAATATATATGGCATTATGTTGAGTAACATGAAAAACCTTAAAGTGATAGAAAGTACTACTTATTGTTAATGTTACTCAATTATTTTTGAACATGAGAGACTTTGATGCCAAACTACTCTTTGGAGAGAGAACACAAGTTAAAGTATTGGTTTTCCCACAGCTATGTAATGTATGATTATGAAGAAATTGGAAAAGTTAGTTTACTCTAGTGAAACCAACTATCTGTGAAATTTACACAAAACCACAAGCTAGAAAAGACATGGAGATGACCGCAATTCAGGAAAACAAGTTGCTGGGCAACAAGGAGCTTGATTGACAGTTTATATCTAGTACTAAGAAGACTTTCTGAGGAATAGGAGGCATCGCTCAATATTGAATAAAGAGAGAATGTTTCTTGCTTTAAAAATGTGCTGGGGAACAGCGAGGTTTGCAAATGCTGGATGATCTGTGAATGGGGGTCCATGAAGTATACAAATGTATAGGAAAAGCAGAAGTTTGTGACGTGCCTGAGCAGCCAGCTTTCTTTTGCTCAGCAGCACAGAAGGTAATATTTTAGGTAACACGTTCTGAAGCTATGTTCTAAGGGGAAATGCCTTTCAAACTTAAATAAGTCTTGTCTGTTTCTCTTGTACACTGCCCTCTAATATCTGCCATCTCACTCATAAGAAAATCTGTTCCATACTTCACACATAAATGTCTACACTTCAAATCATTTCTGGATTGCGTCTATCCTTGACTACTAGATGGACAGCTGTTCCTGCTAACTCTGTATCTATCCAGACAAAGAAATATTATCAGTTCTTCCTAACTGTCACCTGCTCAAAGCATTGGGCACTAATGTATTTGGCTGATTGACTCAAATCTGTCATTTCTGTCTAGAAGATGATGAGAAGAAACCACACAATCGTGAGTGAGTTTGTTTTCCAAGGTTTCTCCAGTTTTCAGGAATATAAGTTTACTCTGTTTATGATATTTCTGACCTTGTACCTGCTAACTCTGACTGGCAATGTCATTATTGTAGTAATTATCAGTATTGATCGTCACCTTCATACTCCTATGTACTTCTTTCTCAGTATGCTTTCCATGTCAGAAACGGTATACACATTGGTCATTGTACCAAGGATGCTCTCCAGCCTTGTAGGTTCAAGCCAATCCATTTCTTTGACTGGCTGTGCTACCCAGATGTTCTTTTTTATAACTTTGGCCATTAACAACTGTTTTTTGCTCACAGCAATGGGATATGACCGCTATGTAGCCATCTGCAACCCCTTAAGGTACACGATCATCATGAACAAGAGGATATGTGTCCAGCTAGTATGGGGATCCTGCAGCATTGGGCTACTAGTGGCCATAATTCAAATGGCATCTGTGTTCAGGGCACCTTTTTGTGATAAAGAGGTAGCTCACTATTTCTGTGACATCCGACCCATAATGAAACTGTCCTGTGCTGATACCACTCTACATGACATAGTTAACTTTATCATCAGCTCACTAGTTATTGTGGTGCCCATGGGCTTGGTTTTTATCTCCTATATCCTCATTATCTCCACCATCCTCAAAATTGCTTCAGCTGACGGACGGAAGAAGGCTTTTGCCACCTGTGCCTCCCACCTCACTGTGGTCATCATCCACTATGGCTGTGCCTCCATTGCCTACCTCAAACCCAAATCAGAGAACACCAGGGATCAGGACCAGCTGATCTCAGTAACTTACACTGTGTTTACTCCTCTGCTTAACCCTGTGGTATATACCTTGAGAAACAAAGAAGTCAAGGATGCAATTTATCGTGCTATTGGGAAAAAAGTTCTTGCCTAAGATATTAGGCAGTAGGGCAAACAGTGGATTCCCTTTATCTGTCTGTATTTTTGATTAATCATGACCAACTATGGTCTGAAAACATAAATAGAATATTACTAGTACAAAAAATTATTTAGTTTAAAATTATGTACCATTATAAGTAATGTGATGAAAGCTAGTACTGCTCTGACATGAATCTTCATCTCTTCATCCAGTTCTAAATGCTATCTGCTGATAGTGTATAGTATCAGTATCTTCAGAACAAAACATAGACAAGTCACCTAACTTTTTATTAAAATATATTGTTAAAATTGTTCTGTTGTGTCATTAGAGCTTTTGTCTTTTATGTGTGTATGTATGTATATATTATTCATGGGTATGTATACATATTTAAATATATGTAGTCATATGTGGGGTGTATTCATATGTATGAATACATATATGTGGAGTTCTAATATTGATACTGGTAATCTTCCTTGACTCTCTTCTATCCTATTCTCTAGGTGAGGCTTCTCAATTAAGCATCAGAGTTTATAAATATGGCTAGCTTCTTTAGCCAGCTTAGCTCTAGAGATTACCAGTGTCCACCATCTGCTGATGAAATTGCAGGTGGGCTGCTTCTCCACCCAGCATTTACATGAGCTCTGGAATTAAAATGCCAGTCCTGACACTTGTGTGTCAAGCGCTTTCTGCACTGAGCCATTTCTACATTCTTAGGTATTGTTTTAATCTCTCTGTGTGCTTAATTTATAAATTAAACATTATAAATTAACATGTATAAGTAAAAGAAACAGTGTATATAAAGTTGAGTGCATATATACCTCAATTTTAGGCATCCATGAGGGGGGAGGATGTCTAAAAATATAGATATCCCTCACAAATAAGGTAGAAATACTATGTAGTCAGTTACAGTTTAGGTTTTAACCTTTTTCAACTGAAAAATATTTTTATAACATATAATCGGATCATACTTTTCCTTTCTCACAGCTCTTCCCCAGTCATCCTTACTCTCTCTCTCTTTCTCTGTTTCTCTTTCTGTCTCACTCTCTGTCTCTGTCTCTCTCTCTCACTATCCCAACAAATTCAGAATATAAAACAAGCAAATAAAAAAAAAACCAAGAAACATACATGAACACACATACAGCCTCACAACAAAACAAGGACAGTAACCAAAACATACATGTAAAAGGTCTGGGTTTTTCTGACTGTTCAAAAAACCATTTTTTCCCCTTCCATTCCTCCCATACTCAGAGGAAATTGCAAAGTCTGATTGTGAGGTTACATTAAAGAATGACTCAGATATGCTAAAGATTTATTCTTGTTTTTATTTTATATCTGTTTTCTTTTAATTAAAACTTAAGCTCCTTTTATGGTGAGAGAGATTGAACCCCGTGTCTTGCATGTGTGAGGTAAATGCTCTCCTATTCAGCTACACTCCCACATTCTTGCTTTTATCATTATTCTGCTATAGCTTTTACTGTCTCTCATGTTGTCACCAGAGTAAGGACCAGAAGCATCTTACAAATTAGGAAATGAGTAGGAATCATAATCAAGGGTGGAGTTCATTATTATCAGCTCACTGATAACAGAAATATGGATTGTATGGTGCTTATATGAACACTGTGTTGAAAATAACTGTAAACATCAGGTAGATACTGAGTCCTAAGGCTTCAAAAAGGCATGACAAATGCCTAGATGTGCTAGAAACAAAGCCGTCTCTTCTCCTTAGATCATTGTCTTCTTGGGTCAGTGGTTAAAGTTACAGACTCTGAATTCCCACAGAACTATGATCATATATACACATTCTAATCTACCTTGGAGATTTATACTCCAATTTTTGAGACTCATATTAAAACCAGTCCTTCAGTGAGTCTGTATCACGAATATGTTCAATATTATTAAGCAGATTAGCCACATTCAATTCAGAACTCCACCACACTTTCTATGGAGTAACACAGGGATGTCTGAAGAAAGACATTTTTTGAGATTAAATACATGAATTTTATGTCTTAACTAGTTTCTAATGTTGCTAAAATGGAAATTAGCTTATGATTTTCATTCTTGTCTGTATAAAACATTACCTAATGCTCATGTTTTGTCTTTACCCTCTTTATTGCTACACTACTGTCAGATATTTACTTTAAATCATTAGTTTCCAAACTATGGGTCATGACCACTTTGAGGTTTAATGACCCTTTCACAGGGGTTACATATGTGTAACATACCCCGCATATAAGATTTATATTACAACTCAAAACAATAGTAAATCACAGTTATGAAGGAACACTGAAAATAATTTTATGGCTGTGAGTATCCACAACACGAAAGACTATATTGAAAGGTTGTAGCATTAGGAAGATTGAGAACTTTAGTTTCAAACACTGTTCTATATAAGAATTTGGGGTTTCCCAACACCTCTGTCATTGGTCTTTAGAGGGCAAGGTTAATTTCATGTGTGAGAAAGGTTTAAGAGTTAAAATTATTTAGCCTGGTGAAGAGACTGAATGTGTTAAATATTATGTTGTCCATACAAAACTAAAGAAAAAAATCTGTTTCTCCCTTTCAAGAGTCCTATTAAAAATGCATGGAAAGCACACTTCAATTTAAGTGCAGGGCCTTTGTGTCTCTAATGGTAATGTGAGAGCCAAAGTTACCTTTTAAGTTTTAATTACTGTGCCTAAGTGAGCCATGAAACAAACATTCAAAAAGTGTCTCTAATATGTAAGCCCCTTTTCTAAGACAGTTGCTTCTTGAAATGCGAGAGGATATTGTTTATCAGAGATAGCAAGCTACAAGTTTTTCTTCCTCTAAACAAGTTGGTTTGACTCAACTATACAGGATATGCTTGATCATATGTAAATGGAAGATATGTAGTCAAGAAATATGTCAGGATGAGTGCTTGCTCCTAATTGGTTGATATAGGTGGAAGGTACATAGGCAAGAAGTATGTCAGGATATATGTTTGTCCCTGATTGGACCTGATGGGAAATATTGTGATCTTATGGGTTTGTCTATATAGGCCTCTCTAAAATGTGACTTGGTGCCTTTTTCTGGGAGCCTCAGAATGGTCTTGGCCAAAGTCCATTATCTTGGACAATATTTAGTTAAAGTTAGCTTCAAATTTGGCTGAAAGGTTTGTAGAACTGATCTTTCTTTGGTGATTCTTAGGTTTATAGAAGGGTCAAGAAAGCACATCCATGTCAGTTTTAGAACAGCTACTTCCTAGGAAAACTGAAGAGAGACCTCCAACACAGATGATTCTTGTCTTTTGGGGGCTTCCCTAAGAAAGCCTTTGCAGACAACTTTGATTCTTTTCTAGGTATGTTAATGGGCTGTAGCTAACCTATGCTCTCAATTCCAACTACAAAACATTACAAACATTTTAAAATGAGCTGTGCTCCCCCACTATCCCAGTTTAAGACAAACTATATATAACTCCTAAGCATGACTTTTAACAAGTTAAAACAGTCAAGTAACATTTATGTCTGGGCCTGCGTGCACCCACCCATATTTAAAAACATTACACAGGAAATTTAGACCCTTGTACATAGCAGAGTCAGAGGTGAGCAGATTCCAGCTTCTGGGCTGCCATTGGGAGGTTCCAGGGTCACACCCAAGGGTCTGATCTCAGACTCTTGTCAGCAGACAGGTCCTAGACTTTAGCTGTGAGAGCCCTCCTCCAATGACTCCTTAAAGAAAGGACCTCCCACAGCCATGTCCCAACTACAAGGGAAACTACAACATCAGAGACAGACCGACACCTTTAAAACTCAGACCTGAGTCCAGAGCGAAGACAGAGATCTAGCAGAACCCTTGCTCAAAGAAGACAAGAGACACACAAGCCCTCTAGACACAACTGACTAGGAGCTGACTAACTGTAAACCACTGAAGCCATTGGCAGACACCAGTGCAAGAATACATATAACAATATAAAGACCAACAAGACAACACCAGAAGAAACTGGTGGTTATACAACACCAAGACCTGAACAAAGCAATGAAGAGGAAACAACAGCAAAAAACCTTTGTGAAGATTATAGAAGACTTAAAAGAGGAAACAAAAAGTTCTCTTAAAGAAAAGGAAGAAATTACACACTAAAATTAGAAGAGATGAACAAAATTTTGAAAGAAAACCAAGAAAAGAAAAACTAAAAAAATGAAAGAAACATTCCAGGAACTAAAAATTGAAATAGAAGCAATAAAAAAGGTGCAAAATGAGGCAAAGGTGGAAATAGAAAATCTCAAGAAAAGAACTCGTACTACAGATACAAACATAAAAAACAGACTGCAAGAGATGGAAGACAGAATCTCTGGAGTGGAAGATTCAATAGTGGAAATAGATGCATCAGTCAAAAAAAAAAAACCACTAAAACTAAAAAACCATAACACAAAACATTCAGAAAATTTGAGACACCATGGAAAGACCTAACCTGAGAATAATAGGGATAGAAGAAGGAGAAGAATACCAGCTCAAAGGCAAAGATAATGTATTCAATAAAATCATAGAACAAAACTTTCCTAACTTAAAGGAGGAAATAAAGATATAAGAAGTTTACAGGACACCAAATAGATATGACCACAAAAAAGTCTGCTTGCCACATAATAATCAAGCCACAAAACATACAGAACAAAGAAAAAATTTTAAGAGCTGCAAAAGAAAAGAGCCAACTTACATACAAAGGCAGACCCATCAGAATAAATCCTGACTATTTAATGGAATCAATGAAAGCAAGAAGGTCCTGGTCAGAAGTTATACAGACACTAAAAGAACATGGATGCCAACCTAGTCTACTTGTAAAGAGCAAAACTATCAATCACCATAGATGGAGTAAACAAGATATTTCATGACAAAGTCAGACTAAAACAATAACTATCTACAAATCCAGCACTTCAGAAAGCATTAGAGGGAAAATTTCAACTTAAGGATCCCAGATACTCCCATGAAACCACAAACAATTGATAATCCCACAGAAAAAAACACCAAAGAAAGGAAATACATATAAGCTACCAAAAAAACCCAAAAGATATCAATCAGTGGTCACTAATATTCCTTAATATCAATGGACTCAATTCACATATAAAAACACACACTAACAAGATTCATACAAAAACAGAAGCCATCCTTCTATTGCCTACAAGAAACACACCTCAACCACAAAGAGAGAAAACACAGGATCAAAGTAAAAGTTTGGGAAAAGATCTTCCAATCAAATGGCCCTAAGAAGCAAGATAGTGCTATCATCTTAACATCTAACAAAGTAGACTTCAAACTAAAATCAATTAAAAGAGTCCAGAATGGACATTACTTATTCATCTCAGGAAAGTGGATCATGATGAGATTTCAATCCTGAATATTGATGCCCCTAATATAAGGGTACTTATCTAAGTAAAAGAAACAATACTAAAGCTCAAATCCTACATCAAATCTTACACCTTGATAGTGGGAGACCTCAATACACCACTTTCACCCATGAATAGGTCAAGCAGACAGAGACTCAAAAGAGAAATAAGGAGTCTAACAGAGGTTATGATGCAGATAGATTTAAGAGGTATTTACAAAAGCTTCCACCCAGATGTAAAGAAATACACATATTTCTCAGCACCACATGGAAAATTCTCTAAAATTTACCACATAATTGGTCAGAAAGCAAATATCAATACACACACAAAAAATGGAAATAATCCCTTGTATCATGTCAGACCACCAGGGCCTAAAGTTAGAGTTCAACAACATCAAAAATCAAAGAAAGCATACCAACTCATGGAAACTAAACATCACTCAGCTGAATCACCTCTGGGTCAAGGAAGAAATTATGAAACAAATCAAAGACTTTCTAGTATTTTATGAAAATGAATCCACAACGTACCCAAACGTGTGGGACACAATAAAAGCAGTCTTAAGAGGAAAATTCATAGCACTAGATACCTATATGAAAAACCTAGAGAAATACCACACTATAAAACTATCAGCACAGCTCAAAGCCTTAGAACAATTAGAAGCAAACTCACCTAGAAGGAGTAGATGGCAGGAAATAATCAAACTTAGAGCTGAAATCAACACAATTGAAACAAAAAGAACAATACAAAGAATCAATGAATCAAAGAGTTGGTTCTTTGAGAAAGTCAACAAGATAGATAAACCCTTATCCAAACTAATCAAAAAGCAGAGAGAGAGAGTATCCAAATCAGCAAAATCAGAAATGAGAAGGGGGATATAACAACAAACCCCCAGAAAATCCAGAGAATTATCAGGTCATAATTTGAAAATCTATATTCCACAAAAATGGAAAGCCTAGAAGAAATGGAGAGCTTTTTGGACAGGTACAATTTACCAAAATTAAATTAAGATCAGATTAAATATGTAAACAGAACTATAACCCTAAAGGAAATTGAAGCTGTCATTAAAAGCCTCCCAAGTAAAAAAAAAAGCCCAGGTCCAGATGGTTTCAGTGCAGAATTCTACCAGACATTCAAAGAAAACTACTACCAATACTCCTCAAAATGTTTCACACAGTAGAAACTGAAGGAATATTGTCAAACTCTTTTTATGAGGCCACAATTATCCTAATACCCAAACCACTCAAAGTCGCAAAAAAAAAAGGAGAATTACAGACCAATTTCCCTCATGAATATTGATGCCAAAATTCTCAACAAAATTCTGGCAAACCATATATAACAACATATAAAAAATATCATCCACAATGATCAAGTAGGATACATCTCAGAAATCCAGGATGGTTCAATATATGAAAAACAGTAAATGTCATCCATCATATAAACAAACTGAAAGAAAGAAACCACATGATCATATCCTTAGACACCAAAAAAGCATTTGACAAAATTCAACACTGCTTTGTAATAAAAGTCCTGGAGAGATCAGGAATACAGGTAATATATGTCAATATAAGAAAGGCGATTTACAAGAAGCTGAAGGCCAATATCAAACTAAATGTAGAACTACTCAAAACAATCCCACTAAAATTGGGAACTAGACAAGAACTATCTATTGAATATAGTTCTCAAAGTTTTATCCAAAGCAATAAGAGAACAAAAGGAGATTAAGGGGATACAAATTGGAAAAGAAGAAGTGAAACTATCTCTATTTGCAGATGATATGATTGTATACATAAGTGATCCAACAAATTCTACCTGGGAACTTCTAAAGCTGATAAACACCTTCAATAATGTAGCAGGATACAAGATTAACTAAAAGAAATCAGTAGCCCTATTATACACTAAAGATAAAAGGGCTGAAAAAGAAATAAGGGAAACATCACCCTTTACAATAGTTGTAAACAACATTAAATATGTTAGAGTAACTCTAACCAAAGAAGTGAACGACCTATATGACAAGAACTTTATGTCATTGCAAAAAGAAATTGAAGAGAATATCAGAAAATGGAAAGATCTCCCATGCTTTGAATCATGGTAGGATCAACATCATAAAAACAGCAATCTTACCAAAAGCAATCTACAGATTCAATGGAATCCTCACCAGAATCCCAACACAATTCTACATGAAGCTTATAAAAATCAATACTCAACTTCATATGAAATAACAAAAAAAAAATAAAAGAATTACCCAAACAATCCTGTTCAATAATAGAAATTTGTCATCCATCACTGTCCCTGACTTCAAGCTCTACTACAGAGGTACAGTAATAAAATAACAGCTTGGTACTGGCATAGATATAAACTTGTGGGTCAATGGAATCAAAGTGAAGACCCTGATGTTAATCCACACACCTATGAATGCCTGACTGTTTTTACAAAGCAGCCAAAAATATACAATGGATAAAAAATAGCATTTTCAACAATGCTGCTGACATAATTAGATAGTGGTTGGTGGTATGTAGAAAAATGCAAATAGATCCATATCAATCACCCTGCACAAAACCTATACCCAAGTGAATCAAAGACCTTAACATAAACCCAGTTACACTGAACTTGCTAGAAAAGAAAGTGAGAAATGTCCTTGAACAAATTGGCACAGGAAACTACTTTATAAATATAATAACAGTAGCAGAGACACTGAGAGCAACAATTAATAAATGGGACCAACTCAGACTGAGGAGCTTCTATAAGAAAAAGGACATAGTCAATAAGACAAAAATGATAGGAAAGTTCTTCATTAACCCTACATCAGACAGAGGAATGATCTCTAAAATATATGAGAACTCAAAAACTAGAGGTCAAAAACCAAAGAACCTAATTGGAAAATGGGGTTCAGAGCTAAATAGGAATTCTCAACAAAAGAACTCCGAATGGCTGAAAGATACTTAAAGAACTGCTTAGCATACTTAACCATCAAAAAATGTAAAGCAAAACAACTCTATATACCATCTTACACCTGTCAAAATGGCTAAGATCAAAAACACAGATGACAGCCTCTGCTGGAGAGGATGTAGAGCAAGAGTAACACTTCTACTTTGTTGGTGGGAGTATAAACTTATACAGCCACCTTGGAAATCAGTATGTGGTTTTTTAGAAAACTGGGAATTAATATACCCCAAAAATATAGATATATGCACTATTGGGCATATATCCAAGGGGCACACATTCTTACTACAAAGCCATTAGCTCAACTATGTTCATAACAGCATTATCTTTAATAGTCAGAACCTGAAAACAACCTAAATGCCCCTCTACTGAAAAATGAATTTAAAAATTGTGTTACATTTGCACAATGGATTACTACTCAGCAGAAAAAAAATGACATCCTGAAATTTTCAGGCAAATGGCTGAATCTGGAGAGTATCATCATGAGTGAGGTAACACAGATCGAGAAAGATAGACATAGTATGTACTCACACACAAGTGGATTTTAAATGCAAAGCACAATCCACATATACCACCAGCAGCTAGGTAATAGGAAAGGCTCAGAGAGTCATTCATATATCCCCCCAGGAGGGGGAAAGAGACAAGATCTCCTGGGAATATTGCAATCACATATGGGGAACAGAGAGATGTAAGAAAAGAATATGAGAGAATGTGATGGCAAAGGTGGGGGAGCAACAGAAAAGGACAGCAAATAAGTGAATATCCTGATTGAGGGAACCATTGTGGGATTAGAGAGAAACCTGGAGCTAGGGAACACTTAAGAACCCACAAAATGAGCCCAGCTAGTACTCAAAGAAAGAGTGGAGAGGGAGCATAAACTGGCCTTTCCCTATTATCATATGAGTGACCACCCCAATTGTCATTATAGAACCTTTATCCAGCAGCTGATGGAGGCAAATGCAGAGATCCATAGCTAAACACTGGGTTGAGCTACTTACTGGTCCAACTGAAGAGAGGGAGGAGAGATTGCCTGAGCAGAGGGAAGGGGATCATGATGAGGAGACCCAAGGAATAGGCTGTTGGAAGATCACACTCTGAAATAAGAACTGACAAACCTTCATGGAAAGTTTATGGAACCTTTGAATGTAGAAGACAGCTGAAAATTCTGGGAAGTTTCTTTTTTATTATTATTATGAATAAAGAAGTCACATTTTCTATCCTTGTATATCCCTAACCAAGGTCCCTTCCCCCTCCCACCATATCAGTTCATTCTTTCTTCTCCACATCTCCACATCCCTGCCATGGGCAGGCGATCTCAAGGTCCCAAGGTCCCAATATTGCTTAGTTCACCCTCCACTCCTGGCAAAACCAGTCTTCTCCCCTGCAACTGAGTCAGGTGTTCCTCTAGGTGGAGTGGGATCCAAGGTGTCAGTCCAAGATGTTTCCCATCCCAAGCTGTTCAGTGGTTGTGGTTTGCAGCTTGGGAATGCTTCGCTCTTTTTTGTTTGTTTGTTTGTTCAGAGTCCACTAATGAGTGAGTACATCCCCTGCTTATCTTTCTGGGTTTGTGATACCTCGCTCAGGAGGATATTCTCCAAATCCATCCATTTGCGTGCAAATTTTAGGATATCATTTTGTCTTACTGCTGAGTAGTACTCCATTGTGTAGATGTACCAGTTTGTTAATCCATTCTTCAGTTGAGGGGCATCTAGGTTGTTTCCACGTTCTTGCTATTACAAATAATGCTGCTATGAACATAGTTGAGCAAATGCCATTGGAGTGTGACTGTGTATCTTTTGGGTATACACCCAGAAGTGGTATTGCTGGATCCTTGAGGAGATTGATTCTCAGTTTTCTGAGAAACTGCCGTACTGCATTCCAGAGTGGCTGAACAAGCTTACACTCCCACCAACAATGGAGGAGTGTTCCCCTTGCTCTGCACGCTCTCCAGCATAGGCTGTCACCTGTGTCTTTTATCTTAGCCATTCTGACAGAAGTCAAGTGTTATCTCAAAGTTGTTTAGATTTGCATTTTGCTGATGGCTAAAGATGATGAGCACTTTTTAAAGTGCCTTTCAGCCATTCTTAATTCTTCTGAGAATTCCCTTTTTAGTTCTGGAACCCATTTTTTGATTGGGTTATTCAAGGATCTGGGTTCTAGATTCTTGAGTTCTTTATATATCTTAGAGATCAATCCTCTATCAATTGAAGGGTTGGTGAAAATCTTTTCCCATTCTGTAGGCTGTCGTTTAGTCCTATTGACAGTATAATTGGCTTTACAGAAGCTTCTCAGTTTCCGGAGATCCCACTTATTGATTGTTGATCTTAGTGTCTGTGCCACTGATGTTATATTTAGGAAGTGGTTGCCTATGTCAATTCGTAGAAGTGTATTTATCACTTTCTTTTCTATCAAGTTCAAAGTGAATGGGTTTATGTTGAGATCTTTGATCTACTTGGATTTGAGTTTTGTGCAAGGTGACAGGCTTGGATCTATTTGGAGTTTTCTACACACTATCATTCAGCTATGCCAACACCATTTGTTAAAGATACTATCTTTTTTTCCATTGAATATTTTGGGCCTCTTTGTCGAAGATCAGGTATTTATAGGTTTTTGGGTTAATGTCTGGATTCTCATTTCTGTTCCATTGATCCACAAGTCTGTTTTTATGCCAGTACCAGGCTGTTTTTAATACTGTAGCTCTATAGTATAACTTGAAGTCAGGGATGGTGATACCTCCTGAGGTTCTTTTGTTGAGTAAAATTGTTTTGGCAATTCTGGCTTTCCTGTTATTCCAAATGAAATTGAGTATTGTTCTTTTAAGGTCCAAAAAATATTGTGTTGGGATTTTGATGGGCAGTGCATTGAATCTGTAGATTGCTTTTGGTAGAATTGCCATTTTTACTATGTTGATCCTACCCATCCAGAAACATGGGAGAGGTTTCCATTTTCTGATATCCTCTTCAATTTCTTTCTTCAGTGGTTTAAAATTTTTGTCAAATAGGTCTGTTACTTTTTTGGTTATAGCTACTCCAAGGTATTTAATACTATTTGCAGCTATTATGAAGGGTAATGTTTCCCTTATTTCTTTTTCAGCCCTTCTATGTTCAGTGTATAGGAGGGCTACTGATTTCTTTGAGTTAATTTTGTATCCTGCTACATTGCTGAAGGTGTTTTTCAGTCATAGAAGTTCCTTGGAACAATTTTGTGAGTCACTTATGTATACAAACATATCATCTGCAAATAGAGATAGTTTCACTTCTTCATTTCCAATTTGTATGCCATTAATCTCCTTTCATTCTCTTATTGCTTAAGTTAAAACTTCGAGAACTATATTGAATAGATAAGGGAAGAGAGGACAACCTTGTCCAGTTCCTGATTTTAGTGGGATTGCTTTGAGTTTTTCTTCATTAAGTTTGATGCTGGCTGTTGGCTTCTTGTAGATCACCTTTATTATATTGAGATATTGTCCCTGCATTCTTGATCCCTCCAGAGCTTTTATCATAAAGGAGTGTTGTATTTTGTCAAACGATTTTTCAGCATCTAATCACATCATATGATCATATGGTTTTGTTCCTTGAGTTTGTTTAAATGATGGAAAACATTTATGGTTTTCTTGTATGTTAAACCAACCCTGGATTTCTGGGATGAAGCCTACTTGGTCATGGTGGATGGTTTTTTTTTGTATATTGTTGCATACGGTTTGCCAAAATTTTGTTGAGGGAAATTGGCCTGTAATTCTCCTTTTTTGTGTCTTTGAGTGGCTTGGGTATTAGAGTGATTATGGCCTCATAAAAGGAATTTGGCAATATTCCTTCAGTTTCTACCATGTGAAATAGTTTGAGGAGTAACGGTAGTAATTCTTCTTTGAATGTCTGGTAGAATTTGGCACTGAAACCATCTGGACCAGGGCTTTTTTTTTTTTCTTGGGAGGCTTTTAATGACAGCTTCAATTTCCTTAAGGGTTACAGGCCTGTTCAGGTAATTAATCTGTTCTTCATTTAATTTTGGTAAATGGTACCTGTCCAGAAAGCTGTCCATTTCTTCTAGGTTTTCCATTTTTGTGGAATATAGATTTTCGAAGTTTGATCTGATAATTCTCTGGATTTCCTGGGCATCTGACTTTATGTCTCCCTTCTATTTCTGATTGTGTTGATTTGGACACTCTCTCTCTCAGCTTTTTGATTAGTTTGGATAAGGGCATATCTATCTTGTTGACTTTCTCAAAGAACCAACTCTTAGATTCATTGATTCTTTGTATTGTTCTTTTTGTTTCAATTGTATTGATTCCAGTTCTAAGTTTGATTACTTCCTGCCATCTACTCCTCGTAGGTGAGTTTATTTCTAATTGTTCTAAGCCTTTCAACTGAGCTGTTAGTTCTCTAGTGTGGAATTTCTCTAGGTTTTTCATATAGGCATCTAGCGCTATGAATTTTCCTCTTAAGACTGCTTTCATTGTGTCCCACAAGTTTGGATACGTTGTGGATTCATTTTCATTAAATTCTAGGAGGATTTTGATTTCTTTCTTAATTTCTTCCTTGACCCGGAGGTGATTCAGCTGAATGATGTTTAGTTTCCATGAGTTGGTAGGCTTTCTTTGATTTTTGATGTTTTTGAACTCTAAGTTTAGGCCCTGGTGGTCCTATATGTTACAAGGGATTATTTTCATTTTTTTTTATCTGTTGATATTTGCTTTATCACCAATTATGTGGTCAATTTTGGAGAAAGTTCCATAAGGAGCTGAGAAATTCCTTTGCTTTTGGGTGGAAGCTTCTGTAGCTATCTATTAAATACATTTGCATCATAACCTCTGTTAGACTCCTTATTTCTCTGTTGAGGCTCTGTCTGGTTGACCTCTCCAGGGTTGAAAGTGGGGTGTTGAAGTCTCCCCCTATTAGGGTGTGAGAATTGATGTGGGATTTGAGCGTTAGCAGTGTCTCTTTTAAATAGGTATATGCTCCTTATATTAGGAGCATAAATATTCAGGATTGAAATCTCCTCTTGACCAATTTTTCCTTTGATGAATATGTAATGACCAACTTGGTCCCTTTTAATTGCTTTTAGCTTAAAATCTACTTTGTTAGATACTAGGATGGCAACCCCAGCTTGTTTCTTAGGACCATTTGATTGGAAAATTTTTTCCCAACCCTTTATTCTAAGCCTGTGTCTGTCTTTGTGGTTGAGGTGTGTTTCTTGTAGGCAACAGAAGGATGGCTTCTGTTGTTGTATCCATCTTGTTAGTGTGTGTCTTTTTATAAGTGAGTTGAGTTCAATGTTATTAAGGGATATTAGTGACCACTGATTGATATTTCCTGTTATTTTTGGTGGTAATTTGTTTGTATTTTCTTTGTCTAGGGTATTCTTCTGTGGGATTATTGATTGTTTGTGGCTTTGTGGGTGTATCTGGGATTTTTAGGTTGGAGTTTTCCCTCTAATACTTTCTGTAGAGCTGGATTTGTAGATAGTTATTGTTTCAGTCTGACTTTGTCATGAAATATCTTGTTTATTCCATCTATGGTGACTGATAATTTTGCAGTTTCTGGAGCCTCTTGCACTCCGACCAGAGTCTATCCTGGTTCCATGAAATAGCTTTGGAATCCCAAGCCTAGTGGGAAAACACCTTTAATACTTGGAGGAGGAACTTGGTCCTACCTCAACTAAATATGCCAGACCAAATTGACTCACCTTGGGAATCTTTGACTTTTCTGGAGAGTGAAGGGGAAGTGGGATCGAGGTAGTAGGGGAGAGGCTGGGGAAGGATTGGGAAAAGGGGCAGGAGAGGGAACAGTGGTGAGTTGATAAAAAAAATGAAAAAAAAAAAAGATGGGTGCCAAGGTCTGGGAGCAGCATGTCTCCCTAGCTCCTATGGTTTGTTGCTGGAGAAAACTTTGGTACACTTTGCACCGTATTGCAACATTAAATCATATATAGCAATGTGTTTGCTTTTCAATGCAACCCACACTACTTTTCTAACAGAAACAAAACCAGATTTAATTTCACAGAGTATGTGTTTATTACAAAACACAAAGTATGATTGACAAGAAAAAAGTTTAAGCCCACAATTTCGGTTTGGTCACCACGTAGCCATTCTGTTCAAAAGTAAGAGTGTGCCAGTTTATAAGGTTGCCACTGTAACACCCATCATCTATTTCTTTTAGGGGGACCACATGGTCCCAAAAGGACACATCCCATATCTCCCCAACAAAGCATTGTTTTACATCAAAATGTCCCCCGAAGGAATCCTGCTCTTGTCCTATAATAATCTTGGCCTCGGCCCCCACTGTATACCCCTTCTTCAATCCTTTCCTCCCCAAAGGCTTTCCATCCAGCCAGAGTTCTGCAATCCCAGAGGCAGACTCCCAGTTCACACAGACATGAATTGGGGCATAAGGATTTGGGGGTGCTTTGAAAGTGACTCCTGAATTCCCAACATAGAACATGTATTCTCCCATTTTTTGCACAAAGAGAAGAATCTCATTGTCCTTGGTCTTTGTGTTGTAGGAGAAGAGGCTGTAAGGGCGGGTGAGGTCCGTGAATGCCTTCAAACACAGGGTGAAGGTCTGCAGTGACTTCCTCACCTTCGGGATCAGGGACACATAGGCAGTGGCTGATTCTTGGGGAAAAATAAATGCCTTCCCCTTCATGTCTGTAAAGAAAAGACAGTAAAGACAACATTCTATCAGCTCTGTTGTTTGGCTTATTCTTTTTGTGCCTAGAGTTGCTTCCTGGCAGAATATGTTAGCACAGGGGTGCACACAAAGTTCCTGCAAATGTATGAGCATCAATTCTGAGCAGCTATAGTGTGTTAAAGGCAGACCTGGAAGGAGTGGTCTATGCCAGCCACCTCAGCACTTCAGAGGTAATGGACATCTGCTCTATATAGTGAGTTTAAGACCAAGCTGAGCTACCTGAGACTCTGTCTTAAAACAGAGCTAAACCAAAGAATGAAAAGATGGAGTTGGGTTTAGCTGATCTGTCACAAAATCAAAAATTTCCTATGTCAACTCTACCTCTATCTTCCTTGAGATAGCACAGAGATTAAATGAGATCCAATAACAGAAAATTAAACAACCTGAATCATTGCAATGTATAAAACATGAGGCATTGCATGTTCTTCAACCACTGACCCAATCATAATGTTTCTCCTAGAGGATCCCTGCTGATGGGGTTACATATATACTGGGCCTTGTTGTGATGAACAAACACTTGTGGTTAGTGAGATGTCTGAGGAAAAGATTCAGGTAGATTGCTTGGCCCAGACGATGGTAGTACTGTACCTCATCGTCCCTCTCTCGTACACTTCGTAGGTCCAATAAGGACCAGTTTTTCATGGAAACAATAGGGTGAAAGGATTATTTACTATGGATTTGTTTTGTCTTAGGAGCCATGTAAAAAGATGTACCTGTAATCATTATAGAATGATTCTTTCCTTCTTCAGAAAAGGAAATTTAACAAATGCTATAGTTTAGAAAATAAACTCTAAATAATGACTAACTAAATCAGAGGAGACATGGACTAGAAATAATATAAAGTCTTGAATTGAGTTAGTTTTGCTTCATAGCAGGAAAACGGAAAAACAGCATGAACTCTATTTTCTGACATACATGGGCTTCTTAAGAAATGCTTATACCCTAGACCCCTAGAGAATAGAAATGGACTACTTCCAGAAAAGAGAACTAACTAGAGTATATGAAAGAGACAGAAAGGGGGGAGGGAGAGAGAGAGAGAGAGAGAGAGAGAGAGAGAGAGAGTAAGCTTCTGTCAATACAACAGCAACCAGAGGATTGGAGTGTAAACCATGTATTTATAACTTGTGATCAATTATCTTTCTGTTTGTAACCTTGTCAGTGTACAAACTTGGAGCAAAATATCACAGTTAGGTGAAATAACATATAACTCAAGGCTGACAGCAACACTGTGGTATAGAAAAATGAGTGTCAGATTTTCTCACTGGCAGCAAAGGGAAAGAATATATAAAGCTGTCAAAACAATAAAGTGTCTTCTTTGGTAATAAAAAAAGCTGGTTTTATAACATGCATCACAAAGTTCATTTTTTCTTTAATTTACCTCACGGCCATGTATCGGATGTTTCCCTATTGTTCTAATGAAGAAGTGAGGGCCCAGAGCCCTGCCTGACACTTCACAACAGGGAGAGGTTACCCAGTTATTAGGGAGAGATGGGTTTTTTTTCAAAAGTCCAAACAATGACTTCCACTACCTCTTACACTACTCAACTAAGTATTTAAAAATGATGAGAGCAAACATCCCCTTTACCAACTTGTCTTTTTCTAGAAAACAAAAATCATATCCTCCTTCTTATTCTCTTTGATGAGAAGTCACTGTGCCCTTATTGAGAAATCAAATCCCACTCTCAATCCTTCCTTCTTCTTTCTTGAACCCAGAGACATTCTTACACTCTGGCATAGGAATATATATTTAGTCATCAATATCTGTGGTAGTTTTTAAAATGTGAGTTAAATTAATTCTCATCTTTTTGTATGTGGAATGACTCACTGGTAAAGAGTGGAAAACAGTTGGAAGATCTCTAAGATTTGATTACAGAACAACTGTGACTTCTGAACTGGACATTTTTTCCAGTCACATGTTGTCTGTTTTGTAGAAAGAACCTCAATGGCAGGAGATTAAGAGTGGTCTGCAGTACATAGACAATAAGGAACTTAGGGCCCTGGTTAGTTGACTAAAAGAGTAGAAATTGATTAACCATATGAGAAGTCTAGAGACATACCTCTGCATGCCACCCTACAACCTTGGTTGAAATACTGCAATCAATAGAAACCTGTGCTTGGGAGCAGTAGCTAAACCATACTCTGTTTTCTGTTGTACAGAAAAAAGATATTAGATAGTAAGCATTCCCAGTTTCCCATTGCTAAACTTCAGTAGCATTATAGATTAGAGGAAATGACTTCCACATATCTTTCATTCAGATCTTCCTGGAAACAGCAAGAGCTGTTAAACCCTATCTGTTCTACACCTGGAGAACATTCCAGCTGGATTCAGCACCTACCTGATTGGGATACACCTCCTGAAAGAAGAGAGAGGAGCAGGGCTCCTACAATAAGTTTTGCCATTGTGCTCTTCTTAGACTCCTCTAGTAGTGGAGAGCAGCAACACTTGTTTCTGTGGAGAGACATTTGCTGTTTGGCCCTTATATTCCACTCTTAGGGACAACACCTTTGTTTTCAAGTTATAAAAAGTTAATATTAACTGCACCTTTATGTGGTTTTAAAACCACAACTTTAATAGCCTCAAATAATATAAAGAATCTTGGAGAATTGTTAACCATGTAAATAAAGGACTTGTATAATTAAAAAGTTCAAGGCATTGAAGAAAGAAATTGAAGATATCAGGAGATAGAAAGTTATCTCATGCTCATGAATCAGTAAGATTAACATAGTAAAAGTAGCCAACTTACAAAAAGCAATCTACAGATATAATACAATCCCTATCAAAATTCTAACACAATTCTTCATAGAACTTGAAAGGACAATTTTCAGCTTCATATAAAAACACAGAATAGCCAGGATAGCTAAAACACTCCTGTATAATAAAAGAACTGTTGGAGGTATCACCATTCCCAATCTAAAATTGTAGAGAGCTATAGATAATAAAAACAGCATGATCTTGGCACAAAAACAGACATTTTGATCAAGGGAATAAAATTGAAGACCTAAAAATAAGTCAACACACCAATATTTTATAAAGAAGCCAGAAATACATATTAGAAAAAAAAAGATAGCTGATAAACTGAAGGGCCTTTGTGGTGCTATATATTTAATAAAAATAGCCTGGAATATCAGAGAATAGAATCACCCACAGCCAAGCCAAGAAGGTCAAGGAGTATTGATCCATGCCTTTAATTCCATCATTTAATGGGGAGACGAAGATCTCTGTAAGTTCAAGCCCTAACAGCTGGGCAGCACTTGGGAAGCAGAAGCAAGAGGATCTCTCCAAGTCTGAGGCCAGCCTGGTCTGCAAAGCAAGTTCCAGAACAATCAGGACTGTTACACAGAAAACACTGTCTCAAAATAAAGACTGTCTATTAAATATACAATGTATCTTCACAGGCCATATGAGGATGAACCCAAATATATTCATACTTATTGCTCTGCATGAAACACAACTCTAAATGGACCAAAGGCCTCAACATAAAACTAGATACATTGAACCTGATAAAAGAAAAAATGTGGAGTAGCTTTAAACTCATTGGCAAAGGCAAAAACTTTATGAATGGAACCCTGTTAGCACAGGCACTAGGAACAACAATTAATAAAGGCAACCTCATGAAACCGAAAAGCTTCAGCATGACAAAGGACACTGTCATTAGGACAAAGTGGCAGCCTATAGAATTGGAAAATTTTTTACAAACTCCAAATCCAATAGAGGATTAGTATCCAAAATATATAAAATACTCAAGAAAGTTGATATAAATAACCAAATAACCCAATAAAAATGGGGTACAGATATAAACAGAGAATTCTCAAAAGATAAAATGTAAAAGGCTAAGAAACTCTTAAAGAAATTAGTCATCATTAGCCACCAGGAAAATGCAAATCAAAACTACTTTGAGATTTAATCTTATACCTGTCAGAATAGCTAAGATCAATAAAACAAATGACATTTTATGCTGGTGAAGATGGGAAGTAAGGGAACCACTCATCTATTGTTGGTGGGAGTGCAAACTTGTACAGCCACTCTGGAAATCAGTGTGGCTTTACCTCAGGGAGATATGAACCTATCCACCTCAATATCAGACTATCTCACCCTTAGCCATACACCCAAGGGGATACGTCATGGCACTACAAGGACACTCCACAGTGTTTATTTCTTCTCTCAGAAGAACCAAATACTAGAAACAACCTAGATGTCCCTCAGCAGAAGAATGACTAAAGAACATGTAGTCATTTACACAATGAGGTATTACTGAGCTGTGGAAACAAATGAAATCATGAAATTTGCAGATAAATGGATGAAACTAGAAAAAGTCATCCCGAGTGAGGTACGCCAGACCCAGAAAGACAAATATGGTGTGTATTCACTTATATGTGGATACTAGCTGTTAAGTTAATAATTACCAAACTACACTCCATAGAGCCACAGATGTTAGATGTAGAGTGAGGAACTAGGGAGAACAGATAGATCTCATTAGGGAAGAGAAGTAGAATGCATAGTATGGATGGATGCTGTGAAATTGGGATTGGAAGGGGGAGAGACGAGGGTAAAGGAGGAAATATGGAGAAAGGAAATTCAAATTAAGGGCCATTTGAGGAGTAATATGGAAACCTAATTCAGTAGAAGCTTCCCCAAAACGAATGCATATATAAAGGCAAACTAAATGAAATAGCCAAGGAATGGGGTACATGGTACCCCTACTGACTACCTCTTGTTACCAGATGAAGTTTTCAGTACCAGGACTGGGTTGTATCTAATTGAGTTGTGGGACAAATGGGACTCGTGGAAATTCTCATGCAACCTAGGCTGTTGCCAAGACTGTAAGTTGTTCTCCAGAAACTGACAGCAAGGCTCCATTGTAGAAGACAATACCTGCACAGCTCATTGAGCATTGAGAAGCTGAGATGGTACCTACTAGAGCCCTCATTCCTATATATTAGCATCTATAGTACAGGAAGGTACACTACATGCTACAAAAGGAGAAAGGTAAATACCAGTCCAGCCACAAAACCTTTGATGTGCAATGCTAGTACAATAGTAGCACAAAGTTTGTGGAAGTAACCAGCCAATACCTGATTTGACCTCCGGAGATGGAATTCATACTCAACACTGCTTGGGTGATTTAAAACCTGAAACTAGACACTGGTCTTTAAAAAAAGTAATAACAATAAATTAATCCTGCTGTACTTATAGATCAGTGCCTTGCTCAGCCACCATTAGAGAAGCTTTCTCTTGCAGCAGATGGGAATAAGCACAGAGAATCATACATACCTAGATATGCAGAGAGTGAGAGACTTTGAAATACTTTGCCCTAAAATAGAATTGATTCATCAAATTCCTCCTATCAGGGCTCAGGGAATCTTGCAGAAGAGAAAGTGGAAATAGTGTAAGACCCAGAGGGCATGGAAGACACCAAGAAAATAAAGCCCTCTAAATCAATATGGGCAAAGCTCATATGAACTCAGAGACAGAGGCAGCATGCTCAGGGACTACACAGATATGCACAAAGTCCTTTGAGTACATATTATGACTTCTAGTTTAGTGTTGTTATGGGATTCCTGAGTATGTAAATGAACAGGTCTCTGATTCTTGTGCCTTCTCTTGAACTCCTTTTCTTCTATTTGTTTTTGTCCAATTCTGACATGTTAGTTTTTGTTTTATTATCATATTATGTTAAATTATTAAAAATAATAGAACCAATGTGTTTGTTTTTGGATCTCTGCTTTCTATTAAAATTATTCTATTTTCTTTGGAACTGTTCTGGTCATGGCCCCCTAACCCCAGATAAAAAACACTATGTCCTCCTGAAAGGATATGTTTCACCTTTGTGTTAAGGAAATTGTGATTCAACCACTGAACATCTTGGGATCTAAAACATCTTGGACTAGCACCTTGGAACCCATTCCTTCCAGAGGAACAACTGACCCAGTCTTGATGTGGGGATGAAGAAAGCAGATCTGCTGGGAGTGGATGCTGAACTAAGCCACATTAGGATCTTGGGACCTCCTGCCCTTGCTGGGGAGGAGATAAAGGGATGTGGAGAAGAGAGAGTGACTGGAAGGGGCACGAGGGGGAAGGGAGTTTGAACAAGGGTATACATGGATAAAAAATATGACTTTATTCATAATTTAAAAAAAGAAAATTGTGATTGTTTTGCTGTATATCTTGAGGGTCCCCCAAGGTCCATGCTTGGTACTATTATATAGTCATGAAATCTTTGAAGAGATATGAACTGGTGGGAAAGTTTTAGATTACTGGGGCTAGGAGAATGTGGAATGATAGTGTCTTTTCTCTTTTTGTTCTCCACCTTCCTTGAAATTATCAGCTTGCTTCTCCAGTTCTCCCCTCAAAGAGTTACTGCTTCACTATGGTTTCCCAAAACAATGTGGCTTGATGACCACGGATTGAAACCTCTGGAACCTTGAGACAAAATACACCTTTTCTCTTTTTAAAAGATTAAAGAACCAGAGAAGCACCTCCACTTTTGAGCAGAAGTTCCCAGTTTCAAGACAAACTTGAAGTCTGCAGAGGAACAAAGTTCAAACAGGTACTCAGAAAGAAAAGGACTTGACAATCAACTAGCTGAGATAACAGAGGAAATCTAAAAATCTCCCCAGAAGACAAGCTAATCAGAATTGTATCTGTATCAAGTCCCCAATCAATGTATAACCTTGTGATTTTTGCCTTTAAAAGTCCAGCTTACAAAGGAGTGGCACCTCCTCCAGCCACTGGTATAACTGCAGAATGGCCTTCACTGATTCAGATGATAGTGGAAGTACACAGAGTTGCAGCAGGAAGACTCCTTGGTTTTTAGCTGAGTGGAAAATCAGCTCTTGGCTACAGTTGCCAAGTTCTCTTTAAAAGAACACCTTGATACTAAATATTAAGATGGCATCTTGGGTCTGTCTCCAGTCAGGCCATGATTATAGTAAATTAGGAGTTCAACTGAGATATCTATAAAGTTAGATAAATTCAGCCTTTTTTTAAAAGGCATGAGATAATGCTTAAATTAAGGGCACGACCAAGCTGTGCCATTACATAAATCTATGATTTATAAACATAATTATATTACATTGAAATATTTTTTTACTTGTTATTAATAAAAAGCGGTAAATGTTGCATTACTTGGTTGCTCCTCTCATAGTTTAAATTTAAGCCAAGAACATATGAGTCCATTATATTTTTACCTCTAGTTCAATCTCTCAATCCTACCACTATGATTAAACTTATAAGAACTCTAAAATATTTGTGAAATGAATGCCCATGGCATTTCCCAGTGAATGGAAAAAACTAAAAGAAATTGTGTGTATTACAGCTTTGTGTTAATAAAAGCCCCTATTGTGGTAGTTTGTTTTCACTTAATTATGAGTGCAATGAACCACATTGAAACTCAGTTCTAAAAACAACACATATTTATTTATCCACAAGTCTGTGTGGTGGTGATTTGAATTCTCATTCTTTTGTGCTCAGTAGAGAGATTAGTGAGCTAGTTGGTACACAGTAATAGCACATGAATCAGAGATGGAGTGGATTGAATTTGAGTAATATGATCCTGGTCTAGTTTATATAATTTCAAACTAACCTAAATCAATCTTGCTTTCTATGTCTCTTTTAATTCTAAGGCTACATCCATACCAGAAAATTGAAAGAACACCCAGTTTTAGAAATAATTTTACAGGACATCTTTGCACAATATAAAATAAATAAGTTATTATGTTACTCTATTCCAATTTGTTTTAATTAAAGATTAAATTACAAGCTAGTTTTATTGTTCTTTAATAACTATCCATAAAATATAATTTGAAAATATAAATCTGAGTTATTTACATTAAATAAATGTTTTATAATATTGAATGAACTTCAAATTAGTTATGAAAGAAAGGATGTAACTTATGGATAGATTTAAAATGTTTGATTATCGCATTTAAGTTGAAGATGACACTGTGTATATTAAACAAATGAAGATAAAAATGTATTTTTGCTATATCACAAATGTACAAAAATGTTTTGCTTAATTTTAATTTTTTGTTGCTGATACTAGACCTTAAAATACAACTTTAAAAACCTTATGTTTAGTTTTTAAATGTTTATTATAGTTTACAGAGACTTAATTAAGAGCTAGGAATATCTTCAGATGCCATACAAAACTTAACTAGATTTGTTTTTTTTCTGACAGTAAGTATAAATAAGTTTTAAAAATAGGTTATTTGTATAAGTCTAAAGTAATAGTGTATGTACAGATATATGTACAAAGACATGTACATGCAAAGGAATATTCAACCCTTATCCATTTTAGGGATTTCCTTGGGGAAGAAAAGGAAAGGCAAAGAATTAAAACCAATTTCTGGTCTTTCCATACATATTCCCACCCATAAAAAGAAAGCAGGGAATAAGAGTGGTTGGCTTGGCATTAGTTATGAGGAATTTGGCAGCTGTGGTTCTTGGCTAGGCACAAAGTTAGGAGGAACCAGAAGACTGCAATGTACTAGTGTAGCCATTCCTCGATCATCAGAATCCCTTCTCCATCCCATCCCCATGGATAAAAGGCTTTGGGGCTGTATCAGAAGAAAGTATCATAGATTTATCCTAGACGCCATGCATGCATACTAGTGAGGAGCCTGCATCTTCAAATGACCCTGGTTTCTTTACACTATACATTGTAGTTTCAAAGCACCTCTCCTCACCTCCAGTGCCTACATTCACTAACTGCAGGTGTTTATTTAAGATCTTGGGAATAAATACCCTAATAGGAAGATCAGATCCATCATGATTTGGGAGAGAATAAAGAATCCTTTTTGCCCCGTAAATATGCTATCTGCCTTATAAATATCCACAATAACTTCTTCAAAGCCTACCTCACAGAACCCTATGGGCTATCCTAATCTTTTGGACCAAATTACCCCAGTGACTCTCTAGAAGGTACTATTTTTTTATTTTGTTAAATAATTCTTTGCTTAAATCTGCTATGTCAATAGTCTGATTTTTCCATCAAAAACATAAAACCAAGGGAAAAAAGCCTTCATTTGATAACAAATCAATTAAGACAAATATGTCATGTTGTGTAAATACTCGAAATCTAGTGTATAATTTAGTAACTTTATCTTTTGCAAATTTAAGCTTTTCATAATTGTTATATTTAATTTTAAAGATAATCTTCATGTCAATTTTCTAAGGTAATGTTTTTTATTTCTTCATTAACTTATTGTAGTTCAATATGAGTTTTCCTTGTGATTTATAATTTAACCAATGATTTATTTCATGTGGATTTAATGTGAAATAGATGTATGACTAAGAATAAAAAAGAACATGATGGTCAAAATTACCACTAATTAAGCAGTGATAAATACCCACAAGTGCCTGAGTTGTGGGCAGATACTTTGGATCTCTACTGAGTGACAGTCCTGCTCAGACAAAGCTTAACTAGAGGGCTTTTGTAGGTTCACTTCTTAACAAGGTCAAGCAACGAGTGTAGTCATTGCTTCCATTTCAAGAGCACATTT
The DNA here is from genome assembly GCA_004025045.1 of Sigmodon hispidus. Classification (NCBI taxonomy): domain Eukaryota; kingdom Metazoa; phylum Chordata; class Mammalia; order Rodentia; family Cricetidae; genus Sigmodon; species Sigmodon hispidus. Next base: position 230,882 of record PVIH01000206.1, read on the forward strand.
AAACTGTGAAGAAGGTCAGCTTTTTATTGAGGCAGCAGTCTTTCATGTTCCTACGTTATCCCAAGACCTGGAAATTCAGATCCTAAATATCAGGAGTACTATGAAAACATACTGTTTACTCTCTGGTCCTGTTCTTCTGTCCCCATAGAAATGGAAGTTTGAAGACAGGATACAACACAGTAATAGATTCTGAAGCCCAAGGATTGATCATTTTGCTATTTTGTTATCTTTTAAACTTGGATTCTGTGAGCTGTAACAATTTAGTGAAGATAGATGGTAAAGGTATAAGACTCTTAATCTCGGGGTCATGGGTTTGTGGCCCACATTAGGCACAATTTGTAGCCAGGAATTTCTGATCCAGCCTAGCCCTGAGGTCCAGACTGCCTTCAACTTCTTAGTCCAATAATCACACAAAGGCTTATATTAATTACAAAATGTTTAGTTTATGCCTTAGTCTCATTATTAGCTAGCTCTTACAACTTAACTCAACGCATTTCTACTAATCTATGTTTTGTCACATGGCTTGTGCCTTACCTATACTTTTACAACTTGATTACTTGGCAGCAGCTTGCAGCATCTCTTTTTGACTTTGCCCTTCTTCCCCTTTATCTCCTCTTTGAATTCTCACTTATCTATAAGATGGCTTTCCATAGGCCAAAAAGCAGTTCCATTACTATCCAATGATAATTCACAGCATGTAGAAAGACATTCTATGTCAGACTACTACTGTAGTCCTGAGAATCCTTTCACTCTGTGTTTGTTAGAAATGATAGTCATAACAGTTGTGAGTAGTCATGTACTAAAAGAGATCGGGAGACTCAAACTGGACTGGTGCTCATGAAGGAAAAATTTAAATCTGGCTGAAAGAGGAAGTGGACATGGAGGAAATGGCTTGGAACATCAGAGACCCTTAAAACAAGAGAAAGGAAGCTGGGTTATCTCCTGGCTGAGAATGCCATTGCTTTTTATTGAGAAATTGAGAAGTGACATCAGGCCTATTGGCTGGAGGGAAGAAATGTTTCAAAGCAGACGGCCTCCATTAGTCTCTTTCTAACTCATGACTTTCAGGGAACCACATACTCCTGCGAGCTTCAACTTCTGTGTTTTTAAAATAGAAATGAAAAAGCCAGCTACAGACTTAGTATAAATATTGTATATTATTAACTACAAAATTGGACCATTTAAATGTCCTAGAAATATTAGAAGTTAAAATAAAATCTTTATTTAAAAAATTTAAAACTTTACTACCAGCTCAAAATATGATCTCTGTGCTTTCTCCCTCAGGATAGATTTCTCAGATCAACAGCATTCTCTTCAAAGGTGATTTCAAATTAAATCACAAGCCTGAGCAGAGACAATTAGCAGCATAAAAAATAGTTGAAATGTTCTGAAAATTATATTCATGATAGAAAAATAGCCCTGATGCATCTTTAGTGTTGAGAATAGCCTTAAAATATATCATAAATCATGTTGATGACTGGGTATGAATTTGAAAAAAATAAAATTAAACATAATTCTATTACACATACAAAAATGCAGTCAATAGTGATTAAAGATGTTAATGTAAGGACCAATAATGTGAAACTCTTAGAATTTAAATAAATAAATAAATAAACAAACAAATAAGGTCAACCTTGTCAGTAATATCAGCCTTGCCAGTGCCATTTTGGTTATTGCACCATTAACAATCGAAGCCAAAACTAACAAATGACACAATTCCCACTTGTTATTTGTATTGAAGAAGTTTCCTCATAAAAGTAAACATAGAACTGCCATGTGGTCCACATGTATTTTTGGGGTTATATACCCAAGGGAAATAAAATCCACACCTCTCATATTCTGTGTCATCACTCACAATATTCAACATATTAAAACTGTCTGTTGGCAGAGCAGTGAAGAAATTGTGAGGTTGTTTGACACAAATTCTAACTTCCATTTGCAAGAATATAAATTTACTTGTAGGGTTTCTTAAAAATTCTCTCCCTCTCTCCCTTCCCCCTCCCCCGTCACAGCAAGTATGTGGAAGTCAAAGGACACTTTCTCAGAACTTGTTCTCTCCCTCCACCAGGTGAGTCCAGGGAGCTGAACTCACTCAGGCTTGGAGGCAAGTGGGCATGTTTGCTGAACCTTATCATCATTCTGGAAGAATACTGTTAAATCAAATAGCAATGTATAAAAATACTTCACAATCTCATATATAGAATCTTCTTTAAAAATATAGGAACAGAGAGTTAAAGCACAGTAGTTACCAGAAGGGGAGAGGAAAGGAAAGACAGATATGAACAGGTGTACAAAATAGCATTATGTAGGCTACTGAGACTGGAGTCATGGGGTATAAATTATTACAATGACCACATGGATTAAAAGGAGACTAACCAATTAAAAGTTTGCAGAGAGAGCAGATGTCAGATACAATTTCTACCCAGCATACAAACAGATACAATTATCAAAAGCAACAGGTATGCTAGACTGCTTACCTTACAGAAATTGTGTATGTAAAGCTTATTTCATAAAATTTAACTTTATATAATAAATCTTGAGTCACAGAGCACAACTAGTAATGTGCTTGATATGTAAGTATAAAGACCTGAAATCAGCCCCAGACTCATACAAAGTTAGATAAGGTTGCATGTGCTTGTGTCTTAGTACTGGGGAGGAGAATACAGGTACATCTCCTAGATTCTCTGGTTAAGCCAGCCTAGCTCAATTAGTGAGATCTGTAGTAATGAAAAATCCTCTCTCAAACAGAATATGGACAACTCCTGAAGAATTATACCCAAGATTTGTTATATCCAAGAATTATACCCAAGATTTCTGATTTCTAAATGTACTCATATAGGACTATATGCTCATAGGAGCTGACACATATCACATACACACACACACACACACACACACACACACACACACACACACACAAAAATACACACATATTGAGGGAATGTAGGAGACATGTCTTTCAAAAATCTTAATATGGTTATTTCAGCTTGGAGAAGCCAAGCATGATTCAACACACCTGCAATCCCAGCACTTAAGATGATGCCTTAGGAGGCACCACCTTTGGTTACATAGTGAAATTTTGTTTCAAAAAACAATACAAAACAACAAAATAAAAGATCTGGATATGCCTCATTTAGAGGATAACGTATTAGCTTAGTAAATTATAGATAATTGTGTATTGTGATGACACTTGTCTCAAAGCAGGTTTCATTTTTATTTATTCCTCAGAAACAAAGGGGAACAGATGAAGATATAGTGCCTTACCCCCACCTTTGCCTAAAAAACAGGTTTATGTGAGTTGAGTACCAGATATGACATCTTTAGCGACACCAAACTATTGAAATTAGCTTGTTTTCTTACTAAAGAGCTGACCAGGTATTGGGGAGGCTGTGACACAGAAGAGTAAGGCATCAAACAAAGGATGATCACTTCTTCTTCCCTCTCTCTGAACAAGAATGACTGAGTCTCAAAGGGACCCACTCAGAGTTCAACACAAACAATAAGCCACATGTTAATTCAGAGTGAGCCATCTCCAACCATCCAGGTAGTGTTTTCAAACTAGAAGATAATGGCACAGGTATCAGGTGTGAGAGGAAAAATAAAAAAGGACAGATGGGATTCGGCATGCTTTTGTTCATTAACTCAATAAACCAACCCTTTTATTATATTCTTGGAATTGGGTTGATACATCAAGCAGGCAAGATAAGATAAGATAAAGATAGACAGTCTTTAGTTTCTCTATCATATGTAAATAGAAAAGTATATGACTGTAAATTCTATGTAAATTCCCAAATATAAATAATGGGAAATTAACATATGGTCAATATAACATTGGCAGGCTAATTTTATCTTATATCTTCTCTATCGACACTATGTGTGTATGTTGACTCTAGAGAAATAGTCTTACACAGAAATGGTCTTAACTTTACTCATACTTAGCCTCTTGGAGAGTGCTGGAACAGAGCTATCCACTCTTTTATGTCCACATAACATTGGAGAACTCAGTCTATATGCTTGACAAAGCCATTGTCAAGTCCCTTTAGCATATTCTCATCTCAGTCCCTATGTACCAGAAAGCATCAATATTGGACCCACAGAACTCCTAGTTGTTGAAGAGGACCAAGTAATAAGGAGATCTTCAGCTAAGCAAAAGGCCAAGATGAGCCTGGGCTAGGAGCAGAGGTTTACAGGCAAGTTGATAGAGAGGATCCTTTGCTCAGTTAGTTTGGGATTAGTCCCAGTGAACCCCATGCTCCCCTCAAATGAAACATTATCACCTATCCCAGAGATGTCATAATCACTGGTGAACTTTCATACAACTTTTTCTGGTGGTATCATTTTAAATTTATAAGAAAAGTATAAAAATAGTACCAAAAATTCCATATGCTATATATTTTTGCTATGGTAAATATATCTAATGTAAAATTTTAGTAGAGGTTTACCTCAAAGGTATGAAGTGTATTCACAATGTTGTGTAATCAACATGCCCATTTCCATGGTAATTTCCCCATTGAACAGAAACTCTGTATCTACTAAATACTAGCTCTCCTTTTCTCATTCGTACCCATTCCCTAGCAACCACTTGCCTACACTGTCTATTTTCTGTCTCTATTTTCCTGTACTTAGATTTCATATAAATGCACTCTAAATTATTTGTGCTCTTTATGTGATTGGCTTCACTTAGCATATGGCTTTAAACTGATTTTGGATGACTGTTTCAATACATGTATAAGATGTCTAAGGCTAGGTCCTATTCTGCTGTGTCTACATTCCATATTTCTATCCATTCCTTTGCTTGTTGATGGACATTTGAGTGGTTTCCTCCTTTTGACCGTTGTAAAGAATTATATTCAAGTTCTATGCTCACCTTTGTGGCATTGGAATGTATGTGTGTGTGTGTGTGTGTGTGTGTGTGTGTGTGTGTGTTTGAGGGGGCTTTTGTGTATTTTAGGTATTCAATTCAATGTCAAGTATTAAGGTTTATGATATATATGTACCCCAGTGCTATAAGGTGTTTTTTCCATTTTTCAGTGTTGTCCTTTGATGTTTGAGAGTTTTTAATCTTGATGAAGCCAAATACATTTTTTCTTCTATTGCCTGCATGTTTGGTGCATATTCTGAAAATCACAGCCAATAATTAGAGTGCTGAAATTTTCCCTGTGTTTAATTTTAAGAGTTGCACAATTTTAGCTCTTACTTTTGGGCCTTTAATGCATTTGAAGTTCATTTTTAACATGACTGTCTCAGTCTGCTTTCCATTGATATAATTGGTAATAAATGACTGAGTAATTCATAAGAAAAGAATTATTTAGCTTATGACTCTGAAGGTTAAAAAGTCCAAGAGCACAGAGTTGGCCTCTGTGAGTCAAGGCATGGAGACAGCATCATGTGGCAAAACAGAAAGCTTGTCGAAAATAAATTAGCCCTTTATGCTTTTTATTCTTTTCTTTTGTTCTATATATTTGTCATTTGTGTTAATATTTTTTCATATAAAATCTCTAAATGTTATCTCACCATTTGTCTTGTTTTACGTGTCTCCTTCTTTGTTTTCTTCTATTATCCTCTGTCCTATGCTACCCAGATCCCTATCCATGTTTGAGCTACTACAAAAGGATAAACATGTAATAGTCTAATATTTCAGTGAGTATTTCTTGAAAAGCAGGCATAGTCTCTTATATTATGCATTTCAATAGAAGTCATCCCTAAGGGGACAGAAATTGGTTATACAAATGAAAACTTTTCAGTTATTACAGTGACTGTAGCCCTCTAAAGTTCAATGTTATCCAATAAAATCTCATTTTAGTACTTAACTTCTCATATAGGAAGAAATTAATTTAATCTAAATATCACTTGATTAATTTAACTTATATCCTTAGAGAAACAATAGTGTATGAAACAGTAGATAAATACATATAATCATGCCATAATAACCCAAATGAGGAAATTACTGTTGTTGAAAGAGCCTAATACAATGCTGATTTGTTTTTACAGTTTACCAACTACTTCATAATTACTGAATAAAATGCAAAATAAAACACCATCTCTTCCATTCCATGCTATTGCCGTGGTTCATGAGCATTTTTTGTTCATTTGCAGCAGTTCTTCAGACTTTGTTTTTATCTCACCACACTGATATTTTGACAAGATCCAATTGACCAGTTGTTGTGCAGAATGCCCCTTAGCCCACATTCATCAGATGTGTTTCATGGCCAAACTCAAGCCCTGAGTCTTTGGCAGAAATTCTGATTTGGGAAGTGCATATTTTCTATTTTCATTCTAAGTAGGAAGCACTATTCTGGGCATTGGATATTAAATAAAAATATCCTTGAGGAGAGAGATGGTTAATAAATTGTTAGCATTGGATTAAGGTGTCTTAGAACACTTTACTTGAGAATGTTCTGCTGTTGGGAAAATAAAAACCAGATGACCCTTAAAAATCTCATCTATAAAATGAAGGATAAACATAGAGTATGTACCAAAGAGTTACTATAAAGACTAAAAAGAACAGTGCATGAAAATTCTCCATGCAGAGCCTAGTATCTATAAATAAGTTACTATTTTTTGGTATTTTAGTAAAATTATTATTCTTTAACTATTGCTTATTAAATGCGTTAGGACACCTGTCAGGTTCAAAATAACATTAACACTACGAAGAAAAAGATAAAGAGAGGGGGGAAAAAAGAAAAGCCAGGATGGGCAGGAGTCTGTGATAACAGTCACACTGCAACTATCACAGTTTGTCAATTGTTCTTATGCTGTTAAAATGAATGATCGTTAAACTGGAATAAAGAACAGCTCTCTGTCAGCATAACAGGGCATCTGAGTGTTCTGGGTTAGGCCAGCTGCGAAGGATGCTTCTTTGTGTTATAATTAAGTGTGTGTACCTGGCTGAGCCTCGGATGAGCTAGGAAGAGCTTATGGCATTACGGCTCTACTTGGCCTCAAAGAGGATTTGCTGAGCAGCTAATGAGACTTAAGCTTCTTTCTCATTTGCTCAGACCCTTTGTCAGAGACCATCTTTTCTCATTTCAGCTAAACATTCATTTTCTTGTATTCAAAACCCTAATGCACTCCTCGTCAGTGGTCTGTACAAGAACCAAAGTCAAATTCTAATCTGTCCATTTCTCTTGATGAGAAACAGAAAGATGCTGGGCTTGGGATCTCATTTTGGACCCTTATCTCAGAAGTCTATAATGTGATGTACAGCAAATAAAATGTACTGGAATGAAAACAATGCCATTTAGAGCAATTTCTTTCACTACTTATTCCTTCACTCTCAAACAAATTGTCTTTCACATAATAAAATGCCATTTCAGGCCATTTTACATTACAATGTTTAGTGCAACCTGGGTCATTCTTTGGAAAGGGTTAATTAGGCCAAGATATTATAAACCATTGTGCATAAAAAATGACGTAGATTATGATGACCCTCATGAAACAGAAAGAGAACAGAGATGGCATCAAGATAAGTAAGGCAAATAAAACAACCTTGGAGGAGTACTTGTCACCAAGCTAGTGGTTTAAAAATTTGGGCAAGAACTGTCAGATGTTCACCTGGGAAAAGTTTACAGAATGGCCTTCCATATAAGATTACTCTGTCCTTCCTACATGTTCTACTATTAAAACAAAAATCTGCATGGAAAGTGTTACTATAATGATACCGTGTTAATATTATATTACCATATAATTAAAACATGTTAATAAAGTAAATAAGAAAAAATTGAAAGAATGGAAGCTGTCCAGCTGATAGCTGTCTTGTAGCAAACAGGGGAAACGGGCTGGATTTCTCTAATATGTTGATAGGGATCGAGAAAAGACAATAAAGCCAGGAAGTAGAGGCTGAGGAGTTGAAGGAGGAAATCACAAAATTAAAGGAAAAAGCAGCCATAAAAGTAAAATTTTAGTGAATTTGCAAAACTTAGAAGAAAGCTAGAGATCACTCAACAGTCAAAGTAGAGTAGGTTTCAGTCAGTTTTAAGTAGTTGCATGTGTATCAAAGCACAGGCTGGTCCTAAGCAAATGAGAATGTATCCAAGAATCATCAGACACTAGACAACTAGGATCATGTTTGACAAATATTGGGTTAAACTTCCCTGGAGTACTGGAGGATAGATCAATGAACATTAGCAGAAGAAACTTTGCAGTCTGAAACCTGTGTTTCTATTAATCTTCTTGGGAAAGAAAGATAGGAAGCCATGGAACACAGAGAGGCTGTGGAGGTGAAAGTGTACCAGGCCAAGAGCAGGGCATCTTTGGTTCAGGTACCAATGAATTCTAAGTGGCGTGGGAAGCAATGCATTTTAAATTCTTTACCTACAAACATTCATAATATTGTTTTCCAGTGTTTTCAGCCCATTAGGAATAGGCCCTTCAATTTATTTTTTGTACAGAACACCATTTTTGCTTTTTTTATTTTGCTTTAGTTAGGTAGTTTGTTAGCTTTTAGACATCAGTGAGTCCTTCTTCTTATGCTCATGCCTTACTACCTGCATTTAATAATCTCATTTCCATAACTACTCACAAAGTATCTTTTCTTTTCAAGAAAAATTGCTTCATTATTTTTAATTATCTATTTTTTATGTGCATTTGTGTCTAGCCTGTGTAAGGATGTCAGGCTCCCTGGAACTATAGTTACATCGTGTGGGTGCTGGGAATTGAGCCCATGTCCTCTGGAAGAGCAGTCAATACTCTTAAATGCTAGGCCATCTCTCCAGCCCTCCTCATTCCTCTTAACATAATTTTCCCTCTCCTTTTCACTCCCCAGGGTCTTTCTGGTTTCTACCCTAATTAAGGGTTATGTAGAAATTCCTGTTCCTAACAATCTTCATAAAAACCACTAAGCTTTGAAAACAACAATTTTTATTCATATAGCCTACCCAAATTTTTCTTTCAGGAGAGTTCCTTCTCACTAGTGGAAGTTAAGGGGAAGCAGTGTGAAGAGGAGTAATCAACATCACAGAATATCAGAAATAAAGTTGAAGTAAGCCAGAAAGCACAATGCTGCAGTTTTCCTATTTGTAAGATCAAAATTTATAGGAATTTCTGATTAAACAATCATTTTCCACTCAGCTTCACAGTTGAAATAAAGTGGCTCCCATTGTTTAAGGCAGCTAGTGTTGAAAACTGGGAATTTTCTCATTTGTTTATATTGATATGAGACGGGTTTGATGGTAGTAAAAGATAGATAGCAAGCTTCACAGATAGGGATCTTAACTTTAATTCTGAAGTGCTGTGTTATTTGACTTTGATTTTTTTTTCAAAATGGATTGTTCTGGGGGTTTGGTTTTGTTTTTTTGTTTTTTTTTTTTCTTTTATGGTTGTTGCTTGGTTTGGTTTGGTTTGGTTTTGTTTGGTTTGGTTTGGTTTGGTTTTGAGAAAGGGTCTCTGTGTAGCCCTGGCTGTTCAAGAACTAGCCCTGTACTGGTCTCAAACTCAGAGATCCATTTGCCTCTGCCTCCAGAGTGCTGGGATTAAAGGTGTGCTCCACAGCTCTGGCTGAATTGGTTTTTAAATAACACCTGTTCTCATTTTTCTAAAGGAAAACTTCTAAACAAATGTTACCACACTTAATTGTAGTTCTAACCAAAAGTAAAGAAAATTAGCATCTATTTAGTCAATCTTTAAAAATATACCATATCTTAGAACATGTGGAATATAAGGAAAGGCTTAGTGGTCTTCACCAAGCAAAACATCTGGGTACTGGGGTTCCTTGCTAGAATATTATATTAACAGTTTTATTGATTAAGGAATTGAACAGACCTGACTAGAGGGAATAAAATATTACAGGTAGTTTGAGGCTTGTTAAGTATGGCCCAGTCATATGTGGCAAATTTAGGTGAGACAATCCTGTGTCACCCTGCTTTACACCCTATTCTAAGAACAAGTGCAAGACATCAGACACTGTAAGATATTCCATGCAGAGACTTCTGAAAAAAATCAGGGCCTTGAAGTTAATATCTGCATAATTTTTGTACAAGTTAATTTTTTCAAGTGAATATGGCCCAGTGTATGTTCTTGTATTTCCACCCTTCTTCAAATGCAGCTGTTTAGATTCCTCCTGGCCTGAAAAGCAAACAAGAATGTCAATCCTTAAATTCTGGTGAACACCAAAAGTGCCTGGGGATAGCCATATCATAAAGTACTTTCATATTTTTCTTCCTTGTCTGACTCTAATTGAGCTTTTATATGGTTATATTTTACCTTTTCTTATAACCAACAAGTTATTTGTTATAAATGTTTTATTGTCTAGCAATAGAGTTTGAAACATATGCATTTACTAGCATAAGACAACCTTCAAATGTAACTATACCATTTCACAGCCAGTGTGTTATCTGATAACTTAAATATTACTAATTTCTTTTTTCCATATCTAGACATTGCTATCATGTAGGTCAGTAATGTACTATAGTCACCTAATATGTATACTTCCATTATTATGTTAAGTAATTACTTTTAGATAATTTTCAAGTCCAATTCCTTGTTCAGTATGTGAGCCTGTGTGTGTGTGTGTGTGTGTGTATGTGAGAGAGAGAGAGAGAGAGAGAGAGAGAGAGAGAGAGAGAGAGAGAGTGCATGTGTGTATGCATCTGTGTGTGTTTGATGTATCATATAAGCACATGTGTGTGGAAGATGTGCATCTTGGATCCTTGGGGAGATTGATTCCTAGTTTTCTGAGAAACTGCCATACTATATTTCAGTATGGTTGAACAAGGTTACACACCCACCAACAATGGAGGAGTGCTCCCCTTGTTCAGCAGCCTCTCCAGCATAGACTGTCATCTGTGTTTTTAATCTTAGCCATTCTGACATGTGTAAGGTGGTATCTCAAAGATGTTTGAATTTGCATTGCCTTGATGGCTAAGATGTTGAGCACTTTTTCAAGTGCCTTACAGCCATTTGTAATTCTCCTGCTGAGAATTCTCTTTTTAGTTTTGAACCCCATTTTTTACTTGGGTTATTAGGGCTTCAGTCTCTAGTTTCTTGAGTTCTCTATATATTTTAGAGAGCAATCTTCTATCACTTGTAACGTTGGTGAAAATCTTTTCCCATTCTGTAGGCTGTTGTTTTCTGTTATTGACTATGCCCTTGGCCTTACAGAAGCTTCTCAGATACAGGAGGTCCCACTTATTGATTGTTGTTCTTAGTGTCTATGCTACTAGTGTTATATTTAAAAAGTGGTCACCTGTGCCAATACATTGGAGGGTATTTCCCACTTTCTTTGCTATCAAGTTCAGAATAGCTGGTTTTTATGTTGAGGTCTTTGATCCACTTGGATTTGAGTTTTGTGCAGGGTGATAGGCTTGGATCTATTTGCAGTTTTCTACATAGTGCCATCCAGTTATGCCAGTACACTTTGTTAAAGATATTATCTTTTTCCCATTGAATGTCTTTTATCTCTTTGTCAAAAAATAAGATGTTCATAGGATTGTGGGTTAATGTCTAGATCTTCAAACCAATTCCATTGATCCACAAGTCTGTTTTAATGTTATTACCAGACTGTTTTTTATTTCTGTAGCTCTATAGTATAACTTGAAGTCAGGGATGGTGATGCCTCCTGAGGTTGTTTTATTGAGCAAAATTGTTTTGGCAATCCTGGTTCCTGTTATTCCAAAAGTAATTTAATATTATTCTTTCAAGATCTATAAAAAGTCGTTTAGGAATTTCTATAGAAATTGCATTGAATCTGTAGATTGCTTTTGGTAGAATTGCCATTTTTACTATGTTGATCCTGCCTATCCAGGAACATGGGAGAGCTTTCCATTTTCTGATATCATCTTCAATTTCTTTCTTCAGTGATTTAAAGTTTTTAATCAAACAGATCTGTTACTTCTTTGATTATAGTTACACTGAAGTATTTAATGCTATGTGCAGCTATTATAAAGGCTGATGTTTCCCTTATTTCTTTTCAGCCCTTTTATCTTTAGTGTATAGAAGGGATGCTGATTTGAGTTAACCTTGTATCCTGCTACATTGCTGAATGTGTTTATCAGCTGTAGAATTTTCCTGCTAGAATTTTGTGGGTCACTTATGTATACAATCATATCATCTGCAAATAAAGATTCACTTCTTTTCCAATTTGTATTCCTTTAATTTCCTTTCATTCTCTTATTGCTTTATCTAAAACTTGAAGAATTATATAGAATAGATGAGGGAAGAGAGGACATCCTTGTCTAGTTCTGGATTTTCCTGGCATTGCTTTGAGTTTTTCTCCATTTAGTTTGATGTTGACTGTTCTTCTTGTAAATCGCCTTTATTATATTGAGATATATCCCTTGTATTTCTGATCTCTCCTAGGGCTTTTATCATAAATGAGTGTTGGATTTTTTTCAAAGGCTATTTCAGCATCTAAGGAGATGATCATGTGTTTTTTCCTTCAGTTTTTTTATATGATGAATGACATTTATAGTTTTTTTGTAAGTTGAACCATCCCTGCATTTCTGGGATAAAGCCTACTTGATCATGGTGGATGACTTTTTTCTATTTTGTTGTATTGGGTTTGCCAGAATTTTGTTGGGAATTTTTGCATCAATGTTTATGAGGGAAATTTATCTGTAATTCTCTTCCTTTCTTGCATCTTGAAGTGGCTTGGGTATTAGGGTTATTGTGGCCTCATAAAAAAGAGTTTGACAATATTTCCTCCATTTCTACTGTATGGAACAGTTTGAGGAGTATTGGTATTAGCTCTTCTTTGAATGTCTGGTAGAATTCTGCAGTAAAACCACCTGGGCCTGGGTTTTTATATTTGGAAGACTTTTAATGACAGTTTCAATTTCCTTTAGGGTTATAGGGCAGTTTGGTATTTAATCTGATCTTGATTTAATTTTGGCTAATGGTATCTGTCTAGAAAACTGTCCATTTCTTCTAGGTCCTCCCTTTTTGTGGCGTATAGGTTTTCAATATATGACCTGATAATTTTCTGGATTTTCTGGGGGCCTGTTGTTATGTCCACCTTTTCATTTTTGATTTTGTTAATTTGGTTACTCTCTCTCCCTCTCTGCTTTTTGGTTAGTTTGGATAGGGACTTATCTATCTTGTCGACTGTCTCAAAGAATGAACTCTTCAATTCATTGATTCCTTGTATTGTTCAATTTTTTCAATTGTATTGATTTCAGCTCTAATTTTGATTATTTCCTGCCATCTACTTCTTCTAGGTGAGATGAGTTTGCTTCTAATTCTTGTAAGGCTTTCAACTGTGCTGATAGTACTCTTGCATGGGATTTCTCTAGGCTTTTCATATAGATATCTAGTGCTATGAATTTACCTCTTAAGACTGCTTTCATTGTGTCCCATAAGTTTGGGTGTGTTGTGGATTAATTTTTGTTAAATTCTAGGAAATCTTTTATTTCTTTCTTAATTTTTTCTTTGACTGGGAGGTAGTTCAGTTGAATGATGTTTACTTTCCATGAGATGTTAGGCTTTCTGTGATTTTTGATGTTGTTGAACTCTAACCTTAGACCATGGTATTCTGATATGATACAAAGGGTTTTTTTCTATTTTTGTATCTATTGATATTTGCTTTATGACTAAGTATGTGGTCAATTTTAGAGAATGTTACATTGGACACTGAGAAATATGTATATTTCTTAGTGTTGGGTTGAAGCTTCTGTTAATATCTGTTAAGTATATTTGCATCATAACATCTGTTAGACCCCTTATTTCTCTGTTGAGTCTCTTACTGATTGACCTGTCCAAAGGTGAAAGTGGGGTTTCCCACTATTAGAGTGTGACAATTGATGTGGGTTTTAAGCTTTAGTAGTGTTTCTTTTACATGTATAGGTGCCCTCATATTTTTCTTTTTTCTTTTTTTTAATTTTTTCATTGTTTTATGAAAATCAATATCAAATTTTATGTAAAAAGCAAACATTCAGAATAGATTTTTAAAAACCCATACAGTAGTAAAACTTCTCTTTTCTCTAAAATACATAAAACATAAAAAAAATCTAAAGCTCCTCAAGCCAAGTTAGGCTAAGCTACAGAGAAAGAAAGCACAGTAGGTCACAGCTAATGCCCACAGCTGCATTATGGCCACCACAAATTTCTACTAAGCAACCCTTCTACAGTCAAACCAGAAGTTTTGTTTTGTGTGTGTGCGTGTGTGTATGTATGTGTGTTAAATCACTTTATTCACTCCTCATTTTTCAGTGAAAAAAAAGTTTTTCTTAAAGTCCACTAATGAGTGAGTAAATCCCCTGCTTATCCTTCTGGGTTTGTGAAACTTTGCTCAGGAGGATATTCTCCAAATCTATCCATTTGCCTGCAAATTTTAGAATATCATTTTTTTCTTACCACTGAGTAGTACTCCTTTGTATGGATGTGCCACAGTTTGTTAATCCATTCTTCAGTTGAAAGGCATCTAGGTTGTTTCCAGGTTTTTGCTATTATGAATAATGCTGCTATGAACATAGTTGAGCTAATGCTTTTGGTGTATGAATGTACATCTTTAGGGTACATGCCCTATAGTGGTATTGCTGGATCCTTGGCGAAAGTGATTCCCAGTTTTCTGAGAAATCTCCATACTGCTGAGTGAAGTGGCTGAGCAAGTATTAGGGACATAAATATTCAGGACTGAGATCTCATCTTGATCAATTTTTCCTGATATAAATAAGTAATGTCCATCCTTGCTTTTTGGTTTTTTGTTTTGTTTTGTTTTGTTTGATTGGTTTAAGCTTGGGAAGTCTAACTTGTTAGATATTAGGATGGCAACACCAGCTTTTTTCTTGGGACCATTTTATTTGAAAATCTTCTCCCAACCCTTTACTCTAACACTGTGTCTATCTTTGAAGTTGAGGTGTGTTTCTTTCATGCAGTGGAAGTATGGCTTCTGTTTTGTATCCATTGTGTTAGGGTATGTCTTCTTATAGGTGAATTGAGTTCATTGATATTAAGGGATAGTAATGATCACTAACTGTTATTTCCTGTTATTTTTGGTGGTAGCTTGTGTGTTATTTCTTTGGTCTTTTCTTTTGTGGGATTATCAATTGTTTATGGTTTCATGGGTGTATCTGCATCCTTAGGTTGGAGTTTTGCCTCTAGTGCTCTCTCTGTAGGGCTGGATTTGTGGATAGGTTTTGTTTAAATCTGATTTTTGTCTTGAAATATTGTGCATGACAGAGGTTGGCTCTAATCTTTATCATTTTTCTCTATAGACAAGATGTTTTCCTCCAAGATTTTGCCTTGTAGTTAGGCTTTTTCTAGTTGAATTACTTGCTTACCTCATAGGCTTTTTGGTATTTGACTTGTTTAGATGTTGTTTGATATTAGTTCATTCTTCCACAAGTCATATGTGTAGCCATTCTGTTGTGTCTGGAAATTGCTTTTTCCTTAGAATTGCTATCAACTTATAATCTTACAATCTTTCCCTCTACTCTTCCACATATGTCCCTGAGCCTTCAAAGGAGTGTTTTAATATATTCCAATTAGGATTCAGTGTTCCAGAGTCTCTCATTCTCTGAATATTGTCCAGTATGGGTCTCTAAGTTAATTACCATCTACTCTAAGAAGAAGCGTTTCTAATAAGGGTTGAAAATGTTTTGATCTATGGGTATAGAAATGTTATTGGTACTCATTTTATTACTCTAATGCTTTATCAGAATAATAGTGAGATTCCCCTAGGACATATGACCTATCTAATCTCAAATTTTGACCACCTTAGCAATGTCAGGTGAGGGCTTTATCTCATGGTGTGGGCCTTAAAACCTATCAAAAAGTGGATAGATACTCCCATAACATATGTGCCCCTATTGCACTAGTACATCTTGTAGGCAACAGTCTCTGACGTAGGACTCAGGCTTTATAGCTGAAAGATATTGATGACTTTTCTCCTCTGCTAGCATGTTGATAGTATCTTTCAACAACATTAATGCTATTCATTAAAGCATCCAGTTATGCATCAGCTTGATTTCTCTGTGTTTAATAGTATAAGTAAGTCAAGTCTTATGCAATAGTGTCTTATCATTAGGTGATAGAGAATAACCAAATAGACTTAGCAATAGCCTATGATGTCTGTGGGGTATTAATGGGATCTTTCGTTTAGGGGTTGCTGAAGGAGGCACCTCACAGCTAAAACCTAGGGCTTGTCTGCTAGCAAGACTCTGAGATCTGACCCTTGGATGTAACCCTGGCCCCCGAGAAGGATTCTCCCTATGGGCAGCCCAGGAGCTGGAATCTGCTCACATCTGATTCTACTCTGGACATGGGTCTGAGTTTCAAGATCAAATTTCAAAGTAGTATTAATTTGCATTTTACTGATGACTAGAAGGTTAAAATATTTTAAGTATTTCTCTCAAGTTTGCATTTCATCTTTTGAGAACTCTCTGTTTAATTGTATATACCATTTTTAATTATTTGTTTTATTGATGTTCGTGTTTTTAGTTCTTTATACAGTCTAGATAATGATTCTCTATCAGATGTACAATTGGTAATTTTTTTCCATTTTGTAGTCTACCATTTTGTTTGAATGAGGGTATACTTTGTTATACAAAAGGTTTTCAGTCTTATGTGGTCCCATTTACCAATTGTTGATCTTATTTTCTGTGCTGTCAGTGTGTCCTGTTCAGAATATCCTACCCTGAGCCAATGAATTCTGGCCTATTCCATACTTTCTCTTCTATTTGATTCAGAATTTCTGGCCAGATTCTTGGATTCATTGTAATTTAACTTTGTTCAGTGTGGTAGATAAGGTTCCAACTTAATTTTTGTACATGTGAAAATCCGATTTTCTCAGTATCACTTATTGAAGATTCTGTCTTTCCTCCTGTGTGTATTTTTGTCATATTTATAAAATATATGACTGGTGACTACAATTGCTTGTATTTAAGATGGAGACTTGTATTCTGTTCCATTAATTTAGACATCTGTTTTTAGGCCATCATTGTGCTATTTTTATTACTATAACTCTATCGTATAACAAGATATGTTATGGTAATCTCTTGTGCACCACTCTTTAATATAACAAAATAAAATATAATGAGATTAAAACCCACTTGCAGCCCCACTGTTACTTAGCCCCAAATACTTTCATGCTGATTAGCCTATGGTGCAATCATATAACTTATTAACTCTTAATCCATAAAGTAATTCATCATTAGCCAAGTGGCTTAGTACCTTTTCTCAGAGCAGTATCTTGACCTCTTTTCTCTGCATCTGCTGGTATCTCTCTCTGCTGGCGTTTCTGACTTGCTCTTCCAGTTTCCAGAGTTTTCTTAGTCTGGTAGTCCCACCTCTACTTCCTATCTGCCTTCTGATCAATCAGCATTTATTAAACCAGTAGGAGGGACAAATATTTACAATGTACCTGAACACAATCCCACTACACACATCAAAGTTGGTCAAGACAAACCAACAGAAGGAAAAGAACCCAAGAGAAAACACAAGAATCAGAGACCCATTCATTCACAGACTCAGGAATCTCCTAAAAAAACACTAAACTGGAAGCCATGATATATACTCAAGGACCTGATGCAGACTCATGTGGGCCCTGTGCATGCTGTTTCAGTCTCTGTGAGTTCATATGAGCTTTTTTCATGTTGATTTAGAGGGCTTTGTTTTCTTGGTGTCCTCTATCCCTTCTGGCTCTAACACCTTCCTTACCTCTTCTTCCACAGGATTTTGATCAGGGTACTTTAGCTGTCTGGTATTTTATGCTTATATGTAAATTTTAAGATATTTTGTATGTCTACAAAAAATATCATAGAGGATTTTTGATGGGGATCTCATTAAATTTGAAAATTGTTTTTAGTAGAATGGTCATTTTCATAATATTAATTTTATCAGTGCATGAACATTGAAGGTATTTCTATATTCTAATGTCTTTCTCAATTTCCTTGATTGAAAATTTAAAATTTTTATTATAGAGTTAGTTTATCTACTTGGCTTGTATTTATTCCTAAATGTTTTATTTTATTTATTTTTGAGTCAATTGGAAATGTGATTGTTTCCATAATTTATTTTCTTATTGTGTTTTATACTAGTATATAGACAGGTTGAAGTAGGAAATAAAAGAATTCTAGAGAGGAGGATAGTAGAACACAGGTGCTGGGAATGGGGAAAGGAAAAGAGGAAACAAAGGCAGGATACTTGCCTGGGGATGAAGGTGGAAGGGTAAAGCAGAGTGATATAAAAGATCTATCTATTGATAGGGATTAGTAGCACTAAGAATATTTCAAGAAGCCATAAGAAAACCTATTATTTCATAAGATTTCTTTTAAAAAATTTTTCATTTTAATATGATATTTTATTTTTTCATACAATGAATGTTGATCATATTCACATCCACCTAACTCCTCCTGAATCTATTTCCTCCTCTCTAAACTACATTCAAATATTTATGTATTTATTTAGTGTGTGTATGTGTATCCTTATGAGTTTATGTGTTCAAGTATACACAGAGATCAGAGGACATTAGATGTCCTAGAGCTGTAGTTATAGGTACTTGTAAGCTGCCTGATGTATGCTGGGACATGAATTGAGTCCTCTTCGGGACTACCACCATCTTACACTACTTAAGTAGTTGAGTGGAGGAAACGCTACATGATGTGGTTCTAAATTCAGCATCTAAGGAACTTAATCAACACAAAGACAAATGCTGTATCTTCTCAATTATATACGGGAAGTTAAAAAAATAGAAGCAGAGAGTAGAACAGTGGTTATCACAACCTAGGAAATGAAGCCATATGTGGGAAGATGTTGATTAAAAAGAACAATATTTTAGTTAGGGAGAACAAACAATTGAAAATTGTTTGAGAAGATGGATGTCTCAATGAGCTCATTTGATCCACGTTGTATATTTCTGTCACAGAGTCATTTGCTATCCTGGAAGTATATACATTTATGCCAATAAAATAAATAAAAATGAGCAATGAGTGTTCCCTGTAGGATCAGAATTTATTAAGGACTTGAGATTAAATACATAAAATGACACAGCTCCTATGCACAGACTTTATAGAAAGAGGCACAAGTTAAGAGTTAATTTTGGAAGCATATAAAAATGTTCAGTCCAGTCTATGGGAGTAAGAATAGCTCTTGTGGGACATATAGTACTCCAACTGAGAAGTATATAAAAAAGGGAAATTTATCAGAAGTGCAATGAGTCATTTGTCCAAAATAAGGGGATAACATGAATGGAATCCCAGAAAGATATAGCAATGTTTGGGACACAAAGTAGTTTGTGTGGTATCCTAGGAAGAGAACAGAACACTGTAGAGTAAAGCACAGTGAGGAACGAGGAGGGTCATTATAAATATAAAAGGTCAATGCCTCACAGTTGCAGAGTGCAGTTTATTAAGACATATTAGTCATGTCAATAAGTGTGAACTTTATCCTGGTTGCCAGTGAGAAGAGACATTGGAAGCTTTCAACCATGGCAATGACATGATGCAGTTGGCATTTTGTAAATATCACTCTGGTAACAGTTGGAAAAAGAAGCTTAACCCCTGACACAAACTAACTAGTTATTGAGCTGTCCCAGAATCCAAGCAAGAGATGATGGAGTGATAAAAAAAGAAGAAAACAGAAAGGAAGAGAAAAAGTTTCAGAGGTGGAATTGCTAGGTCTCAAGACTATGAATAAGGAGTAAGAAGTCTAAGTAACATTTGATGATGTGCTTGCATCAGCATCCCTTTTCCTGATTTAATCAGAATTGATTATGGTGAGTGTCTGGGAATTGAAATCAACAGCAGCAAGGAGGGCTTCTTTAAAGAAAAGCTAGAGCTGTGGCATTCTGCAGCCATGCAAGCAGCTTTGAATAACTCCCAAGGTGGAAAGAACCAGAAGATTGCAGAATAAGGATTGGTAGAGAGTTCTGTGCATCGAAGACAGTACTACACATGTCTAAGAGTCTTGTTAAGAATGGAAGAGGAATGGAATAAAAAGTAAGTCCCAGTTAGCATTCACTTCTCCTACAGTGGGTATGGATAGTCTGAGAAGAGCTGATGTTCCAGAAAACAACTGCATCTTTAGACAAGTTAGTAAATTGAAGCAATTTATTTCTCTACAACACAAGCTCCAATCTCTATCAGTACCCTAGGAGGAACTAAAGAGAGTACTGTTCTCACAGACAAGAATATCCTAATGCTAAGTAAACATCCTCCATGCTTTTAGTTATTTCCCATGAATGGGCCTATAAAAACTGATTTTTTGATGCATGACAATACTTCCATTTTATTCATGCTCATTCTCTTGTGCAAGAAAAATTTATTCAAAATGAAGTTATGCTATTGGTTTATTTTTTGTGATATTCTGAATGGATAAGATACCCACTAGCAGCAGCTATGTGGTTATGCTTATGTTCTGATGAGTCACAGGCCTATATTCTTGTGATATTATGAAATTATTAATAGTGAAACTAAGAGTTCAAAAACTAGAATTCTGCACTTTTAAAAAAATGCTGCCATCAAAAGAGTGTAGAGGGATGAATATTATGAAAAAAAATCTGTTCTTTTGTGCTACTAATGCAGCTGGTTCCTTCTTAAAGTACTTTAGTAGCTTTGGATTCAGTCAAAAAGAGCTTAGATCTTGGTCTTGGAGTTGAGACTAGAGATGGTTTTGTTTTGTGATATGGATAAAAGGGATGAATTAAGAGTTGGCAGAGAAGTGGAGTGAGTTTAGGAGAGAAATGGATGAGGAAAAGATATGGAGACAGATGGAAAATAAAGGAACCAGTGAAACAGGAGGAAATCTGTGCCATATATGAGGAGCCATAACTTTGAAACACTATCATAAAAATGTGGTAGCTGTAGTTGAAGGTGAAGAGACCAGTATACAGTTGTAGGTGAGAATTTCTGAACCTTCTACTCCACTAAATCACCTTTTCCAATTGTTAGTGAATTCTCTTATGCACCATTTGTGAGAAATATTAAGCAGAAGAAATGTGAACTGCACAACAACAACATGAATTCCTAAACAGGGAATTACACTTTGCAAGATGAATCTGCAAACTCAGGGAAACTGGAACCAGAGACAAGTGTGAGGACACAGACCTCTGAGAACCCAAAGATATCACAGAGTACTATTGGATTTCCCATATTTTTGAAATGGGATTGAATTTATTGAAAGAAAGATCACCCCAACTAAATATGCATTATACTAACTATTACTGTCCCTAACAAATGTGAAATATAGAAAAGTACTAAGATTATATTTATTCAAATGTACAAACATTATAAATTAAATGAAAAATGACAAATAAAATGTGTTCCAAAGTCTTACCTATTCAGGAGTATCTTTATTCAATTCAAGTTAAAGTTATACATAAAGTTATTGTTTTAATATGGCTTCAAGTTTACAGTATACAGTGGATGAATATAGTTATTGTTATTTGTTTCTAGATCCTCTTTATGGGTGGCTATGTTTGAGTAAAAATAAAATGAATATATCTATTTCTTAAAATACATATTAGAATACTGTAAGAATTTTGTTTCTTGCTCTTATTCCAAAAATCAATAATTATGTTCTTTTAATCAATATATTCATACAGTGTTTATCTTATTGAGAGCAGTGCTAAATGACAAATTTTCTTGATTTACTGTAGTCTTTGTATAGTTTTTGTTAATTTCATCTTACAGAAACTTTGCTTTTCTCAAGCAATAGCAATTAGAACTGACAAGAAAATGTGTAGAGCAATAATTAATGTTGGAAATAAACCATAATTTTTGGTGCTATGTACAAACATTGTTATGAGGTCAATACCAGAAATTATTTTTATCACAGTATATTATAAGATATTTCAATTTTATTATATAGATTGCTATCATTTATATCATAATTCTTTACTATATCCAGAAGTAATTACCTAGATTTAGTATTACTAAAATTCTTTAAAACTTTTAATGCTGCAATATTGTAAAGAAATAGACATGAGTGCAGTGTCTAGGTATCTCTCTCTGAGACAGTATCAATATGTCTAAAGGAATTATAAATTTTCTCTTCAGAATGTAATTCTAGAATTTTTATATATGAGTTCTTTCCTTCAGAGTTATAGCAATGTTCTTTAAATGTTTTTTCTTTCTAGAATTTCCTTTATGTTAATGGAATATCACTTTGTGGCAGTTCTTACATACAATTTCTTTTTAAGAAAAACATTTATTTTCTAAAGTATTAAACTATATATTTTATCCTGCTAAATACTTTAGTTTGATGTTATCTGGTAGTGTTCATAAACTTAGACTAACATAAGTGACTACAAATACCATTTCTAATTAGATGGAAGTGGATCGTACAAATAGTGCTTCAATTTATTTTCTATCTGCCATGACTCACCATTTATTTAATGATCTTATTTTTCTTTTCTTTAGTTAACCTGAATTTTATTAAGTTCTTTTTCGTTATTGTTGTTGTTTCTGAGGCAACCGATAGTGGCTTGTTTTGTTGTTTAACATCCGCATACGGTCCCCACTATGTTTTAAGTAGTGGTTCTATAGCTAAATGTCTTTGATAGACCTCAAAGAATGTTGCACATAACTTTGAAATGTTTCATAGACTGTCATAGGCACTGGTACAACAAGGAACATATATTCCAGTGATAACTTTTTATTATAATGTGAATCTACTGAATTTGGGACTAAAATGTTGTTTGAATAGAAACCTCTTTTGCTCAAAACATGTACATATAATGTCAGAAAGGATACTATAGCTATTTTAATGTATTCATTAACACTTGAGAGATTTAGTTTTCCTTAGTCAGAAAATTTTCTGACTTCACTAGAGTGATCTTTTTGAAGCAGAAAAAAAATAATTTGATGCTTTTAAGTTGAAAATTTGAATTAAATAATTTCTCATTTTATTCTCACTGTTTTGATTAGCAATTAAATTCTTATGTTAGTAAAGGGTAGGGAGTTTCAAAAATCTTGTTTAATCTGATCAAGGTACAGATTTAGTAATTGTAATTTTCTTGCTTATATCTATTATTTTCACAAACAATTAAATATTTATGAAATTAAAATTTGTAATTTCTTTATCACAATTTTATACAGGTCTTACAGTGAGAAGCATGCTTATTTGTAATGTTTACAATTTCAAATACGTTTTTTGTAGTTTTTTAAAGTGAGCTTAAAATTTATGTTTGACTAATTTTTTAAATTTTATTTATATTGTATGTGTATTTTAATTGAATTTATATCTGTGCACCAGATGCATATGATACCCATGGAAGCTAGAAGAAAACATCAGAACCCCTGGAACTGGAATTACAGACAGCTGCAAAATATCATGAGGATGCTAAGAATCAAACCAGGTCCTCTGGAAGAGCAGCCAGCACTCTTAAGACTGATATATCTCTCAAATTTCTTTAATAATCACAATCTAGAATTAATCCTCATTTCTTAAGGAATTAAAAAATATTTCAAAGTATAAAAAATTTAAATGTATTTCATTAAAATGAA
The DNA here is from genome assembly GCA_004025045.1 of Sigmodon hispidus. Classification (NCBI taxonomy): domain Eukaryota; kingdom Metazoa; phylum Chordata; class Mammalia; order Rodentia; family Cricetidae; genus Sigmodon; species Sigmodon hispidus. The sequence goes on from PVIH01000206.1 coordinate 254,257, forward strand.
AATTAAAGGAAATACAAAATATTTGATCAATAGAATTTCTTTTCTGTATTTAAAAAGGCTATTGTTACTTCAAAATACTTTTTATATTTCAGTTACCGGACTAATAAGGGCTACCTTTAATAAATGTCAAACATTTAAGTCAAAATTATGTTAAGCTAAAAAATTTTACTTCTAGTATTTTAAAATCTTACTAATACCATTTAAACTATTTTTTGAAGTTCAATTACTTATACCAGTGAGATGCTTCTGCAGGTTAAGGCACTTAGAACCAAGACTGATAACCTAGTTCATCTCCAGAACTCAAAAAGAAGGGGAAACCTGACTCCTAAAAGTCTGATCTCCACTAATTTGCTGTGAACAGACATGTCTGCATGCACAGAAAATACAAAATAATTGAATGTTAGAAAAAAAAATTATTGGGGGATTGGAGCAATGGCTCAGCAGGAAGAGTGCTTGTTGTCTTCTGGGGGACCCAGATTTAATCCCCAGCACACAGATGTTGCTTTACAACTGTCTGTAACTCCAGCTTCAGGGGATTTCATGACCTTATCTGACCTTTTCAGGTACCAGGTACTGATACAGTGCACAGATGTATGTGGTTCATAGAAGTGTGTGCAGGCAAAACATGCATATATACAATGATAAAAATTATTTTTAAAACAAACAAAAAATATTAAAATACTCATAATTAGAACACTCACTATGCATGTGTTTATAAATAAACAAAGTCACCCTTTTAAATGATACACATATTACATTGGCTACAAATACTTATATTTAATATTTGTATGAGTTTTTTAAAATTACAAAACATTTTTATCTGCCTTGTGCAACCTGTACAAGTCAATATGACTCTGTGAAATCACTAATTGGAATGCAAGGGGAGGCAAGGAATGGACAGTTGACACTACTGGGGAATGATAATCTTCTATACAAGAATTCAATGCAGTCACATTATCTGTGAAGACAAATTTGACAATTTAATTAATTTGTTTTTTGCTGTTCAGAGCTTCTGCCATTCAAACTTCTCATGCTGGGGAATATCCATCTCATAGCACCATAACCCACCAATTCGACTATATTTGTACACAATTGCCTTTTATTTTGAGAACAAGGACAGGAGATATAAAGCAGCATTTCTCTGGAGGAGTGAAAGGTGTTATTAGAACAGATGTCAGGATTTTGCTTTCTTAGGCCAACACCACTAGATACTGGATCCCAAGGGCAGAGGCATATTGTATGTACTTTAACAAATTCAGTTTTAGCTATTCATATTGTGTAGCTCCTCCTAAAGTGTGGAGCCTATGGTAATATTACTTTGTACAACTGAAAACATGACCCTGACTTGAGCAAGTTATTATTTTTCAGTATTTGCATGATAATAACATGAGAAGTAAGATTATTAGCATATGCATCAGTGTTGACAAGATATATTAGCTTCTTCTCTGGTCGCTGTGAATGAGTACCTGACAAAAACCACAAACTAACAAAAATTTAAATTAAGGAAAGATTTGTTTGCTCACAGTTTCAGAGGATTGAATCCATTAATATGGAGGGTGTATAGGACCTGAAGAATTCAAACCCTGAAAAACAAGCAGCATTGTAAGGAATATGCTAAGTGTCCAGGATGATACACAGGCTGAAAAGACACATGCCCAGTGACCTACTTCATTTCAGACCTACATCTTACTGCATTTTTATTACCTCTTACTAATACCATTATATTCTGAATCTATCAGGGGACCAAAGCATCCATTATTTCAGAGCCTTCTAGATCTAATTATTTCTAGAATGTACCCCTCCCAAACATAATCTATCCAATTAACAGTCAATCCTAAAGATGACAGAACCATTTTTGATTTTTATCTCTACTGAGACATCTAACATTTATTTAGTTCTTCATCATGGACATTATTAGTTAATATTTTTCTCTTCATTCACTTCCATTTTGGGTGACTTTTGTTGTTTTTTAAAGGGACTTCCATAGTAACTGCAAGGTCCTAATTGTAGGTTGTGTTCAGTGCAATGGAATGTTTTGATTGTCTAACCTGGATTCTTTACTCCTTCTAGTCTGGTTAGAAGTGGGGTCCCATTACTGTGCTGAGCACATTGCACATGGTGGTTCTTCAGAGTTTCCTTTGCCTAGAAATAATGATTAGTTCAGAAATAGACACATGGCCCAACAATGACAGAATGTTCTAGAGATTGTATAGTTTCTGAGGTTTGTACTTCAAAATTGTCAAACCTAAAAACCATGGAGGCCTACAGATACCAAAGGCTACTTTATCATTGACTAGAAAATAACCAAGGAGAGGCGAACACAGCAGAAGTGCAAGAGCCAGTAGATGAAGGGAGACACCTTTGTGATGTTGATGGAACCACAGTACCCAACCTCACCTACTGTGAATCACTGAGTAGCATGATCAATGACACTCTTTCAGACTTGTCATTTTTCTGCTACCTAGTCCAGGTTACATTTTTGTCATTTACATCCAGATAATGCACAACCTTCTCACCTGTTGTTTATTTTCTTTTTTTCCAAATCTCACATCGATATTTCATCACTCCTTCCCCTATCCAAGTCCCTGTGGCAATAGATAAAAGACTGAATGAAGATGACAATATTTTGCTCTTCCATGTCACATAAAGAAGAATTTAATCCTCCCTCTGTCCTTTGTGCCTTTGACTTACATAGTGTTTTGTTTACAGTTACAAGTGAGGAAACAGTGGCTCATAAAGTTCAAGTATTTTATCCAATATTAATAGATACATATTATAGTATGAAGTCTCTGGCCTGTCTGGCCTGTGGTCCTGAAGTTCTGACCCGCTGTCCCACAGAGACACATGCAGTGCCACAGAATAAGACAGATGCTTATTTTTATGCTGATTGACCTAGGGCCCAGACATATCACTTGCTAACTCCTTCATCTTAACTCAACCCATGATTCTTGTTCAGCTATATGTCTGGGTACCTTTTCTCAGCAGCATTTCAACTTCTTTCCTCTGTATCTTCTGGTATCTCTGAAACTTCTTTGCTCTGCTCTGAGATGTTCCCAGGGTTTTCTTAATTTGATAGCCCTGCCCACACTTCCTGTCTGCCTTTAGCCAATCAGTATTTTTTATTAAACTAGTAGGCAAGACAATTATTTACAATGTAATAACATAATTCCACTACAGATAGAAAGCCACTGTGGTAAAATTGGCTAATATTTGTACTTACACCAAATCCTTAATTAAGGAATAAAGTTAGTGGTGGATGGTAGATGATCTCTCCATGGTGGCTAAATTCTCCCTGCCCCCTGTATTTCCCAGTTACATCTCTCAGTGAGATAACGAATTTCCTCTAGTATCTGAAAATCACTTTACTATAGTTTGGCATTTTAGATTTTTTTGTGCTAAATTTTGGAACCCTTCTTAGTATCCCCAGCATAAAGAACAAACAGTGCATAAGTAGGTTGGTGGATGTTTACTTACATGTTGAAGATTACTTTGAACTATCAATGATTTGCTTTTTGGATCACTATATAAAAATGTCTAGTGTGTATGTACCTTGAGTTTTTCCTTCTTTTTGGGGGGTGGTTAGTATTTTATTAAATGCATTATTTAACAGTTTTATACATATATTTCATATGTACACAGTGAGTTTTATCTTTTCTCAATTACATCCTCCTGATCTCTTTTCCACACCTATTATCCTTCCTTTTTTTTTTAACTATCTCTTTACCACTTTCATACCTTCCTGCTTTGTTTTATGACCCACTGTGGGGGGAGTGGCACAAATTATGTAGTTTGGATTGGCGTATGTTTTGTTTTGTTTGAAACAGGGTCTCAGCTAGGTATCCCTGGCTGTCCTGAAACTCACTGTGAAGACCAGGCTGGTCTTGACCTCACAAAAACCCTTCTACCTCTGATTTCTGACTGCTGGCATTAAAGGCTTAATGTCTGGTTTGATCCACTCATTTTAATACATAATTTATTTGTAGTTTGTGTTCATTGTATATTTGTAAGAGGGTGTAAGAAGCCCTGGAACTGGAAGTATAGACAGGTGTGAACTGCTATGTTGGTGCTGGGAACTGAACCCAGGTCTTCTGGAACAGCAACCAGTGCTCTCACCTCCTGAGCCATCTCTCTAGTCTTCAACCTACTGACTTTTCATAAACACAATCAATGTAGCCACAGCTTAGGAACTATTAGATACCAGTGGGCTCATTGTACATCTGATGCAATGATTATCTGATCTTTATGCTGTTTGGTCCTCTGTTTGGTTTATTTCTTCTCTGGATTTTATTATATCTTTCCTTCCGTCAAGTCTGGGTTTGGTTTGTTCTTGTTTTGTTTTGTTTTGTTTTGAAATTTTATTTTACATAAAAAGGACTGTATTTTCTAAAAAAGTAAAATAGAGTGACAAGAAAAAAAGAAATATATAACAATGCCATTGTGTAGAATGAATAGTGTTGAGATCAAATTAAAATTATATTAAATATAATTTTAACATCCTAAGCTGTTCAGTGGTTGTGTTTTTTCGATTGAGTGTTCTTTACTTGTTTTTGAAGTCCACTAATGAGTGAGTATATGCCCTGCTTATCTTTCTGGATTTGTGATACCTTGCTCAGGAGGATAATCTCCAACTTCATCTATTTGCCTGCAAATTTTAGAATATCTTTTTTTTGTTACTGCTGAGTAGTACTTCATTGTGTAGATGTACCACAGCTTGTTCATCCACTCTTCAGTTAAGGGGCATCTAGGTTGTTCCTAGTTTCTTGCTATTATAATAATGCTGCTATGAACATAGTTGAGATAATGCTTTGGGGGTTCAAATGTGCATCTTTAGGATATATGCTGGATCCTTGGGGAGATTGATTCTCAGTTTTCTGAGAAATCTCCATACTGCATCCCTGAGTGGCTGAAGAAGTTTACACTCCCATCACCATGGAGGAGTGCTCCCCTTGCTCTGCAACCTCTCCAGCATAGGCTGTCATCTGTGTCTTTTATCTTAGCCAACCTGACTGGTGTAAGGTGGTATCTCGAAGTTGTTTTGATTTGCACTTCTCTGATGGCTAAGGATGTTGAGCACTTTTTCAAGTGCCTTTCAGAATTTGTAATTCTGCTGAGAATTCTCTTGAGTTTTACTTTCTTTTCTTAAGGAAACTTTCCTATTCCTTTTGGATGTTCTAGTTGAAGATGTTCCAGTTGAAGAGCCCTTAGCCTACTGTAGCCTTTAAACATGTAAAACCTGCCTCCCTAGGAAGATTAATGCGATATTCATTTGCAGAATGGTAAAGGCAAAAAGAAGCAGATAGCAAACAGACAAATGATGTTCTGCTTCTGCTAGAGGAAGAAGCCACGAGTTTATCACAGCCTTTACCAATGTATGGTACTTATTCATTTGCTTATCTCTCCCATTAGACTGTAATCTCCACAATAACAGATATGTCATTTGTCTCATTCATTAACTTTTTTGAAAACAGTACACAGCACACAAGTTTACAACTGATATTAAGTACATAGGCTTCAGGCCATACTCCTTGAATTCAAATTATAGATTAGCCACATGTAAGCTTTATGATCTTAGCCAGCCATACGGTTCCATACTTAAGTTCCCTGCTTTTAAATGTGCATAATTTTCATTCCTTAGTCAGATTGTCACAGTAGAGGTTAAATTAAGTAGACTATAATCTATGTTTAGAATGCTGGCCTGTACATATTAAGGGTTCAAAACCTTCAAAACCTTCAGTTATTGCTGTGGACATTAGTTTCTCAATAAATGCTTTTAAATGCATTAGTTATAGATTATAGACCGTTGCTCTTTCTGTCTTTAATGAGTCATGCATATGAATCTGAAAATGTTCTCCACATTTAAGCAACACTGTAGCTAGGAAAGGACCAAAGATACATTACACTAAAGCCACCTCCATTTTTAGAGATAACTTTCTCATTTTATTTAGAATAACAGAAAAGCCAGGATGACAAAATAATTTTGCTTAACAAAAGAACCTCAGGAGGCATCACCATCCCCGACTTCAAGTTATACTATAGAGCTACAGTAATGAAAACAGCCTGGTACTGGCATAAAAACAGACTTGTGGATCAATGGAATCGAATCGAATCCTGGCATAAACCTAAAAACCTATGAACACCTGATATTTGATGAAGAGGCCCAAAATATTCAGTGAAAAAAAAGATAGTATCTTTAATAAATGGTGTTGGCATAACTGGATAGTAGTGTGTAGAAAAATGCAACTAGATCAAGCCTATCACCCTGCACAAAACTCAAATCCAAGTGGATCAAAGACCTCAACATAAACTCAACCACACTGAACTTGATAGAAAAGAAAGTGTGAAATACCCTCCAACGTATTGGCACAGGTGACCACTTCCTAAATACAACACCCCAAGCATAGACACTAAGAACAACAACCAATAAGTGGGACCTCCTGAAACTGAGAATCTTCTGTAAAGCCAAGGACACAGTCAATAAGTCAATAAGACAAAACGACAGCCTACAGAATGTGAAAAGATTTTCACCAACCCTACAAATGACAGAGGACTGCTCTCTAAAATATATAGAGAACTCAAGAAACTAGAGCCCAAAACCTTGAATAACTCAATCAAAACATGGGTTTCAGAACTAAAAAGGGAATTCTCAGCAGAAGAATTACAAATGGCACTTGAAAAAAGTGCTCAAAATCTTTAGCCATCAGAGAAATGCAAATCAAAACAACTTTGAGATACCACTTTACACCTGTCTGATTGGCTAAGATAAAAGACACAAATGACAGCCTATGCTGGAGAGGTTGTGGAGCTAGGGGAACATTCCTCCATTGTGGGAGTATAAGCTGGTTCAGCCACTCTGGAATGCAGTATGGCAATTTCTCAAAAAACTGGGACTGAATCTCCCCAAAGACCTAGCAATACCACTACTGAGCATATACCCTAAAGATGCACATTTGCATTCCAAAGGCATTAGCTCAACTATGTTCATAGAAGCATTATTCATAATAGCAAGAACCTGGAAACAGCCTAGATGCATGGATTAACAAACTGTGGTACATCTACACAATGGAGTACTACTCAGGAGTAAGAAAAAATAATATCCTAAAATTTCCAGGCAAATGGATGGATTTGGAGATTGTCCTCCTGAGCGAGGTATCACAAACCCAGAAAGATAAGAAGGAGATGTACTCACTCATTAGTAGACTTTAAATAAAAAGCAAAGCATTCCGTAGCTGCAAACCACAACCACTGAACAGCTTGAGATCTGAAGCACCTTGGACTGGCACCTTGGATCCCATTCCCTCCAGTGTAACACCTGACCCAGTCTTTATGTTGGGGTGAGGAAATCAAACCTACCTGGAGTAGAGGCTGAACTAAGCCACCTTGGGACCTTGGGACCTCCTGACCTTTCTTGGGAGGAGAAAAGGAGATGGGGAGAAGAGAGAGTGACTGGGAGGGGCAGGAGGGGAACAGAGTTTGAACAAGAGGATACATGGATAAAACATGAGATTTTATTCATAATTGAAAAAAGGGGGGAAAAAAAGAAGGTTAGTGCTACTGTACCTCAAACCCTTTGTGTGGATAGTATTATCTCTTAGGAGTCTAGTAATTCTGTCCCTATTGTGCTTGCTAGTACTTGAAAGCTCTCTCAGACACTTTGCCAAATCATTAGGGAAATCTTGAGGGTAGACAGTGCAAACTCACCAGGTTGGATTTAAGCAATTGCTAGCTTTGGTTTCAAAATTAAGTACAGACCTGAAGGCAAACAGAAAGGACATTGCCTCCTCAATGACCCAGGACAGTAAAGAATATAGCTCTGGAATTGGAGATGAATGGGCAGAGAATAAAAGTGAAAAGTAGGAAGCAGAATGGGGATAATCATGGATTTGCTTTTTGTATCAGCAAATGCCAAGCTGAAATAAAATTGTACTTAAAATTACTCACCCAGATAGCATTTGTATCCAGAGAGCCTGGTTTGTTGCCGTAAAGTGACTTTGTCCTCTGTAACAGCTGAGGGGAGAACAGGAGAACTGAGGAAATGAAGGGACAGAATTCCAGTCCCGGAGCATGCTCTTTAGAGGCGAGACTCCCCTCACCTTATGGAACAGCCATGGAAATGTGTTCAGTGGCAAAAGTGACCATAGAGCCTTCTGTCCAGAAGCTGTTCTGGGCAGCTGCGACATCACATGTGTATGGAAATCAGGTAGTTTTACCAGCCCAGATGGACACCACCTGTTTGTCTGCCAATATCCTATACTTTTGGGCATGGAACAGTAGCCAAAATGTTATGTCCTGACTGACTTGACACTTTGAGCCTGAGTCCTGTTGCTGAGCTACATGCATATCTGCATACCTTTGATTCTTCTCTTTTGTGTAAGACAGCCAATCACCCAGGCACTCACAGGCAAGCCCCACATCTATCTTCTCTACATGTCCAAGGTATCCTCCAGTCTAAACAAGAATCTCTTCTTTCAAATAAATCCTTCTCTGTGACTTGTAATCATGAAAACGCATAATGAAGATTTGTTTAAAGAGCTGATGCATTGATTACTTAATTAATGAAAAGGTCACTTCTCAAGTTAGTTGTGGTTTCTGTATGAAAGATTATATAGCCTAAGCTTAGTCTAGCCTACCCAAAGTCAAAAAGCCTTGAGAAAGTAGCACACATTTTACACAACGTCTGGAGCCTGTGCATCCAGGATATGTCTACAGACGTTCTAAAGCAGGAGAAAATAATTGCAGTATGTCTGTCTGATGTTTATTGTTTTCCCAAAGAACATTTAAGAAACCTTTATTCAAAAATCAGAAGACTGTCTGGCTCTGATCCAGCTTTCAGTAATCACCAGTGTTGCTTATGCCTTGTTTTTATTTTGCATAACATCAGCCTAATTCAAGACCTCTTCTCTGGGGCTCTACCTTTTCAGTGGCTCTGTCCCAGCACGCTAAATTCCTGTCAAAGCACATTTCCTATCTGAATTACACGGAAAGTCACTCTCATCCACAAAACAACTTAAATTACTTTATCAGATTGGTTTTACCCACTTACAAACCCAAAGCAACAAAGCCTTAGGATGTCACTATTAGCTGAGGTTTTTCTGGACCCCCCAAATGAAGAGCACTTGAAAGGGTATTTCTGACATGCTCAAGTGAGGGAAAATAGAAAACAGATAAATTTGTTAAGGGAACAAAAGAAAACAAATCCACATGCAGGGAAATTTATCCTTCACTCAAAAGAAGTGCTCACTAAATGTTGAGAAGGTAAAAGGTGTGTTTGTAGATATTTTGTGCCACAGGACAGGTGAGATACGGTAGATAGAGCAATGACATTCTCCTTGTTACCTTCTATAGTAGCTGCACACATCAAGAGATGTAGATGTCTCACCCTGGCTTAGAGGAATGGTTCAATTATTCAAAAATAGACCCGGACCAGAACCCAACTCATCAATCAACAAAAATCACATTGTATTGGAGCTTACATCTCATGTTAGTTAATCATCCCAAGTCCTATAATCATCAAGAGTTTTTAGGTCTCTTCTGTTCACATCCTGCATCCTCACTCGGGTCACTTAAACATCAGGGCCCTCTCTTTAACAGCACGATAAAAGGTGTAAACTGGAAAAATCAAAGTTTTTCCTATGTGAGTATAGTATGTATACATGGTGACATTTGTAGTTTTATGTCCTGAGCAACTAACCCAAGAAATAAATAAAGGAGTACAAATTTTAAAGATTTAGTTGATGTATACCTTTCCTTTTAACTGTTGCTGCCTGTGATGAACTTTTGTCGGGATCCACTGAGGCGCTTCATTAGAGCAATATTATTGTTTACATAAAACACTGTGTTCCAGTTCATAAAGTGCTGCTATGGAAGAAGAGACCATAATGATCTGTCAGCATAGGTTCAGAGGCCAAAGTACTTGAATTTAGTAGACGTTCCACTAGTTCCCAGCTGCATAATCTTGCATGATTATTAGTACTCTGTGTTGCTTATTAGAAAAAGTCTATTCACAAGGTCCTACTACATAGGGTTACTAGGGATGAATACATCCAAGAAGACTATTAGTTATAACATTAATGACAATCAGCATGACTATTGATTTTCAAAGAAGCTAAACAGGCATTTAGATTGGCCCTTCAGATGAGGCACCTGCAGGATAAGATTAGCCACACCTATTATGAAAGGTCACTACATTAAGAGCCCTGTGCTAAGAGGACTTTTGGAATTCTAATTCAAATCTATGGACCTGTGCATACAATTTCCCCTGTTAAGTCTAAGGCGGTGGAATTTGAGCACAGACTGGTTTGGTGGGATTCATTCCAACAGAACTCTGCCTCCTAGGTCAGCACATACCCCAATTCTAAGATAGCCATCTCCAGATCTTCTAGTTGAAAATGTGCAGGCAGGGTTAGCAGGTACATAATTTTCTGTGTAGCATGAACTGGTATATTTTCTCCCAAAGACATCTGCCTTTACTACTGTCTTTTCACTGGAAGTAATTACTCTCTTCTTTTGACAGCCATATCACTTTATCTATATCTCTTTCATAGCTTTATTCACTTCCCAGCATACATTATGGCATCCTGCATACTTATCTGCTTTGGTGCACTGTTCACACTATGTGTAAACTGTTGATGTCTTACTCATTTTGCATCTGACTATGCACTATGTAACTGTCTGTTAGTTGTATGGAAGAAAGAATGAGCCAGTGAATGAATGTATATTTCAAGTATTTGACATCAAAATTAAGACCCTGCAAGGAAATGTAATACAGTTCAAGTGTTAATGGTGAAGATATATCTACAATTGTAACAACTAGTATAGGTAGTCTGAAACATACCATAGCCTCTTTAAAATTTTTGGATATATAAGATTTATACTGGTAATAAAATTATATCTGGTGGGGGAGGCATAAAATTCCATAAAACCATAATGACAGTTCTCAAATTAGAATATTTTTTCAAATATTCAGTTAAGTTGCTAATTTAAAGTTTGAAATATATCTATTTATGGAAACATCATTCCTCTTATGCTCTATTTCCAGGGTTGCACTACTGTGATTTCCAACCAAAAAAAGTCAGTAAAAAGGGTGCTAGGGTTTATTCCATTTTATGGAAGAAACCATGTGCCTTTCCATGGATCACATAGTGAATGAGGTGCAACTATTATTCTCCTTTTAGTAGCATTAAATACTAATCACAGAAAAATCAACCACCACAAGAGTGATCTATGCTTGCAAAAGTATTTATCAAATGCCTACCATGTGGAGACACGGTATCACTGCTGCCTACTCCTTCTTCTTCTTCTCCTTCTTCTTCTTCTTCTTCTTCTTCTTCTTCTTCTTCTTCTTCTTCTTCTTCCTTCTTCTTCTTCTTCTTCTTCTTCTTCTTCTTCTTCTTCTTCTTCTTCTTCTTCTTCTTCTTCTGACCTGCTTCCAGTTTCATTCTGTTGATCTTGTGACTCAGATATTCTTTGCACACTGTCTCCCCAGCCACCCATGGCTTCCCTAGTTCAGGTAATTTCACCTCTTATCTGACCAATTACAGATGATACTTCATAATTTTATCCCAAGGGCCCTTTGCCTCAACAATCTCTAAAGTGATTTGCCTATGATTTCTTTTTAATTAAATTATATGAAATATTGCTCATCTTATTTTGCTGATTAAAAACAGTCTGTGAGTTCACACTGCAGAGTGGATAAAAGCCATGCTCTCTTGCTTGTTCCACAAAGTTCTTGCTGTGCCATCAGCCTCCACCTCTTTTGTAACCCTCTGCTCCCACTCTAGGTATAGGCCTGCCTGCTCCTGTCTGTCCAGACTATGATATCATCCCCTTCCTGTACAAGCTCATTTTCTTGCCTTTTCCAGAGTCTTAACTCCATTCTGCTTACCAGGATAGGTCCTGATCTTTGGTAACAGATGTATCCACTTCCATCTGTCTCTAGATTGCTCACTTCATACTCTAAAAATAGGTTCTTGAATTCCTTGTCTACCATACAATGACAGAAGAAAATTCAACAGAACCTTTTTTGAAAATTCCTAGTCTTGGGATGAACAAAAGCATTGCTTAGATTAGTCCAACAGTCTAAAACACAAACAGACAAATCCCAGAGAGTTAACAATACATACACACAACAACAACAATAGCAATAAAATAACAGGAATTAGCGATTATTGGTCACTGCCCCTTGAAAGAGCCAGTCCTGCACCTTGGTCAGGCAGACAACACAGTAGACAGGGGTGCAGGTGATCCACCCCCCAAAACATGGGTGAGCTATCTGGGCCACACCCATTATCTGTCATGGTGGAGTGGGACAGGGAGAAAAGAACTTCCCCTTCTCCAGCCCCTTGCTGCCTCTGCTGATAGGAGAGCTGGCCCTGGGGTCATGAGAGTGGAAGAATCCACACTGCACCTCACCTGGACAGCACAGTAGAACTGACTCTCTTGGCCAGGGATGGAGGAGTGGGGACGGGAGGGGCAAGAAGGGGTGTGTTTGCCCACATGATGCAGCCTGGAGGGTGTGAGAGCAAGAGAAGTGGCCCTGCTCCTAGAAGTTTTTTGCATTGGGTGAGCTAGCTGGAGTAGTGCTGGAAAGCTCACCCTGGTTCTGATGATGAGGGAAAGCTGGTGGGCTGACTAACCCAGCTACCACCCAGACCCAGACCCAGGGCTCTGAGTTAGCACACTCCAGCATCCACCTCTTCTATGATTTGTTGGAGTATATGAAGGGGCCAGATCTGCAGATCCAAAGCTACAGGATCTCCATGACACAGGATAACAGGATATCCAGAAGGAGTCTCAGTGAAGGTCCAGTACTAATAGGGTAGTTGAAGGCAGACCTTGAGAGAGACCAACAATTAATTTCAAAGAACACGTGTAAGGAAAGATATATGGACTAAGGAGTATACTGTCAATTTATTGATCCACACTACAGCTTCCATGCAAAAAATTTTTTTCTTCTTTCCTTTTTTCTTTCTTTTTTTTTGGGGGGGCTATAATTTTACATTTTGTTTTGTTTTGGGGAAAGGTCACAAGGATGGAGGGCAGAGGCGAGGGGATAAGTGAGATCAGGATGAATAATGTAAAATCCACAAAGAATCAATAAAAAATTAAAACAACAAATCATTGGTCATTAATATCTCTAAATATTAATTAACTTAATTCCACAATAAAAATATGCAATTGTATTTTAATTTAAAATATATACTAAATAAAAAAATAATAACGAGGATTTCTTTATAAGCAAGCTGGAACAACTAGGTAAGAATGGCATCTTGAGCCACATTCTATGAAATCAACACCCTTAATCATGAAGAAAACTCTTACATACTATGGGAGTTCTGATTAAAATGAAAAGACCATGTAAAAATGTGGGAGGAAAGGCTGATTAATGGAACTTCAAGGTAGAATCCATATTGCTTGCATTGACTCCAAGTACCCAGGGAACAATAGTGATCAGGGATTCAAATGTGGATTGGCCAACTAAAGAAGAAATTGTTGCAAGAAAAACAAGGCTATAATTCACAACCCAAAGAGGCTAGGAAAGAGGAGGACCCTAAGAGAGACACACATGGATCTCCCTAGGAAGGGGAAATGGTTAAGATTTCCTAAGTAAATGGTAGGGATTGGGATGGGAACATAAGGGTGTAAGACGGCTGAGTTGGGGGGGGAGGAACAGAGAAGGTGAGGAAAAAAGAGATATCCTGACAGAGGGAGCCACTATGGGGTTAGGGAGAAATCCACAGGAATCCACAAAGATGATTCCAGCTAAGACTCCTAGCAAAGCTGGAGAAGGTACCTGAACTGGACTTCCACTGTAGTCAGATTGGTGACTTTCCTGTCATCATAGAACCTTCTCCAGTGACTGATAGAAGCAGATGCAAAGTCCCACCACCAAGTATTTGGCCAAGGTCCTAGAGATCAGTTCAATAGAGAGAGAAGGGATTATAGGAGCAAGGGGGAGTCAAGATCATGATGAGGAAAACCATAGAGACAGCTCACCTAGCTACTGGAATCTCACAGACGCTGAACTGGCATCTGGGGAGCCTGCATGGGACCAAATGAGGCCCTCTGAGTGTGGATGACATTTATATGGCTTGCTTTGTTTGTGGGGCACCTGGCATTGGAACCAAAACTTATGCCTGGTACATGAACTAGCTTTTTGGAGTCCATTGCCTATGGTGGGATGCCTTGCTCAGCTTTGATGCAGCGGGGAGAGAGCCTTGGTCCTGCCTCAACTTGGTATGCCAGCCTGTGTTGACTACCCAAAGAAGACCTTACGTACTATGAGGAGTGAAAGGTGATAATAGTTAGGGAGGAGGAGGGATGGGGAACAGTGGTTGATATGTAAAATGAAAACAAAATTTTAAATAAAAAAATAAAACACATTGCTGGAAGAATCTACAGCAAACAGTCCAGAAGGTCCTGCTGGAATATTGTGTTCAAGAGTCATCACTTCAGGCAGCCTATCCTATCAATCAACCTAGGTCTTTCTAGTGCTTGGCTGGTACATGGATGGCTACCTCACAGACTAGGCCAGGACCATGAAGCTCTTCTCTCATCTGTCCTACTTGAGTCCTGTCACCTTTTCTTTCAGACTTTCCTCACAACAAACACTAATTCCTTTTCCTTACAGGCTCTAGTCTGGGACTTCTAAAAATTATAGAGATGGTCACTTTGAATCCAAAGGTCAATTAAAGATCAGCAGAAACTAGGCTTCATTTTACACTGTAAAACTTACTATATAGGGCCTATTATATGTTCTTACTAAGCTTTAGGATGAATTTCTGCATTGGGACTAACTAGAAGCAACCTTGGCAATCAGTATTTCTGTGGCTTCTGCTCCCTGGTTGAGCTGGGACATTTCCTCTGTTCTCTAAAGCTAGCCTGATTATACTCACCACACTAAGATGCTATGATCTGTTTTCATGCCTATATTCATCATCTGGAAGACATTTTTTTAAGAGCTTCCATTGTTCTGTTCATCTTTGTATTCTTTACCCTAACAACAGAACCTGACACATAATAGATATTCAATACATTTGTGCTTCTTTTACCACCTTCCATTGATGGCCAGAGTAATTCAAAAAGATGCCCTCTGCCCTCTGGGAAGTTATGCTTAATTTGACTACAATTATTACAACCACAAAAAAACATATTTAACTGACAAGGGAGCTAATTGAGGTACTGAAAATATTCTGAAGATGGAAGATATGTAGAAATGGTCCTAACAATCAACAGCCAATAGTTCAAATAGGCTGAACAATTGATTATCCAGAGGTGTGAAGGTCCAACATCACCCAGAGGCATGTGAAGTTCCTCAGGAATGAAGCATTTTATAGTGTCCTCAGGCATTCTGAGTAAAAGGTAGATTTTAGTGGAGATGTGGAAGATACTCTGACTCACTATGGTTGCAATTAGGTGCCCAAGGAGCCTAAAAGACATTCTTCTTTCAAGCTTCCCCTCTTAAAAAAAAACTGATACTACAGGCTAGATAGCAGTGACTGACTAATAGTAGAATGTTAGGCCTTTATGAAGGCTATTTAGAACAGAGAACCTTCTAGTAACTTACTTTGTCACAGAGGAGATAAAACAAGCTCATGTGCAAACTGGCACATAGATATCTTTCTAATCTCTTCTCTCTGAATTGCAAAAATTGGCAGAGAGGCAAGATCTACTGGGGACAGGGAACTTCAAGCAGCCTAGCATCTGCTAGAAGGCTCATGCAGAACAGCTGATGATTCTTGTCTGGTCTTGCTGACAACTTCATCTCTCAGTAGGTAGAGATAGCAGTGAGGGGGAACTGCTACTCAAGACTTAATTATGACCAGTAAAGAGGACTCAGATAAGGATATATACATGATATTCAACCAAAGGGACAGTGGTTATGCTGTTTCCCAAAGTTAATACTAAATGATAAAATGGCCCCTGGAAAATAGATAATGGCAAGATTCTCAGTTCCTTTCTGTAAATGGGTATGATATGGATAAATGAATGAAGATATTCCCTTTAGTATATCCCCAGACACTAAGAGAGCAGCTTTCTGGAAGTTCAGAATAAAAAATTAAGACCTTGTAACCCGTGATTTGAAATAATAATGGAATTCTTTATTGGGATGGGCACTTCTATGAGATGATGTTCAAATAAAATAATCATGAGTTATCCTGATTAAAAAAAAAAAAAAGGAGAAGGCAGCTAACAAAACCCACGGGTATCCATAAAAATCTCTTTGATGAACTCAGATTGAATAAAGACTTGTACAAAAGGTATGAGAAGAGATCATAATTTAGAAGAATTCCAGTCCATGAGGTCCTAGAATGTCAATGAAGTGTTAACAGACAGTATGTATTTACTGTGCTGAGTACTCCCCTTAGTACCATTATATATACTAACTCATTGATTCCTCAAAGAAACACAAAGCAGATATTTCATTTGAATCTTCCAGATGAGGGTTCTAAGAAATAAAGTGGTGACTGACCCAAGGTCAACAAAACCAATATATAATAAACTTGAAACCTGAATTTAAATAAACTGGGGTGGTTTTTGACATAATTGCGGGAGGGGAGGGGCTTTTTGAGACAGAGTCGCTCTGTGTAGCCATGGCTGTCCTAGAATTAGCTTTGTAGACCAGGCCAGCCCTTGATCTTACAGGGGTCTTCCAGCCTCTGCCCCTCAAAGCTCAGATTAAGGCCATGTACCATGTACCAGAACTGCTCAGCTGGGAGTTAACATTCTTAATCCTTGCATTCTGCTTCTTCCCATCCTTCCAGGATGCTGCGCTGTGTTGCAGGTAAAGTAAAATGCATGGACTGAGGGTGGAAGCAACAGTTTCAAATACCCTTTAAAGGAACATTCCAAGTCAAATGAAGAAGACATAATGAGAGGTTATAAAGGCAGCAAAATGGAAACAGACATCAAAGAAAGAGACGGCAGATCTATAAAACCCTTATTTTGTTGCTATTTTCTTTCAAAAGAAGGTTTTTTAACTTGAGAAGAATAGGTTTAAAATTATTGCAATCTTGAAGCCAAAGTACCTAAGTATACAGAATAAATCTAGTTTCTTCAGACTATCAGCATCTGGGGCTTTGAAACTCCGTCCCCATCCATAGCAAAGTCAAAGGTGAATGGTTTCACCCCCTGTGCCACAGTCCGGAGAAATCCTCTCCGGGATTGGGCTCACAACCAAGGATCTGATCTCAGACTCTTCCCAGTAGAAGGCTATAGGCCCTACACAGCTGGGCCCGTCTTCAGGGTGAACTGCGGCATCAGACAAGGACTACGGGCCTTGGAAACCCACTCCGCTGTCCAGAGCAGAGTCAAAGATCGAACAGACCCCTAGCTCAGAGCAGACAGGAGACACACAAGCCCTTTAGTCACAACTGACTAGGAGTTGATAATTGTGAACTACTGATGCCATAGGCAGACACCAGTGCAAGAATACATATAGCAATATAAAGAACAACAAGGCAACACCAGAAGAAACTGATGGTTCTACAAGAACTGAACAGGGCAATGAAGAGGAATCAGAAGGAAACAACAGCAAAAGCACCTTCATGAAGATTATTGAAGCTTTCAAACAGGATATGAAAAATTCCCTTATAGAAATAGAAGAAAATACAAACAAAAAATTGGGAGAGATGGACAAACCCTGGAAAGAAAACCAAGAAAAAGAAACCCCCCCCAAAAAAATGAAAGAAACATTCCAGGAACTAAAAAGTGAAATTCAAAAAGGGCACAAAATGAGGCAAAGGAGGAAAGAGAAATCCTGAAGAAAATAGTTGTAGCTACAGGTATAAGCATAATCAACAGAATCCAAGAGATGGAAGAGAGAATCTCCGGAGTGAAAGACTCAATAGGGGAAATAGATATATCAGTCAAAGAAAATACTAAAAACAAAAAAAACCCAAAATTCAAAACATACAGGATATTTGAGACACCATGAAAAGACCTAACCTGAGAATAATAGGAATAGAAGAAGGAGAAGAATTCTAGCTCAAAGGCACAGATAATGTATTCAATAAAATAATAGAGGAAAACTTTCCTGATCTAAAGAAGGAAATCCCTATAGAGATACAAGAAGCTTACATAACACCAAGTAGATTTGACCCCCCCAAAAAAGTCTGCTTACCACATAATGATCAAGTCACAAAACATACAGAACAAAGAAAAAATTTTAAGAGCTGCAAAAGAAAAGGGCCAACTTACCTATAAAGGCAGACCCATCAGAATAACATCTGACTATTCAATGGAAACAATGAAAGCAAAAAGGGCTTGGTCAGAAGTTATACAGACACTGAAAGAGCAAGGCTGCCAACCTAGAGTACTATACCCAGCAAAAATATCAACCACCATAGATGGAGTAAACAAGATATTTGATGACAAAGTCAGACTTAAACTATATCAATCTACAAATCCAGGACTTCAGAAAGCATTAGAGGGAAAACTTCAACCTAAGAATCTCAGATACACCCAGGAAACCACAAAAAAATCAATAACCCCACAGAAGAAAAATCCCAAGAAAGGAAATACATACAACCCACCACCAAAAATAACAGGAAATAGCAATTAGTGGTCACTAATATCCCTTAATATCAATGGACTCAATTCACCTATAAAAAGACACACTAACAAGATGGATACAAAAACAGAAACGATCCTTCTGTTGCCTACAAGAAACACACCTCAAACACAAAGACAGACACAGGCTCAGAGTAAAGGGTTGGGAAACATTTTCTAATCAAATGGCCCTAAGAAACAAGCTAGTGTTGCCATCTTGATAACTAACAAAGTAGAGTTCAAACTAAAATCAATTAAAAGAGACTAGGATGGACATGACTTATTCATCTCAGGAAAAATTGGCCAACATGAGATTTCAATCCTGAATATTTATGCCTCTAATATAAGGGCACCTATCTATATAAAAGAAACACTACTAAAGCTCCAATCCCACATACACTCTCACAACCTAATAGTGGAAGACTTCAATACTCCACTTTCAGCCCTGGATAGGTCAAGCAGACAGAGACTCAACAGAGAAATAAGGAGTCTAACAGAGGTGATGATGCAAATGGATTTAATAGATATTTACAGAAGCTTCTACCCAAATGCAAAGGAATATACATATTTCTCAGAACCACATGGAAACTTCTCTAAAACTGACCACATAATTGGTCATAAAACAAATATCAATACATACAAAAAAGTGGAAATAGTCCCTTGTATCATATCAGACCATGATGGCCCAAAGTTAGAGTTCAACAACATCAAAAATCACAGAAAGCCTACCATCTCATGAAAACTAAACATGTCAACTGAACCACCTCTGGGTCAAGGAACAACTTAAGAAAGAAATGAAAGACTTCCTAGAATTTGACAAAAATGAATCCGCAACATACCCAAACTTGTAGGACACAATGAAAGCAGTCTTAAGAGGAAAATTCATAGCACTAGATGTCTATATGAAAAACCTAAAGAAATTCCACAATAGAAAACTATCAGCACAGCTGAAAGCATTAGAACAATTAGAAGCAAAATCACTTAGAAGGAGTAGATGACAGGAAATAACCAAACTTAGAGCTGACATCAATACAATTGAAACAAATATAACAATATAAAGAATCAATGAATCAGAGTTGGTTCTTTGAGAAAGTCAACAAGATAGATAAACCCTTATCCAAACTAACCAAAAAGCAGAGAGAGAGAGAGAGAGTATCAAAATCAACAAAATCAGAAATGAAAAGAGATACATAACAACAGACCCACATGAAATCCAGAGAATTATCAGGTCACACTTTAAAATCTATACTCCACAAAAATGGAAAACCTCAAAGAAATGGACAGCTTTCTGGAGAGGAACCATTTGCCAAAATTAAATCAAGATCAGAGTAAATACTAAACAGACCTATAACCCTAAAGGAAATTGAAGTTGTCATTTAAAGCCTCCCAAGCAAAAAAAAACCCAGCTCCATATGGTTTCAGGGCAGAATACTACCGACATTCAAAGAACCACCACCAATACTCCTCAAACTGTTTCACACAGCAGAAACTGAAGGAATATTGTCAAACTCTTTTTATGAGGCCGTAATTTCACTAATACCCAAGCCACTCAAATATGCAACAAAGGAGAATTACAGACCAGTTTCCCTCATGAATATTGATGCAAAAATTCTCAACAAAATTCTGGCAAACTGTATACAACAACATATAAAAAATATCATCTATCATGATCAAGTAGGCTTCATCCCAGAAATGCTGGGATGGTTCAACATACAAAAAACCATAAATGTCATCCATCATATAAACAAACTGAAGGAAAAAAAACACATGATCACATCTTTAGATGTTGAAAAAGCCTTTGACAAAATCCAACACTCTTTTATGATAAAAGTCCTGGAGAGATCAGGAATACAGGAAAAATATCTAAATATAATAAAGGCGATTTACAAGAAGCCAACAGCCAACATCAAGCTTAATGGAGAAAAACTCAAAGCAATCCCACTAAAATCAGGACCTAGAAAAGGCTTTCCACTCTCCCATTATCTATTTAATATAGTTCTTGAAGTTTTAGCTAAAGCAATAAGAGAACAAAAGGAGATTAAGGGGATACAAATTGGAAAAGAAGAAGTGAAACTATCTCTATTTGTAGATAATATGAATGTATACATAAGTGACCCACAAAATTCTACCAGGGAACTTCTACAGCTGATAAATATATTCAGCAATGTAGCAGGATACAAGGTTAACTCAAAGAAATCAGTAGCCCTTCTATACACTAAAGATAGAAGAGCTTAAAAAGAAATAAGGAAAACATCAACCTTTATAATAGCTGCAAATAGCATTAAATACCTTGGAGTAACTATAACCAAAGAAGTAATAGATCTATTTGACAAAAACTTTAAATCACAAAAGAAAGAAATTTAAGAGGATATCAGAAAATGAAAAGCTCTCCCATGTTCCTGGATAGGTAGGATCAACATAGTAAAAATGGCAATTCTACCAAAAGCAATCTACATATTCAATGCACTGCTCATCAAAATCCCAACACAACTTTTTACAGACCTTGAAAGAACAAAACTCAATTTCATTTGGAATAATAAAACAGCCAGGATTGCAAAAAAAATTTTACTCAACAAAAGAACCTCAGGAGGCATCACCATCCCCGATTTCAAGTTATACTATAGAGCTACAGTAATAAAAACAGCCTGGTACTAGCATAAAAACAGACTTGTGGATCAATGGAATCCAGTTGAAGATCCTGACATAAATCCAAAAACCTATGAACACCTGATCTCTGACAAAGAACCCCAAAATACTCAGTGGAACAAAAGATAGTATCTTTAACAAATGGTTTCGCATAGCTGGATGGTAGTGCATACAAAAATGCAAATAGATCCAAGCCTATCACCCTGCACAAAACTCAAATCCAAGTGGATAAAAGACCTCAACATAAACCTAGCCACACTGAACCTGATAGAAATAAAAGTGGGAAATAGCCTCCAACACTTTGGCACAGGTGACTACTTCCTAAATATAACACTAGTAGTAGCAAGACACTAAGAACAGCAATCAATAAGTGGGACCTCCTGAAGCTGAGAAGCTTCTGTAAAGCCAAGGACACTGTCAATAGGACAAAACGACAGCCTACAGAATGTGAAAAGATTTTCACCAACCCTACAAGTGACAGAGGACTGATCTCTAAAATATAGAGAGAGAACTCAAGAAACTAGAGTCCCAAACCTTCAATAACCCAATCAAAAAATGGGACTCAGAACTTAAAAGGGAATTCTCAGCAGCAGAATTACAAATGGCTGAAAGGCACATTAAAAAAAAAGTGTTCAACATCTTTAGCCATTAGATAAATGGAAGTCAAAACAACTTTGAGATACCACCTTACACCTGTCAGATTGGCTAAGATAAAAGACACAGATGACAACCTATGCTGGAGAGGTTGTAGAGCAAGGAGAACATTCCTCCATTGTTGGTGGAAGTGTAAGCTGTTCAGCCACTCTGAAATGCAACCACCCTAGTTCTTTGCTTCATTTTACCCATATAGTCAGCTAGGTGGAAATATTATGCTCAGTTCTAGTGAAATGTTTTGTAGATAGTATTGAATAATCATATTCAACCTACTTTCAGAGGAGTCAAACTAATGATGTACAATGGAGTCTGTGCTTTGTGAAAACCTCTTGATGAATATGAGTTGAGTTTTATTAATATTCACAACATGTATACAGAACCTCATCATTTACAATGTTCTCACCTGTATCTTCTTTGGTCCCCACAACATTCTTCAAGGGTAGGTGTTGCTAACTCACTCAATAGAAGTTTAGATGGAAACAAACTCAGCAAAGTTACAATTGTTTTAAGCCAAAGGCTCTCCCTTGGGGACTGTTGTACCCTTGTAGAGAGACCCCCAAAGACCACCAGGGAGCTGGATCCCAATGTAAACACATGAGGGTCTGTTTGTTCTTGTGGACAGGTTTGAACCTGGGCTGAAACCCTATGATCTGACACAGCAGAGGAATTTAGCCCTAAGCTCAGAGGTGAGAGGGTTTTTAAAGAAAAAAATATGTAAGTGGGGTGTTTTATGTCTTGGCATTTCAGGATTTGGTAGAGGAGTGTGGGGTACTATTGGTTAAACTTTCAGCATGAATCCAAGTTTTGAATGTACTGGCTATGAGGCACATTCCTGATATTTTTCCTAGATTCTTCTTAGACCTGAGCCCTTCCTTTAGGCACTAGATGGTCTTTTCCAGAAATAAAGTTTGGTAACATAACTCTATGCCTTCAAAGGTACCAAGTTCCCTTCTAGTTTCTATTTTTAAAGGTCCAAAGAGCAGTCCTAATAGAGGGTGAGGTGTATTTGCTTGTCCTTGTCTGTGTCCTAGAAAACATAGAAATCTCTAGAAACATTGTTCAAATGGAGCTAAGATGATGACATGTAAGCTTGCTCTGCTGATGGAAGGGTTCTTAAATTCTTCAATTTTATAAACAAAATAATGGTTATAAATGGGTTAATAGTCTTACTACCTGGATTTTCACACCAGGGAAAAAATAGCTTACTACTACATTATATTTCTGATCTTATATTTTGTGGTGCCCAGGTTTTAAAAAAATTCAAAAACTAGCAATAATCCACACAGTTACTTAAGAAACATTAAGTTAGAGAATTTTAAAGGTGGGTTTTGTTGTTGTTGCTACTGGGATTTTGACAATTGTGCAACTCTAAATCATGTGTTTTGGTTCTTAATTATGTCTTTTTTTATTTAGTTAACATCTTAGAATTTTAATTAGGGCCAAATAATGTATGTGCTGGGTTCTTCTCATGTCCAGTAACTTAATCCTACACACGTAACTCTATGTAATAGATGCTGCTGGCTCTACTTTCAGTGACAGCAGAGACTCAGGGAAGTTTTGTGACTCATCCCGAGAGAACTGAACTTGGATCTCTAACTGCAATGTCTTTGTTCTCAATGACTATCCTCGACTGAGTGTCTGTACCCTGACTGCTTTCTTCTGCTCCCACATAGGTATTGACAGTCCACTCTCTCTATGACAGTGTAGCAAGTGAAGAGTTTAGGAAGTAAGTAAAATGTAATGCCTTGAGATTCGTTCCTATAGAAGACACAGCAGAGATTTTGTAGGTGGTGTCTATAAACCATTACGGGTTCAGTGTTTTATTATTGCAGTCAGTCCAAACTAAGACAACCACCGTGTGCATGCCTTCTGCTATTAAATATTAATAAACGTTTCAAGTTTCTTTATAGACTTTGTATTCCTAGATGGTGGGTTTGTTCTTTTTTAATGCACATAGCAGGTTTGGGCTGACTGAGGCACACAGAAGCTATCCATGCACTTGTAGTTTCACAAATTTGAACAGGAGAATTTTGAATCTGTGAAGCTGGTAAAATGGCGCTGCCATTTAAATCATTCACTCGGTGCCTGCTGTGGGGAAAAGCCTGATGACCTTGCCCCAATCTCTACTCAGAGCCAAGGAAAGCTGCAAGAAACTGTCTGGTCCTTTGTTCACGTGTTTCCTAAGCAGCCAGAGGGCCCTGTGGGCTATCTGAGGGCCTAAAAGATTGAAAGGGTTTCCCCTCTGGGTCTTCTTCAGCCCCAGCACCACTAAAAGTCTATTGGAAAGAATCCAGCATGAGCCAAATAGTAGGAAAAGATAATTTTATGAGAAAAGGTGAGTGGATTTAGTATAATGGTGATGAGGAAATTATTCTAAAGGGCCCATATACCTGAGGTTTGATGTCATTGCTTATGTTCCTGTAGTGCTCATTATCTGCCCGCCATTTTTGAGTCAAAAAGGTTTTCACTGTTGCAACTTCACAGTGAAAAAGCAAGTTACCTGCTGAGAGCATCCAATCTGTGCAGCTGTTATTCTAGCATGAACTGGACAGATGTGAGCAAACAGCCCTCATGGTGTGTGGTGGAGATGGAGTACAAGTGTGCTTGCCAGAGCTGCCCTGACTGCGGGCTGTCCATGCCACCTCTCTGCTTGTGTCCTGTGCTCCTGCATTCTCTTAAGCAGTGCCCTCCCTCAGCCCTGGCACACACTCAGCATGTTCAGAGTCAGGACTCCGGAACTGTGGGTGGGTAAGATGGCAATGGAGAAGGGCAGAATCTACCTATGACAACCTGAAGGTGACAATAATCACATTTACTGGAAATTGCTGGAGAATGAACTACTTGTTCTTATGTGAATATATAAACATATGCAAATGTATGCAAATGCTAGACCCTCTTAGCCATTTTCTCCATCTGGATGTGGCCCCTTGTGGTGAGGCCAGAAAGCAAGTGGACTCTGAGTGACGAATTCTGTCCGGTTTTCTCCTATAGCTGAAGAGAGAGCTTCTTTGTCCTTCTGTTCATCTTCCATTCACTTCAGTGGGTGCATAACGGTATATACAGAAGGGCGTAACTCAGTTTGCTCTCATGTGGATACAGAGAAGGCAGACTCTGTTTGCCTACCTCATCCCCACTGGCAACCATCCCACCATGCCCAGACCACAGTGTGATAAAGACAGTATCTGATGCACTGAGGAGCACAGAGGGTAAACCTTCCATGGTTCTGGGCCTCAGCCATCTTCTATGCAAGAATGAACGTGATTCACTCAAAGCTCTATTCCAGAAGGTTGCATCTGAATTTATAATGTGAACCAGAGCATCGAGGCTGTGTGTGTTATGACTCACTACCATCTGAAAGCAAGAGAAAGAAAGAGCAAGAGATTGGAAGTCTTTTTGGAACACAGACGTGGGTTCAGATCTTAGATTTTGAAAATTTCTAACAGTTTATTCTCGGGAACGTTGCTTCACTTCTGATTGAAATGGCCCATTTTCTTCATTATAGAGGTGTATTATATTAATATATTTTTAGCATTAATATACATACAACATTTAAAATGTCTAGCACTGGACTAGATTCTAGAGATGAAAAGACAAGAAAGCCACCGACTCTGCCTAAGAAACTTGTGGGAGCAATCCCCAAGGACAGTGGTTATGTGTGAATGCCTAAGTTACTCTGGAGAACATGGCAAGCAAGAACTCCTAATTTACCAACCTGAGCAGTAGGGCACAAAAGATGCCTGTAGGTAAAGGGGATAACCTGAGCTAAGTCTTGAGGAGCAAGTAGGCCTTGATCAAATAAAGGGACCTGTTGAAACTTTTTGAGACAGTGGTGCCATACTATGTAAAGACACAGAGGTTCCAAAGAAGCAAGCTTGCTTGCTTTCAAGGGATTGTTTTCATCCACCATGTATGGACAGTAGCATGAATAAAAAATGAATCCAGGATGTAGTCTAGGATGATCAGAACCCAGTGATCCTCAGCAATGACTGATACATTTTAAGAATCTCTTTGTCTGCATGTGGAATTGTTTTAGAGTGAGTGGAGCTGGAGCTAGATGCAGAGGTTCCCAGAAGACTGGCTACGCTTCAGTTTCTTCCCCCCAGAGAAGCTGCTGTAATCCAAACAATGGTGGGAGGGAGTCCTTCTTAAACTCTACTGTACAAAGACTTCATACAGGATCCTATCAAGAGACAGATTCTGATTCAGTGGCACATCTGAAGTGGGGGGTTGGAAAGTCTGTATTGCCTGTAAGTTCCTAGGTGGCACCCCTATAATGACTGACAGTCCACACTTGAAGTAGCATTCATAAGTCATGAGGGATTTACATTTTTTTTTCTGAGTTGGGTCAGTTTAGCTACTGAGCAGAAACATTCTACTAGTGACCCTAAATATTCTGAAAGGGATAGGAACCCCAGGACTTCAGGGTAAATCTGAATAGGATAATTTTAAGATCTTTAAATATGAATAGTAGGGTGACTTTAAATATGGCAGAGGGACTATTGCTACTTGGAAGAACAGAAGCATTTTATGATCTGCTCTAAATAATTCCCAAGTCAGTCCAAAGGCAGCAACATGCTCGGATCCAAATAACCACCACTACCATCTTCCCATACCTGTCGTATGGGAACTGTTCCTTGTAGTCTGCTATTAAACATTGTCTCAGATAGACTTGTAGTCCCATGGTCATGCATGGAGACCCAAGGACAGCAGTGGAAGGGTACCTTCTAAAAGTTCATTTCCCATATGCTCACATATGTAGGAAAGCGTGTGTTTTAGATGGACCGGTCGCAAAAGACAATGGGCATTTCCCCAGTCCAATCACAGGCAAACTTTTTTTAAAATACTAATTACAGTATATTTCCTCCCAGCTGTAACTGATTTTACATCTTCAACATCTGTCAGCCCATTTAATCTTGACATCAGAACTGGGAGCTAAGTAGGGCAAATGTCATTCTTTTTCCTAGGTAAGAAAATGAGAATTCAGAGAGTAGATGATATAGCACATTGCACAGGATCCATACCCTCCATCTCTATTCAGTGTTTCAATTCAGTCATCTAACACTAGGACATTATGTATTTTCTCATAGAACAAAACTGACCTTTGGAATTCCCAATTAATGTCTGGTATCCTTGGAGAATTTTTTTTATTAAGTCCATAAAACTTGTGTATCTCTCAATTTCCTTGTTAAAATTTAGAATAGTACCCGACACAAGCAAAAAGAGGCAAAGTGAATTTGAAAAGTTTTTTTTTTTTTTCTTTTTCTTTTCTTTTCTTTTCTTTTCTTTTTTTTTAGGACCCACCCTGGGTCTGGGAGACGTGGGAACTGAAGTGATGGCTTCTGAACACTAGAGGGCCCCCAGGCACCAGCAACACTTCCCTCCCCACAGTCATTAGTGTCGGGAATGGTCCTTTCTTTTAGAAAAATTCAGGTCAGGTCCACATCTGGCTATGGATTCCTTCATTGTTCTATAACTCAGGTACAAAGAAAAAAATTGTTACAGCTTTGGATCAAATGTTTCATTCCAGAATCCAAATAGACATTAAAATCAATATTAGACCTGGGAATCTGAATAAAAAATACACATCTTCATCTAGCTATGCCATTTAACATGTTTTCAGAGAAATCCAGTACTCTTTTGTCCCAAGTAATCTGAATCAAAATATCTTTGGTTGAGCCAAGGACTCTATGATTGAAAACATTCTCCTGATCTGACCTTTGCTTTTGGGATCTAGTCATTAGAGCATTCTCAGCTCCACCCTAAGGACAGGGCACCTTGTGATGGCTTCTGAATTTTTTCTTGATCTAGATCTAGATCTCTTTCTATTAATAAGAATTATAGCATTATTTCTGCCCCTTTATTTTCTTCTTATTCGAATTCGTCTTATAACATTTGTAATTTATTTGTATGTTTATGCATTTAGTCTCTGCTTTTTATTTTGATCCCTAGACACCATAAAGTCACTGCTCATATCTGGCCAGTTAATCACTAAAAATAATATAAAGCAATGCAGAGCCGTACTTTGTTAATAAATGAGTGTGAGTGGGGGAGATTCCTCCCTTCCTATCTGTCCTCTCCTCTCCCCACACACTTCTGTCTTCCATCAGTAACAGTGTGACAGCCCCTCTCTGTGGCATAGATTGTACTATAGCAATCTCCCTGCTATTTCATTTCATCCACTATTTCCCCTTCAGAGGCTACACACATATCTTTGTCACTGACTTCAATACAAGTTGGTATTTTCCCTACTTGTCCAGTGCAGTTCTTCCACGCCCTCTAAGGCACTCCTTCAAACCATCCATGCAGCCAAAGCAGGCCTCTTATGTCATCATCATTCTGCTCAACATCTTCTAAGAGCTATAATTTACCAGTGATCATTTCAACACATGGATCCTGGATCTTCATTCTGTGCACATCCTGTCAGGGCAAGAACGGCATCATGCTCTCACTTGTCCTAAGTGCTGCATCTCCTAATGCAGTTGAGGCTGCATTAGCATTTTGGCTGCTGCACACACGATTGAATCATCCTTAGCTTGTAGCCAAGTAAAGTCTCTAAGGTCTTTTTTTTTTTAACATAAAATCTTTTGTTTACTGAGTCAGGTCTCTTCCATTCTAGTCATTGCGACTGGTGTTTTAAATGTAGGGTTTTTTTTTAATTCATCTGTGTTAAATTGTTTTGAATTTTTTTTCAAGTTTTGTTAACACAGCATCCTTCCTTCCCTGTGTTCCTTTTACATTCCCCCGGACTTTCTGTGAGTCTCCTCTCATCAATCACCTAAATCTGGAAAGGAAGAAGTATCCTCACCAAGCAGTGAAGGGATGATCAGAACAAGGAAACCATGGCTTGTTCCTGGAAGTTCCTAAGTTGATGAAAAATAATCTGTCCACTTCACCTCTTTCTCAGGTTACAGATGGAGTGAGCCAACACACTCGCAGCGAGCTAATGCTCCAAGCTCCACACCCGTTTGTTCCTTCTGCTCTATGTAATTGGCTTTCTATGTGTTGGCTTCCAGAATCTATTACAACCACCCTACAAATGTGTAGAGCAGAAATTGTCCATCTCTGGGTCTGCTTAGAAAAAAAACATGCCAGTGAGACAGGCACTGACGTTAGCTCTGAGGTTGGCTGTAAAGAAGAAGTCTATCTGGGAAGATCTGGTGACTAAGGGCTCAGGAGATGTGTGTTTTGGAATCCAAATATGTCCAATGGAAAACTAAGAAACCATGGTTAAGGAGGAAAAGTGGGAGAGAGGGAGGGAGGGAAGAAGGGCAGGCTAGATGGGTCTAATAAGAATGTTGTTTACAATTGCAAATTTTCTTTCTGTTTCTCCAAATCACTCTTGGGGCCTTAACTATACCCATTATATTCTTTAAAAAGTAAAAGTGATCAAGTATCTAGAGCATAAATTGTCCCTAGAGAATGAGGGTCATGGAGAACAAAAGGTAAGACAAAGAATAGAGTTTAGAGGTAGTGAAGGGGTGAAGCCAATGGGAATGCTAAATTAAAATCGCTCAGTAAGGAAAACTGGGTGAAAGTTACTATCTAGAGCAAAATGACTTTTCTTTTCTGGGAAATGTGGGCTCTTCCCTGGGCTATGATGAAAACTGAGGAGGTAGCTGGATTCTGAATATGATTTGGAGCCAATGGAAGACTTCATTTTCAAGAACTTCAGGGAGTGTCCAATATGTCAGGGAGTGTCACTTTTCTGCAAGTACAGATGAAATATGACAGCCTTTCCTCCTTTCCTGGCTGTCCCCAGCCTAGCAATGATCCCAAAGGAAGTAGTTCTTCATTGCTTGGCTCAAGAACTGTGGAGAATTCCTCCAGTTCTGTCAGTCATCAGCTGGCACAGAAAAGGGAGTCATAGACTCTGAAATAATTAAATAACAAAAGAGAAAGAAACACCTTTCATGACTCAGAGAAAGTAAGGGTTTCTTGTTGATGATGATGATTGTTTTTATAAATTTCTCCACCAATTATTTGCTTGTTTGTTTCTGTTCCTGACTTCATTAGACAATTAACCAATTTGCTTACGTGTTTATCAAATGTTTACTGATCTCTGACTGTGTTAATGTCCAAGCGCTGTACTCTTGAAGCGCAAAACCTATGAGAGGAAGGAAGGGATGAATGGGAAATAAACTGGTCAGACAGTAAGTAACCAAGACAATGTTGATGTGGGATTCTTGTTGCTATGGAAACAGCATCTGCTGGGTGTGGTGGTTCATGCCTGGAATCCCAACATGTTTTTTGTTTTTGTTTTTCCACTTAACATGCCCAGAAACAAAACAAAACAAAACAAAAACAAACACATTTCTGGATTGCAGTGTAAGTGGCAGTCAACAACCCGGGGTTTGTAACTGTGAAGGAGGACATGGAGTGACTAAAGGCTAGGGAGACTGAGGAACAGGAATTTTCATGAGTACTTGCTGTTCTTATAGAAAACTCACATTTAGTTCATAGCTCACACACGAACTGTAACACCGCTCTGGGGGAATCTGCCACCTCTTCTGTCCCTCGCCTCTTCATGCATCCACATTCAACACTCACACCTGTGCACATACTCACAAAAATAAAACCAAAGGTGAGGGGGGTGAACAAAACATAACCCAAAAGAATTGGTATGGAAAACATAATTCCATGAGGGAACTAGAACTGTATTCCTTTGGATGCCAGGACAGATTTGAAGACATTGATGTTTGTTCTAAGATCTTAAGGATTAGGGAATGTAACACAAAGAACGTTCTGGCAATAAGTAATAATAATAATATGATGTAAAGACTGGCATGCAAAAGGGACTTGCCCATTCAGAGAACTGAGAAACTACCAAGAACTGAGAAACTTCAAGAACAACAGAAAATGCCAAGTCTGAGACTAACAACTGAAGCTCTGAGGCAGTGGGCACAGGGCTGACCATAAACAGTAAAAGAGCAGTATGAGGAGACTAAATTGAAACTTTGATATCTGACCATTTAATACTTAGAGACAGACTCTGTGACTTTCAGAAGACTTTCTAAGGTGTGTAATCCTCTTCTTCATAATACTACTTGATTTTGAGGGAAACACAAGGTGCATGCTATTGGCAAGACTAAAGAGACAAACAGTGCATCTCAGAGCTTTAGGGAATGTAATTTTTCCACCACTCAGTAAACGACTTAAGAGATTTGTGCAAATAATCATTCTTGATGAAGGAGACACTATGTAGGATGTCTTGGGTATAAGCAACTTTAGGTGTCCCAAGTGTGTTAAAGATACACAAAACAAAGTAACAAGTAATGTCAGTGATGGGAAAGTTGGTGCTCTCATACTAGAAATCAAATTAGGAAACAAGTTGACAAAGTACTAGAGATACTTGAGAATTATAAAGACTTAACCCTGTCGTATATGTAAAAGTATGGAAAGCATATTCTAAATGTAAAAGTGACACCATGATCTGCCACAGTTTGCTGTCCCCAAATCCTCTTAACCCAAATACCTGGGAATTCTGAGATTCCCCCTTCCTTCCAATGGCTATAGAAGAGATTAAAAATCAACATGAAATGTTTTTCTGAACTTTGTTTTTTTTAAAAAAAACAAAAACAAAAACAAAAACAAAAACAAAAACAAAAAAAAAACCCTACTCCCTGTATACTCCATACCTCTCCCACCCAAATTTCCTAAATGTCTAGATGGGGATTTGGAGACACTTGGACTTGTTAATTAACCTGAACAGCCACATTCATCTGCAAGGTGTATTATTGTTAATTAAAACTGTGATTCTCCTCGTGCCCAGACGGAGGACTGCTGTTGTCAGAATAATTAGATAGCATAGGATGGTTTTCATGCAAATTCCTGGCAATTAGAGCTGGCTATGAATTGAGTTTGAAATCCCAGTGAAGTTCTCAGTGAGAATTCCTTGGAGGCAGCAGAAGAAAGGTGTTGGGAGACAAGGAAGGAGGGGAGAGGTATGGTGGTGGATGAAAGAATTTAGGAAACATGCATTTGTTTTTTTAAATCCCCTAGGATGTGGGGCTCAGCCAGAAAGAAATGAATTATAAGCATCAATGCAATGTTCGAAGTTTTCTCAAGAAAAATTTCTCCCTTTAATGTAAATTGACCCTCCCCAGGGCTTTATGCATCCCCAAGAGCTAGTTTCCCTGACTCTCATCTTTCTGAGTTTTTTTTTTTTTTTTTCCTTTTTCCTAGCCAGGAGGCCCAATAACTCATTCGCAGCTAAAATCCCTGCCAAACCTTAGATTAAATTCTAAGAAAACAGGATTTGTATTCCTGAAGGGTTGCACAAAAGATGTCAAATTTCAACCCAATTTAGAGTGGTTAGTGGTACCCATTGGGTTAAATGGGTTAGATAGCTGGCCCCCACGGAAAGCTTCTAGGATGACCGAGGTCAGAGTTAGACATAAAGATGAACTATCCAGCTGCAGATGCATAATGACAGGGAAAGGGCAGTCCCAAAGGGTCTGGAGCAAGACAGCAAGGGTGGGGGAGGGGGATGAGGAGGAGATAACTTTAAGCTTTCTTGATTCTAACCCACTGTGACCTCTTATCAGTTGCTGGCTTCTGTTTCTGCCTTCTCTTTGCAGGGGATGTGATAGCTGTCAGTTATCACCAGGACTCTTTCAACTCTTGCTGAGGAGGGAGATAGAGCCCTAGGGGTGTTAGGCCAAGTTTCCCCTGAGCATTTGAAGTATCAGGGAGCCAAAACAGTTTTAGCACCCCTTAAACTAGGTCAGCCTCCAAATCCAATCCCTTGTAAGTGAGGAAGGAAAGCAACATCTGGCGTGAATGTGGGAGCAGTTGGAGAGTCTGGATGTGTGTGTGTGTGTGTGTGTGTGTGTGTGTGTGTGTGTGTAAAATAGAAAATAACACCAGGACACATTCACCATCACTATGGTTAGAGACCTGAACATAATTTAGCCTTGTAAATTATTTCCCTTTTCCTCATTTTCTTTCTTTTCCTTTATGTTACAGACTGTGTCCCGCGTCTCAATCAATCTCCAAACCCCGCCTATCAATTTATGGATGCACCAATCATGAATTAAACCTGGAGGTTGCTAAGAGACCAGAGGAGGGAGATTTAGAGTCTTTGTGAAGGCACCCACTCAGGAAAATTCCCTGATCCTTTTTCACGCTCCAGCCCAGGATGTTTTAAGTCATCCCTGCCCATCTCTTACACTTTCCTCTCAGACCTTAAAACCCAAAACATCGTGCATAGATATGTTAAGAAAGACAGTACAGTAGGGAGCATCCTTGATAACATGGAAAGAGTGTAAGTAGATTCAAATAAATGGGAAGTATCTGCTCTGGTTTGCCTGGGTAGACTTGTGGTGGATTGTAGGGAGAAAGTGTAGGTCTTTCCAGGTAGAGCATGAAATTGTTGTTGGCAGGAATGCTCCATAGGAAGACAGTCTTACTTGGTATTCTCCTAAACACTGCTCAGGCCTTGCTGAGCAGGGCATGAAGACAACCCTCTAAAGTCACAAGAAACAGAGAGAAGCAGGCAAGTGTGAAGGGCAGATATCCTAGGAAACTGGGGGTGGATAAGAGAAAGACAAAAAGACTAGTGTGGGGTAAGGGTTTCTTTTGAGAGCTGGGCTCTGAAAGGGAAACTTGGCCAATTTGACCCACAAGCTGGGTTGGATCAGGGTGTCTCCCTTTCAATGGTCTCAGCATTTCAAACTTCACAATCTCTTTCTTCTACCCACCACACACAGATATGCTGGGCATAATCAGCAAGGTGAATGAACTTACTGAAATAGAATTTCTGCCCTCACATCCTGAATAGGCGCAGCACAGAACTAAGTTAGGAAGGGTGCTCTGCAAGAGGTCTATGCACACACATGGGTATGTGTACTGCAGATACTGAGACATATGCTCATGCATAGACACGTTTCACTGTGTGCATGCACCTATCATAACATGGATACTATGCATTCTAACAGATTGAGATACAGATATATAGACACACCAGAGATAGAGAGGATGGGGAGGAAGAGAAGAAATAAGGGTCATGATGAAGAATAAACCTGCAAGAACACACACACACACACACACACACACACACACACACACACACACATACAAAACCCTCACATTCAGCCAATCTACACATGTATTCACACACAGAGAGAAA
Source organism: Sigmodon hispidus (assembly GCA_004025045.1). Lineage (NCBI taxonomy): Eukaryota > Metazoa > Chordata > Mammalia > Rodentia > Cricetidae > Sigmodon > Sigmodon hispidus. Next base: position 288,230 of record PVIH01000206.1, read on the forward strand.
AGCATATGGAGGAATCAAGGTCATGATAATGGAAAAAAAAAAAAAAACCTTCAAGCGTGCATACTTGTATGCAGAGAAAAGGGAAGGGGGAAGTGAAGAGAGAGGAAGAGGGGTAAAGAGATAGAGAGGGAGGAAGGGAAGGAGGGGGTATTGGGGGTGTCCAGGTCATAATGGAGTGCCTGGAGCTAAAACCTAGCTTAGCCATTCTTTAGTTTATAAGTAAGTCATGTTTATAAAAAAAATAAAATAAAAACCTATAAACATGGCTAACTTATAAACTAAAAAATAGCTAAACTCGGCTTTGGCTTCCGGCAATGGAGAATTAACTTACAAAAGGTAGCTCCCAGGATGCAGAGCTTTACACTCTCTTGGTGTATACCCTAGAGCAGGCTATGTATGGTAACATCACTGGCTAATGGGACTGGCAGCCCTAAGAGGGTAGCTGTCCCTAACCCCTGAGCTTCTTTTATTTCATGTCACCACTCAATGAGGACAAAAAGATAAGGATTGCCTGCCGGGTCAGATCGGGGAGCTGCGCTACTGCTTGGGGCTGTACCCTCTGCCGCTCATGCTCATATCCCTCTTCCTTTCTTTGGCTTCTGTGGCTATTCACTTATTTTCTGAAATGGCTTCTCCTTCTTTTGCTCACTAAGCCCCTGCCTTCATTTTTAGAGAGTTCATCTTGTCCGCTCATGCCATTGCTTCTCTTTTCTGTTACCACAAGAAGACAGTAACCACTCACCTCAAGAGAACATCTGTACTCCCCGAAGATGCTCATCTTTCCTCCAGAACAATTCTAGAAACAGGAATGTCGGAGAAGCATTGCCCTCCTTGTTCTCTGTGACCTTTCACCTTCTCCTGAACTCCAAATGAAATAAGAAAGCACCCGCTTCATAAAAGCAGTATAGACTTTAATTTGGGGCTGACATGTGCAGTAAGAACTAGGATTTGCCTGCAAGGGCATCTGAGTGAGAAGGCTGCCTTGCAGGGAGGGACAGAGAGGGCAAGGATCTGCGAGTGGTCTGGTGGCAGAATAGAGCCAGGAGCAGGGGTGTAGCCACACAGTGTAATATAGCCATGGCTTCTGTCAGGTTCAGCATCACATCTAGAATCTGCTGGGATGTACATGATTGCAAAAGCACGATTTTTGACCTCACCAATGTATCAAATATGAGAACCATTCCATGAGGACACCAGAAAATGAACCAGACCCACAGGACATTAACCCAGGGGCCTGGCTCCTTGTTCAATGCCTTCTTCAACCCCTTGGCAGCCAAAAGAGCCAGTGGTAACACAGTGAATAAGGTAAAACATATTGCAGAATGTGATGACTTCAAACCTTCCAAGTCCGTGTTGGATGCAAGGGTGCAGAGACCCTTGTAAACGTCACTGGCCAAGGTGACTGGCAGTCCTAACAGGGCAGCTGCTACCCAAAGTCCTAAAGTCAGTCCCAAGGTGAGCCAACGAATTTGACCTGTATTGAGTCTAGGGTTCAGGCAGGCATAACACCCTATCAGCAGAGCCTGGGCAAAAGCTGACGTATACCAGACCCAGTAGCCCAGGGAACACAGGCCTTTGCTATGGACAGTGTTTAACCCTGGTGCCAGGACAGGCACTGCAGTGCTGAAAAGGGCACTGCCTCCTGCCAACTGTGCCAGAATAGGCCAGCTGGGGCAGCTCTGCCAGTGGAAGAGAGGTTTGAGAATTGCGAAGAGAACAGCTCCACTTGCCAGCATGCCCAGGATGCTGGTAAGGATGAAGAAGGGCAGTGAAGAACTGTCTAGGAGAATACAGGAACGGCAGGGAGCAGCTTCTCCAATACTGTAGTTATCAGGAAATTCATAGGAGTCGTTATCATCATATGAATAATTCCAAATGTCCAGAGTTTCGATCTTGTCTAGTGAAAAGGAGGTTTCCACCTACAGAGTATACCCAGAAGGGACAGTCAGTCAGGGAGGGCATCTGGCACCTCATTGAAGATGCTTGAGTTTGGGGAACAGAAGGTCTGTCTACAGGAGGTAGGTACTGTGGGCAGGGCAAAACGGGAAGCTGAGGGACCTACATGGTCAGAGCTCTTCTAAGAGCCAAAAGACGGGGAGAGAAGTGAAGAGAAACCTGCGTGAGAAGGTCTACAAGATAGAGAGAGAGAGAGAGAGAAAGAGAGAGTGAGAGAGAGAGAGAGAGAGCGCAAATGAGGTGGGGATAGAAAACTGAGGTACAGAACGAAAGGAAAAGCAACCCAGGGAAAAGAGGTGGTCAAAAAAGGGAAGGGCATAAAATCCAGCGAAACAGGTAGAAGGGATGATGGGAAAATCGGACAGAGGCAAGGGTTATGGAGCATCGCCTCCACACTCACCGGGTGCAGACAGTTCCCCATGACGCTTCAGGCTCAGGGCAGGCAGGGTACAGGGCAAGGACTCTCTGTCAGCAGCTGTGGCTTCAAGATAAGTGCCCAGAGCTAATGAATGCTCTCAAGTTCTGGGCAGAGCCAGGATATGTGTGTAGGTCACACTCAGGAAACACTACCCAACGCCTACTGCCTGCTTAAACCTTAGGCTAACACGGGGTATCGTCCTGAAGCTTCCTGTTTTGAAGTTGGATTTGGCCGGTCAAAATGGCCTTGGGAAAATAATATAGTAAGGGTCATAAAGAGGGAATTTTCCCAAAGGTGGCAAGGCAGAAGTCATGGAGCTTTCCAAGAAGGGAGGATCCTTCAGGAAGAAGGAAGGCTAAGGGGCAGGGTGTGGGGGGAAGATATGAAGCAGAGATAAAAGAGATGCTGGGAAGTTAGACTGACCCGGCATCTGATGACTGTCTCTGTTCTGTGCCTTTGAATGAGATCCAAGGAAAGAGATCAAAAGTTCCCCTGTTTTGCGGGAAGGTATGCTGATGGTATTTGTTGTTGGCTCCGTCCCCTGTTTTTCGGGGAGGTATGCTGATGGTATTTGTTGTTGGCTCCGTCCCCTGTTTTTCGGGGAGGTATGCTGATGGTATTTGTTGTTGGCTCCGTCCCCTGTTTTTCGGGGAGGTATGCTGATGGTATTTGTTGTTGGCTCCGTCCAGACTGAGAATATGCATTTAATTGGAGCCCACTTGTGTGTGGTAGAACTAGCAGGGGATTCATCTATTTATCTTGCCCTCGTGCTGGGTATCAGTGTGCCTACATCTGAATGCTAGCTGCTGGGTAGTGCCTGGGTGTGTGCTTTGCTATCTATAAGTAAGTGTACTTCAGTGTAAGAAGATTGGAGACTTATCAAGGCTTTGTAATGACTTTCCTTCAGGGAACAATTGGGCATTTTCTGAGCCACCTATGGACTCAATGAATGTGCCTCTCACAGCAAGCAGAACACATGGTCTGACACACCAAAATAGGCTCCAGGGGACCATGGGACAGCATACTTTAATGGGAGACTATAGCCCACTGGGTAATTTCTTTTCATACTGTTGTGAGACATACAGACTGTGAGAATGTTTCATTGGCTTGTCATCTTAGCAATAAGTGAAGTTTCTGTTGGGAGGTAGAATTGTCATTTCTCTGGCCAGGAAACCTACGGGACACTTGTTCACTAGGTGGGTTCTCATTGACTCCCTCAGAGGGAGGTGCAAAAGGATGAGTGAGTACCCAGGTCAAGTTTCAGGTTTAACAGAAGAGAGCTAAAGGAGTTTGGGAAAAACTGGTGAAGCCCTCCTTCCTGGATGGTATTGGTGGGGTCTTCAACTCTGACACAGTGTTGGCTAGCAGTGCCGCGCAGAGGTTAACATGGCAGCATTCATGTGACATGCTTCCAGTCGAAATGTTCTCTGGAAAGCAAATGACTCAGACACTCCTTGATTTCATACACAGATGCTCCCAGGAGTGGCATGCCAAGGATGTGGTACCCTTTGAGTGCCAGGTTTCAGGGACATGAGGGCAGCCCTTATTTACATGCAGCCTAGCCTGCAATGGGAATAGCAGAAAGGAGGCAGCCCGACCACACGGATAATCCAGATATATTGAGGGTGGTCCCTCTGAGATTAGCACAGGAGAGTTAGAAAGATTATAAAGATACACGATCCCCTCCCTGCTCCCTTCCCCCGCCCCCACCCACAGACAGACACACACAGCACAACGGCCCCTCTTCCCCCCGCCCGCCCAGTACAAATATGGCTTCTGTGTAATATGGACAGAGTGGTTCAGCTCAAATAGGAAAAGTCGTTTTCCCAAAAGCAGGTGCTGGGAGATGAGGAGCGCCTGGGGCCCAGGGCTCCTTTGCTGCTATAAGAGGAGAATCCCTGGCTTAATCGAGGGGCTGCCCAGGACCCTAACCAGGGGCTGGAAGATTCATGAAAGTATTACCTGAACTGAAGGAGTAGGCAGGCTTGCTAGATTGCAGCTGCCCCATTTTGCACACTTGTTGTCAGAGCAGGGAGGACATGCTGCGGGAGAGGGGGTTGATGCCAAGGGCATCCTGGGTCTGAGGGACAGGCCAGGTAGGATGAAGAGGGTGAGTAATCTCATCTCCACAGCAACCAGTTTGGCCATAGAAGGAAGACAGTAAACCAAAAAGTTGAGATGGGGACCCAGTCCTCTAGTCGCTGAGTACAGAGGATGGGAATCCAGAGTCAGTGCCAGGGAGAGGCTTGAGAGGTGCATAGCAGAGGCTGTGGGCCTGGCTCCGTAGCTCAGAGATGGGAGGTCCAGGGAAGGGTAGTGAGTGCATGGTGTTTCAGAGAGGGACAAAATGCATAGCCGGGCAAACCGCATCCCAGGACAGCCCTCTCTCTCAGATAGGTATCAAGAGTAGTTTGGAAATGACTAGGATGGAGTAGCCCTCCTAGATGAGGTACAAACCCAACGCCTACCTCCGTGTCCTGTCACCCACCAAGACCCCTGGTTCTTCTCTTCAATCCCTTTGCATCTTGCTCACACAAACACACGTGGACACCCACCCATGCATACTTATGCCACTTACACACAAACACACACATGCACAGAGTTCACATTATTCCCTCGGTTTGGGCAGGAAACAGCTCACTGCAGCGAAGCTCCTTTTAGTAATTTTGTTGTCATGTCTGCCTGGCTGCTGAGGGAGGAGGGACTGGGGGCTGGCACAGGGAACAGGAGAGGGCACGGGGTGACACGGGGTGGGGGAGTAGTTGCTGAGCAATGCCATGAGAGGAGCGGTTGCCGTGCAACAGTCCAGGGTCTCGGGGAAGAGTGAGGGACCCCTCCGAGGTGGGGGAAGCAGACGCTTGTCCAGGCCCAGAAGCAGTGCCGTGTCCAGAACTGCTGGAGCTAGCTAGGAGAGAAAGCTGAGCTCTGCTGTCTCCCAAGGGCCAATTCTGTGAAAAGAGCCTAGCTTCATTCATCGTGTGGGGGCAATGGACGGACAGGGCCATTTCCTCCATCCTCTCTCTGGGACGCTACTCTCTCTGGGAGGGACATGTTGAAGGCCTGGATCCCTGTGCCACTGCATGCCATCCTCAGTTCTTCTTGAGGATTCTTCTACTCCTTCCTTTCTTATATAATGGAAGATGGGTGTCGACGTGACACTTGCCTCCCTGACTTTAGCTCACAGAGGTGGTGCCGCCAGTAGCCCCTGCCTCCATTTCCAGGTTCCCTGGAGACACCTGAGAGGCAGATCTGCTGTGAAAACGGAAGGAGGGTTTGCACTAAGCTCCCACCTGCAAACTGGCCCTGTATCTCATTCATTTCTCATCCTTCCAACTTTCATCTTTGAACACTGCAGATTTGCTGTTCTCTTAACTCCCATGGCCCCTGCCTCTCCAGCCTTGGAGACGGATTTGATTTGGGATTGTTACAAAAATAATAATAACCCAAACGCAGAGAAGCCACGGAAAGGGCTGAGGGCAACCCACCCCTCCCCCCGCCCTCCTCCCCCCCATTCCAAACCGAGTACAAAATCGCACCCAAAGCAGACATTCTGTACAGGGGGCTGGGTGGGCTGGGGAGCAAGCGGGAGGGGCGGCCCTGGGGTCGCTCTGTACAAGTCCAGGTTGGTGACAGCCCAGCAGTCCCCATGGGGCCCCTGTGGGGCGCAGAAGGTGAGTGGGTGCCCCTAGATGAAATATTCTTTCTTGTCATCCCCGCCTGACTGCCCGCCTTCTGCGTTGATGATGGCCGTGTCTGCATCTGGAGCGTCATCAGAGCCCTTGGCTTCATGTGTCAGGTAGGTTCCTGTGTGGAGATAAAAGCTCTTCTTTGCAGAAGCCTCTCAGCTTCTGAAGTCCACCCTGCCCACTTTCCTAGCTACCCACTCACACATTGCTCATCTCATCTTTCTCTTGCCTAGAGCATTCTCCCACCCCATCTTCTCTAATCTGCATTTTGCTGCCAACATCCCTCACCTGACCACACCCCCATGAATAATGAATTCTACCCTTATCTAAAATCTCATCTATAATTTAGGCAAGGGATAAGTGTGTGTGTGTGTGTGTGTGTGTGTGTGTGTGTGTGTGTGTGTGTGTGCATATGTGTGTGTGTACACTTTGTGGAGATATGACTTAGGCATGACCAATCCAGACAGCTAGGCTGCTGCCTGCACACAGTAACAGAATAGGAGGGAAAGTAAAACAAAGAGAAAAGAAAACATATGGATGAGGATGAAGAGAAAGGAGATCAAAGAAAGAAAAGGAAGCTGAACAGATAGAAAAGAAAGTGAGGGCAAGAAGGAAGGGGTTAGAACAGACAGAGAGCAGCAAGAAGCAGCTGACTGAGTGGGCAAGGCTAATTGTACTTGGATGTTTACCAAATGATGAGGCTTAACTGTAGGGTTGCTGCTGCTCTGTGATCACAGCATTGGCATTGCCTGTATTTCTTAGACACTCTTAGTAGCTGAATGAGACTTCAGGGCCCTTTCCGAAGCCATCTTACTCTCTGTCTTTCTCTCACTGATCTCCCCACCTATCCAAGTCCTCCTGATGCCTCTGACCTTTGTGCCGGATCAAATAGTGTCCAAGGAAGATGAGCAGAATGAGCAGCAGGAAGACAATGAAAGCCACAATCCCTCCGATGATGGCGTGGTAGGTACTGGAGGATGAGGGTACTGGACTGGGGTCTGCAGGGAGGACAGGGATAGCGTTGGAGAACTTTTAACTCACTGCTGATTTGGCCCTGGATAATGCCACAGCCACAGAAGAGGCAACAGCATTAGGGGAAGCCAGAAGGTGTATGCAAGCACAGGGAACATGTCTTAGTCTGCGCTTAAGTGAGTATCACCACGCTGGCATTGTAATAACTGTTAAAGAAAATTGATGTATATTCATCAGGCAATAAAACAGCTCCAACTCTGCTATCCAAGTTGCTTTCTGGCATCAAAGCTTGACCTTAATCAGAGATCATTATTTCAATGCTTGTGATCAATATCAAAATTCTCTTGTTCCTCCCTCTTCTCCACCCTCCACTCCCCACCCCATTCTCTCACACACATATATAAAAGCATCAATGTTTTCTTGTTCCTTGACCAGACCCCATGTTTCCTCATATCCTGTTTGATATTCTGCACTAGTCCTTTTAGAAGTTTCTTTGCCACTTTTCCAATCTTAAGATCAAATGGGGAAAAAACTGTGAAAATTGATGGATCCAAGAATTAAACAGTTGGAATACATCTTGCAAAGAAAATGCTACACCATGCCACTCTGTATGAGACTTATAAAAATTTCTTTAGAGCAAAGCTATAGTCTGACATGAATTAGGAAACCATCTACCTTCTCTAGGATGATCCTGGGACCACAGCCTCTACCTCAGCATCCTTATCCCAGGCTGGGCTGTGACCTACAACCGCCCTATCACATAGCATTTGGTATTTCTGCTCCCAGGTATTTCATTCTTTCTTCCCTTAGCTCTCCAACCTACATGTCCTTGAACATATCTGGTCTTTTTCTTCAGTAATTTCTTCTTGGCAAGGAAGATTACTGATTGAGTAAAACCTAATCTTCTGGCTCATCCAAGAAGGAGGCCTAGGGTCTCATCTCTACTTCATCATCCAAAGGTTTGTGTACAGACTGCTTTGATTTCTCCGATGATGTTAAGTGTTCCCTCCATTAGCTCTACAAAATTCACCATCCATCATAGATGCAGGTTGATATCACAGTACCTGGACCAAGAGTGTCAACAAAAGACATTAGCCTTGGTCAGAAACCCAAATGTTGGAGAATGAAAGCACAAGCCCAGGACAGTTCTGATATATCTCCAGTTACCTCAGCCACAGCTATAACTTCCCATCTGTGGGAGAGCTTCTGCTTTTCCTTGGACTCAGCTTGAGTCTTGAAGCCTCATTGACTCCTATACTTTTTTTCTTCCTTACCTTATGTTTTCTCAGGCTTGACTGGGCCAGCATTTTTAGTTCCTTGATTTTCCATGCCTTATTTGGGAAAAAAAATGTGCTTTTTCTCTTTAACATTCTGCTTGGGAGGGAGATGGAGGATGGTTCAGTAGTTCCAAGATGGAACAGATGTGTTGACATGATTTAGGGGAAGATTGGTGAAGAAGCACAAGACATGGTCCACTGTGAAAATCAGTCCTGTATATTTACTTTGTAAGCTATATGAATAAAAAGTGAAAAAAAAAAACCCACAGCTTTCCACTGTCAAAATGACTTCTGGGATTGTCAATAACCTCTCTTTGTCTCCAAGCAGAAGTTCCTGTCATTTCATTCCTGGCAAGTCTTGACTGGAGAGGCTCTGGAAGAGGCTGTAGTAACTTGTTCCACCACCAGGCGTCAGCACTGGAAGCAAATCTACTCCTGCTTAGCTTTTTATCCCAGGGTAGGATCAACAAGACACCAACTGCAGGGCACATAGACTTTCTTCTCCTACCAGTCACCATTAGAAACGGTCTGGAGAGGTCTGGGAGCTGACCAATACCTTGTTGTAGCTCTCAGAATCTCACACTTGTCCTACTGTGCTGAGGAGCTCCCCATGGGGTGAGAGGTTGGCTCAGGATTCCTAATCACCAATGTAGACTTTCTGGTCCCAAGTACTTAGGGATCTTTCTCATCGCTTGGATTCTGGGTGTCAAGCACCCCATTCACTGACTTACTGGATATTTCAAATGAGGAAAGACCCCAAAGTTTCTTCAGCACTTACCCTGTGCTGCAGAAAGATAGACTTTCTAGAAGGACTTCAATGTTACAGGTATCTTCAAAACAAGAAAAAAAATTCCTACTAATTCCCCCTAAAGCTACCTCTATCCTAGACCATCACTTCCCTTGAAGCTGGATTTGAATGTATCTTTTGTGGTTTTATATATATATATATATATATATATATATATATATATATATGCACCATGTGTGTGAATGTGCATTGTATGCTAATGTACACATATGTCTCTGTACTAACTGTAGAGATCAGAGGAATTACCTCCTCCTGATTCTTTGAGTCAGGATCATTTCAGTCATCTCTCACTATCCAAGAGATCATCAAGAAGGCTAGGCCATATCTGCCTCCCCAGCACTGCTGCCCTATCTCGCCAGCACTAGGATTCCAAATGTGAATTACCATATCTATTTTTGTTTTGCTTCAACTGGTAGATACTTTACTGACCAATCTAACATTCTAGGCATCTGGTGGTTCCAGAAAGAAGCAATCTCTTGTCCCTTTGGAAGGTGAAGCATTAGAGAAGAGATTTGGACCATCTCTCAGCATAGTGCACATATCTTCTTTTAGTCTTTGCCAAACCATAAAGTACACAGGGTCCCTAGAAAGGAAACTGGTGACACCTGTGTGCTGTATCTATTCCTAGGAGGGGGAGCTCTTGAGCAAGCACTCATGCCTTCAAGAGGGGCCTCTAAATGATGCTGATATTCTCCCCATCAGGAGCTAGAGATGGTTCCAGAGGAGCCACTGCCAGTAGACAGAGACAGTGGGAGACTATACTTCTATTGATTTACCATTGCTACATATTACTAGGACCTAAGTGCAGTGCTTTCCAGTAGTGGGCATTTGCTATCCACCCTACTCCCAGTCAGGGTAGGGGGTTGTCATTGGGAGAGCAGGAGATAGCTAAAGAAGATGTTGGAGGAGAGAAACCAAAAAGACTCACCGTTGACATTGAGGGTGAAGTAGGCTGTGTAGCTGCCCATGTTGCTGGTGGCTGTGCAGCCATAGGTGCCACTGTCACTCTTGTTCAGGAAGGGGAAGATGAGAGCACTCTCTTGGGTCATCTTTAGGGGTGGCTCGCTGCCTTCCTTTACCCACAGGTACTGTTGGGGGCTGTTGAGAGAGAAAGATGGGAAGTATTCAGGATGGTCTGGAGCAAAGAGTTAGAGAAATTAAGGAAAAAAATGGTAACAGAAGTCAGAAATGGTATGGAAGCTTAAGATACCATATAACCCGAGAGTGGGTGTTGGTGGTGGTGTGGGAGCAACAGTATTGAGTACAATTTAGAGAAGGTAGAGATGTTCTGATCCATATCTTACTGTAAATTTGTTCCTTAGAGGAACCAAAGGAGATAAGCTAGGGAGTATTCCAATCTCACTTCTGATGTTTTGCAGTAGAAATAAAGGAGAGGTGCTGTGTAGTTAGGGGAGTCTGAGACATGCCTCAGCGGGTACCCAGGGTTCGAGCTATCTGAGAATGGAGAGGGTATCAGAGACCAATGATTGTTCTTCTTACACTGGATTGCCACGCCCCTCACAGTGTAACAACAGCTTCTGTCCTTCACGGGGGTGTGCAGGTTCTGGCCTAATCATGGCTGTCGGTGTGTCTGTGGAGAGAAGTACATGGTATCAGTGCCAAACTCCCCACTCTGTGTAGGAGATTCCTAAAACCTTGAAGTTACCTACTTACATGTTACAGACTCTATCTCTTGAAGTCTCAGAAGTCCAAGAGATTGTGAATAAGCCCTTCAACCTCTTGGCTGTTGTGAATACAGACTGTGATTGCCACTGACTGAGAGCAACTTGGTGTATCCCAACCTCTGAGTGATGGCATTCCAGCAAACCTGTCCTTGGTGGGGCTTACAAGATGTCTTAGCAGAGCTGAGAAGAACAAATGGTTTATTCATGCCTAGCAAACTGCCTGTCACATGGACAGTACCTAATACATGTTTTTAAAGGAACAAAGAAAGGGAACTTGACACTGACTGAGTCCATAACCTCTCAATTCTGTCGGCTCTGTGAGAGAGTTTAGGAGCAAAAGCAATGTGTGAACACAAAACATCCCTTTGAATGGTCAGTGCAAACATCAAATGAGAGCATAGAAACAGCAAGGAGTGGAGGTCAAATTTTGACTGGGGAAAAAAAGAAAGGCCTGAGACAATATGGATGGCTCTGTGAGGGAATAATGACATCTGTCGCTGATGCCAAAAGGCTGCTTAGGAGGCTGGGTCCAGATGGCGGCTTAGAACAATGTGACCAGATGCTGGTTTGGAACCACAGATAAAGATGATGCACTATCCCTAAGGACAGAGCCAACCTTAGTAAGGAGTTAATGAATATGCTCCAGTTAAACCATACAGGACAAAGAGAGCCAGGGCAGGTGAGAAAATGTGTATTCCAGAGCTTTACAGATAAGAAATCTCTAGCATAGCATCTGCAATGGAGCTTTTGTTGACTGACTGCTGACCACAGGCCAAAGGGGACCCTACAGAGTAATAGCCAAATGGCCTAATATCTAAGAGAGGTCTCTGTGGAACTCCAATAGTATAGAGTATTTTTTAGTTATGACTGAGGACCAGGGCTCAAGAGAACTTCCCAAGGCCCAAGGCCTCACACTTGGAACGTATAAATATAGAAATATTTTATAGCAATTTAGAACTTGTATGCTGGTAGAGTTCTTTCACGTATATTATTCCATTTATTCTCAGTATAATTCTGGGTAGTAAGCCAGATTCACAGAGAGCTTAAATATTTTGGTCAAGGCAATAGAGCTAGGACATGACAATACTGGCTAGAAGGAGTAGTCATCAGTCTGCCATTGAGTGTCATCCAAATGGACTATGGCGCTGTCCAAAACTAGCTAATGCTAAAGTTTGAATAAAGGGTCTAGACACTGATTAAATGGCAAAACTGAAGTTAGGAAATTAATCAGCTTGTGTCTTTCATAAGGAGATTAAAAGCTCTAGCTATTTTTGAAAATCCCCCAAACTTTGGTAAATTAGAAAAAAAAAAAATGCACTGTTGTATATGCCTCCATTCTCAGCTTCTACACTTCAACTATTCTTATTCCTTGTCAAACAAGACAGGTCCTTTGAAAAGTTTCCAAATTTCCTCAGGTGAGAAATTTTCAAATATTCTACCTTCTTAAGACATTCCCTGCTGGTACTAAAAGCAGAATCCACTAAGAGGATGAGGAGGTGTGGAGAAGGCAGGAAGCAGCGATAAGATAATGACAACTGGCCCCTTCAGAGCAGAATCCCAAGGAGAAGCATGAGACCGGGAGGTAAAAAGTCCTTGGAACATTTCAGCCCCAGAGAGAATGGTGCTTCTTTTCCACTCACACCTCTTGTCAAAGAATGTTAGAGTGAGAAGAGGCCGTAATGATGGCCATGCTCACCTCTCTCATTCCACAAAGAGACAACCAAGATCAGTGGGGGAGAGCTGCCTTCACACCACACAACCGGCATGTAGTGGACTCCAGACTAGTACCTACATCCCAAGACTCTGGGCTTGCTAACTTACCACCATAGCTTACAGTTTAGTTCCATTTCCCCAGTGTAGGCCAAAGGCTGGTAAACTTGGCCCATGGGACAAATCTTGCCAGCTGCAAGCTTTTGTTAATAAAGTTTTATTGGAATGTAGCCCAACTCATTTGTTTATCCTCTGTCTGTGGCTGCTCTCCCTCAGTACAAGCAGAGTTAACTCATTGAGACAAAGACAAAGACCTCAGCTCTCCAAGCTTGCAGTGTTTACTACAGCCTTTTATGTTTGCCTCACTACTTTAACTGTGCATGGTGCCTCATGTGCAGCCAGAAGCATTTTTCTTTTCCTGCTTCCTATCTCACGCCCGGTCCTTCACGTCCCCAAAGCCTATGACATACATAAAACTTCAATGCGCTGAGCGGTGGATCTGTCAGCTCCCTTTAGAGACTCATGGTTCACAGAACACACGACGCTTGCTCCATCATCCTCCCGGGTAACCTGGAATGACACTGAGCTGCTCACTGTGAAGGTTTTTCCATTGGGATCTTCCTGGACTCGTGTTTGGTCTCCTGGAATACAGACAGACAGAGAGAAAGAACACACACACACACACAGTGGAGATACACTGTCAGTATATACAGACAAACTGTATCTTAACATATAGACACTATCTCAGATACAAATTCTCAGTCTATCGTGGACAAGCTTTGAAAATTTTGAAATGAATATGAATGTATAAAGAAAATATAGACCCTGACACACACATGTCCACAGTGTATCTGCCATTCACTTTCTTCATCTCCACTATGTCTTACTTATGTGCCATCTATAGGGATACTTCACACCCACCCTTCCCTGCACCACCTCATTCCTGTAACCCCATGGCAGGAGAAACTCACCGTGAAGTTCTTGGTCACCTTTCTTCCAGGTGAGCTGAGCTGCAGGTTTGCTCCCAGAAGACTGACAGTTTAGAGTGGCTGTCTCCTTTTCCCGCAAGGATGACTTATAGCCAGTGATTATGGGCTTCTGTGGGATCCCTGCCATGGAGAAGGAATGACCAGGAGAGGTGTTGTGAAGTCATACTTCAAGCTCTTCCTTTAGATATGTCCTCTATAAGGGGCAGGGTATCTGAGCTCCACTTTGGTTTAGAAAGATGGATAGAAAAGCATAAAAAGTCAACATTCTCTTGGATCTACTTCCTGAGAACCAGATGGGAAGACTAAGGGGAGAAAGTATTATAGTGTAGGAGTGAAAAGGCAGTGCCTAAAGCATAGTGGCTGGATACTGCAGAGTCCAACTAAGAAGCCATGCAGATAGTGAATGGCTCTCCTAAGTGGAGATGGGAATTAAAATACAGAATGAAGGTAACTGTATTCAAAGAACTGACAAACTTTACTTGGAAATCAGAATTATATATTTTATATAGATCTTGTGTTTCCATATGTAACTTTGGAATGAAATGGAATGACCATTCTTGGCTATAAATTATAAAGTTTATGCTTAAAGTAATTTATTCCAGATCAAATAGTATGCACAGCAGATCAGAACTCTATTTGTCTTATATTTCATAGGAAATGTGCATTACTTTTCTGATATTATTGGAAGCCTGCCTGGTTCTGGGAAGCTTCAGGGACCAACTGAGGGAGATTTGTTTGCAAAGTAGCATGCTGTGGAGACACGGGGTTGGGGAGCCTCACCAAGCACGGTGACAAGGGACTTGGCGGTTCGCACAGGCATGGTAAAGATGGAACATGTGTACTCCCCCTCGTCTGCCAGGGCCACGTTGCTGATGCTGATACTGAGCTCATGGGGAGTGGAGCTAACCAGCTGGATCCGATTATCTCGAAGGGCTGGGGAGATGAGAATTGAGAGTCATCATTCCAGCAGTCCCTTGTATGTTTGTTTACTTTGCATTCCTGTGCTATCCTCATAGAGGGGAAAAGGTGAGCAGAGTGGTGAGGATGGAGGACCAAAAAACCTCTCATGAATTAGGACAGAATCATTCAGTGACTTTCATGAGCCACTGGACATAGTAGCTTATTAGGCCAGTATTATAGTCTGTATCTTGTGTAATTGCTTAGGAAAGGCCTGGGGCTGCCTGATATCAGCTCTCATTAGCGCTTCTTTGGGGTGATACTACTCCAGGACCTTATAAGACTATACAACTTCTAAGACTATGCATGGCTAAGGTCAGAGTTATGATGCTGATTTTTTCTCTGCAAACAACTGAGGAGCCCACAGTTTATTGCTTTTTGAAATAACATACCTATGTTTCTCAGCCTCTGGACTACAAAGACAATTCCCCTCAGCCTCTGCTGTCCCTTTCTCCTAGCCCATGTTTCCCATGGAGAAAGGTCACTCATGAGACACTACCTCTCTTCTCCCCAAAGTACAGAGTCTGCTGGGCAGGGTTAGACCACTGCAGGGAGGACTCTTCATGGTCTTTCACTTGACACTTGAGTACCACGGTGCCACCGGCCACAACTGTTTCATCAGATGTCCAGGGCTGACTATCTGCAGGGGTAAAGTACAGTTAGGTTTCATGAGGTGCCCTAGGAATATTTACCCATTAGTGGGCCACAGTCCACCTCATCTAATTCAGGCTACCTAAGGCTCTGGTCTCTGTATACTCTTGAGGCTTCATGAGTGAAGGGACAGAGGGGATGTGGTAGTAGAGGGGAGACAGACCTGGTCTTCTGTCACTTTGGATACACAGAAATGCATCATTACTTACTGAATGTCAGGGGAATGAACAAGGTAACAAACACTAAAAGGATAAAGTCTCTAGTTCTGAACATACTACTCCACATGTGTCTTTTTGGATGTGGTTCTACCCGTTCCTTGTTGGGAACACACATACATATCTGCCATTCTGTGTTTTGCCTTCCTATCACCACCTACTGTAAGAGCCGAACCACTAGAAACAATTATGACTACTAATCAAAAACTGATATGGAGAAAAGCCTAAACCAGCATCATTATAAAAAGAGTAAAACAAACAAAATAGAAATTAAAAACAGAAACATTTTAACATACTTTAAATTTTTTTAGCAATAGCCTCAATCCAATCATCAAATCCATCATCAGTTTTTACTATTATTATTATTTGTAGCTGCTTTGGAGACAAGGTCTTGCTATCATCCAGTCCTGACTAACTTATAATGTATGGTCTTGAATTGATCAGAGTCCTTCTGCTCCTGCTTTCCAAGTGCTGGGATTAGAGGCATACACAACCACATCCAATTATTTGTTCTTTTTCCTGGTCAGTCTTCCTGTCTCCCCAAATACAAACCCAAGTCACCACTCTGATATCATTTAAGAGTAAAAGAATGAAGCTTCCCTCTAAATGTGCTGAAAAGATATTTTTTAACTCTTCTTTTCTTAGAGAAATAAAGAAAACCCAAGCTCAGTTGACAGAATTCTTGGCTAGTGTACAGGAAGCCATAGACTGGATCCCCAGCATCATAATGACTGGTTGTGATGAGCAGATATGTTACCCCATTGCTCAGAAAGTAGAGACAGATGGAGCAAAAGTTGTAGTTTATCCTTGGCTATATACTGAGTTTGAGGCCAACTTGGACTGCATACACCTGTATCAAAAATAAGACACACACACACACACACACACACACACACACACACAGTCACTCAGAGAAACCGGGTGGGGGGAGGAGGATGGAAGGAAGAAAAGAAGAAAGGGAAGGAATAGGGAGGAAGAAATCCAGTTATCTTTTGGATAAATCAATTGAATGCAAAATGAACCTTCTCCTCAGGCCTAGCTGTGAACCTCTCCAATACTGACATCTGTTTCCCCAACCAGGCACTGTGCTAAGTTCCCACAGCATGGATTCTGATTCCTAATATTGATTCCCTCATCTTCAGAATCGCTTTTAGTGACCCAACAGCAGTGACCCCCTCAGAACTAATCTAAAATAATCATCTCCCGTCTCTGCTTCAGGAACATCCAAAAGTCTGCTCTGTGTCACAGAATTCCTCAGCCAGCAATATTCATGGCTCAGTAGGAAACTAGGAAACATGCTTACCACATCCTTTACAGAGCCCTATAAAAACAATCAGAAGTTCCCTTTCTCACAGACTGGACTCTGCCTGCTTCTTTCTTGCTTTTCTAGTCATGTATCTGACTTGCATTTCCAGGAAATATACCTGGAATGATCTAGGCAGACAGAAGGCCTTAAGGAGGGAAGGCATGCTAGAAATTATGCCAAATAAGACACGCCATTATGAACTGGTAGTTTCCAAATTGGAATATGAAGCCTGATGGTTGGTACTGCCTAGTGTTATAAAAGCTGAGGACTGAGGGAGCTCACTGGGGTCAGGAATCCAATTCCTTCATCTCAGGCACAGGCAGTAAGGTGACAGAGGTAAAGTGACTCCCAAGACTGGCCCACTAGTCCTGAGCACTGTAACTCTGTTGTGTCCTCAACCCAGAGGTGGTATCCTTGGGGTTCTTCTAAAATGATTCTTTGAAAGGTGACTTAAGACTATGATTGCATTCTGAGATTGTTGTGTAGCCACTGAGCAAATTTGGAAGTGAAATTTTCTCAAAAATTTTCAGTGGAAGGTGTCTGAGGCCCTTCAGTTGCAATAGACATATATCATTTTCTACTCTCTAAACCCTCTGTCCTTGTCTCAGTTGAAGTATTCCTCTTTGACAATGCCTCTCCAGGACCTCTTTGTTTTGAGTAATCCACTCCCCTGGAAGGATCTTATTTTTGGAAAGAGGTGTAGGGTTACAGAGGTCTCTGTACCAGAGGGAGGAAGGGTGCTGGTGCATGGGAATGTGGTGGTGGTGGTGGTGGTGCAGAGCTAAGAACTAAATGTCAAATGGGAAGGAGAAAGCTGTGTGGTAATGAGTGGAGTGAGAACATGGGGTGGAGTACCATGAGTGGGAGATGATGTGAGGATGAGTGAGGCATCTGAAGAACATTGAGGTGAAGGGCCTGGTTTCTCACCTTGACTGGCCAGCATGTCAGGGCTGCTCCAGACTGTGGAGCTGAGGGCCTCGTCCAGTGGAGCCAGAGTTCCCAGCTCCAAATCCTGCTCCTGCCAGTAGCCTGAGGAGAGAACCTGCATCAAGGATGAACCCTGTGCACACTACTATAGCTTGTGTCTACACTTCCATTGTGGGGGTGTGGGAGGGGCTAGGCCCCTATGGAAAGTAGCTTCAGCAACACACCTAAGAGAAAGTGAGACATTAGCAAGAGTTCTGAACAAGGACAAGACTCTCCTCTGATAGGCCCTTTAAAGGAGGATGATAACAGTTTTGTCTGTCAGTCATATAGTGTTAAAGTCAAAGAGAATTTAGAGACCATTCACCCCAGTTTTACCAATTCACAGATGAGGACACAGAAGCACCAAAAGATTGAGAGGGGATCCCTATTGAAAAAAATAGAAAACTGAGGGAAAAAAATCCAAACAAAACACCATTATAAACTCCTTATCCAGGATTCTTTTTGTTGTACCATATTATCTGTTAATACACCATCGGGCTTAAACATTAGAGCATATTTTCATATTTGACCTTTTCCTTTAACATATAAAAAGTGGTGGCATTGCCATTCCTGTTTAGCCAAGTGAGAGCTGAATGAAACGACTTGCCCAAAGTCATACAAATTGAGTAGAGACTAGAAATGAAATGCTTGGTTTCAAATCTTATGGTCTTTGCTCCAAGGTGAGAAACCCTTCTCACTGAGGAAAGATAGAAGTTGGGGCTAGAAGTTGCGCTACAGCTTGCCAGAATCTTACCTTCTGTGCTCAGACTCTAAATTTTCATACTGGGCTCTCTGGGCTCTGCCTCACTGCGTCCGAACCTTCGTCTGAGGCAACCAAACCTTTTCACCCGGGTAACAGTCACCCCCTGTCTTAGGGGTAGACCGCTGTTCTGCTCTCCTATGAAATATAGTAGTATTTGGGGCTCACAGCTCCAACCCAAACGGTAAGAGCGGAAGGACAAAGGAACCAGCTAGGCACCTTTTCAAGATCTCCCGCCACAGAGCCCTAGGGTGTCCAATCACATCGCGAAAATCCGGTGAGATCATCAGCTGCTGAGCAGACGCTGGGGCTGCGCCTCTTCCTGGGACAGCAGTACCCGGAGAAGTTTGTCAATGGTCCCACAGACGCCACAGTCTGTGGTGGAGGTGGTGAGGATAAGAAGGTGGAGTTGGAGAGGGGTCGATCAAAACTAAAACAAAACAAAACCAACAACAGAACTAAGTGGGATATGGACTTCTGTGGAGAAGAAAGGGGACAGGACTAGGGAGAGAAAGGATGAGTCACAAGAAAAAGCAGCGAGGGAAGAAGGGAAAGGAAAGAAGAAAGGGGGGGAGGAAGGAGGAAGAGAGAGTCCGAGCATCAGATAAAGCTCCAAGAGAGAGAGCTTCTGGGGCTGGCTGGCTGCAGTGTAAACAGCCTCGTTTCCCACTGCTCCTGGCCTGGGTCTCCCAGAAGATTTGAGAAAGTACTTTGTTCTGCGTGGCTTCTGAGAGACCAGGTGCATCTCACACAGGAAAAGAGGAGTGGGGGAGGGGCTAAAGAGGAATTGATGAAGACAGGTAAAGAGAGGCTAAGAGGAGAAGGAGGCAGGACCCTCCATTTCAGCAGAGACGCAGTCTGGGGTGCAGAGCCTTCAGCCTAAGGATGCTTTGTATGGATACCAAGGATGAAGACGACTGGATATTGGTGAGTGTTTTATGTTATTTTCCAGAATATGTTTTGGAGTGTGCTGTGTCAACATCAAGTAGAAAACAGAATTGATTGTTCTAAGGCATGATGTGCTTGAGGGATAGGGAGGAGCAGGGTGAGAGGTCAATGCTCCCTCACAGGGCATTGGTAACTCTGTTGGCAATCTAAAAACCACCGCACAGGCTTTTACTCAAATGGACCGAGGAAATAGCCTTGTCATATTTCAGTGTGGGACTTTCAGTTTGCAAAGTAGATTTTCACCCATGATTTCATTTAATCTCAAAACAATTGCTAGCTGTAGGCAGCCAGATATAATCACTTTTAAGGTTAACATCCGAAGAGGGTCTTTGGTTCACCTAAAGGAACCCAAATAACATAATCCTCAAGAACATTTCCTACCCCTTGTGGGGTTCTCAGCTTTCAGTAGGCCCTGCGTTCCAGAGCATTTGCACACAATGCATTGTGATGTGTTTGGGTTACCAGGCTCTGTGTCAAAACTCTGAGCTGGTTAAGGGCAGGAACATGACCATTTTCACCCACATAGTGAGCGCTCTGTACATGTGACTACTCTGGTGTTTTCCCACCTCTGCACCAGGCTGTTTGCACTGCTAACCAGGAGGTGCCACTTTCTGGTCCCTCCTCTCCTGCTTCTTTCCTCTTCGATTTTGTCTGCATCTTCCTCAGTGACTTCTCTCCTTGTTCATACTTGTCCGTCATTTCCCCATTCCCACTTCTGCATATTGTATATTATTTCCTGTACAGGATAAATAAGTAAAGTGGTGATGTACATCATTTAAACACAGCTGAACTGTTGAGAGGCAGAAAGCAACAAATAACCTTCAATAAATGACATGTTTGGGATGTGCATGATTTATTGCCTCTGTATGTTTGCAGAGAATTCACTTTGTTTTGTAATGTTTTAGGAAACTGCTTAAGACGTGGCTGGGGGCATTGCTCTCTCTTCTATGGAGTGTGCATGACATATCTCCTAATCCTGAAATGTACCTAAAATCTTATGTCTCTACTCTTGGGAATTCCATTAATATGTCTGAAAGTTACAGATTTTATGAAATTGTAGACTGCTCTTGATCCATTCTGAATGGCCATTCCTATGGGAGCAGGTGAGTGATTGTATTGCAAGCATCAGAAGCATGGAAAACTAGCACAAATTATAAGCCGCTATGAAAAGCTTGAACTATCTTTAGATAAAAATTGTGCCAGTCATTTATGACATCACTGTGATTTCCCTCAAAATGTTTGGACAGGGAAGGGAAGAAGCTGAGGAGTATTCTAAAGGGGACATATGGACTCTGAGGTGGTGTTAGTAAGGATTCTGCTCAGGGACCTTGGAAGGAGCTGCTGGAACAGAGCCACTGGTGAAGAACACCCTCCCTTCCTGGGGAAAGCCATGAAGGAAAGTTCCAGTCTCAATCATATGAGTTGGGGAGAAACAGCCTTACTAATTACATTATTATCTGCTCATACACATCCTGAGTTTCTCTCTCTCTCTCTCTCTCTCTCTCTCTCTCTCTCTCTCTCTCTCTCTCTCTCTTTCTGTGTGTGTGTGTGTGTTTTTGTTCATGAGTATATTGCCTAGATGTGTATGCATCTGTGCATATAGATGTCAGAAGCTAACATGGTATGTCTTCTTCACTCATTCTCCAGCTTATGTATTTAAAATTAAATTTATTTCGATGGGGGGACAGTACATGTCATAGTGTCTGTGTAAAAGCTGGAGGAGAACCTGCTGGAGTCAGTTACTTCCTTCCATCATAGGAGTCCTGGCATTGAACTCTGGTTGTCAGTTTGGTGGTAAGCTTCTTTGCCATCCCAGTTGCTCTTCACCTAACTTTTCTCAAGAGGCATGAACCTGCTACCCCAGCCACTAGTCCTGGGCATCCAGATCCATGCCACTATACTAGGCTTCTTATATGAGTGCTGGAAATCTGAATTTAGGTCTGTAGCAAGTACATTAATGATTCTTATCCCCAGCTGATTTTACATTTCTGCAGAATACCCAGATTGGTTAGCCTGGCCTTCAAAGTCCAATATAGTCTAATATCAACCCACCTGTCAGCTTTGTCTTTTCTCCATTTCAGTGCCACATTCTAGACACAGGAGCTAGTTAGAATTCCATTTAAAATATTTGCCATCCCGGGTCCCTTCCCTTTTCTATAATAACTTGGTTCTAATGCTGTTCACTTGTATTTGCAAGTCTTAGCTCTAGCCTTTAAGCCTAGTTTGTGTAGCTCTTCTTTCAAGAAGGCTTCCTTGGTGGCCTAGATGGGAATTTGTCCTTATATGTCTGAGTTGCATTGTTTCCCTGCCTTCTGTGATACAATACCTCCCCCTGCATTGCAAATTGGGCTTCTTCCTAAATCAAAAAGCTCCTACAAGAACAGTTGATATCTGATTCACCTTCATATCAGTACTGGTCCTAATATAGCATATTGCACATAAAAGGTGCATATAAAATATTTATTTATTGAATGAATCAGATGCTGAGTATCTTCTGTTGTGAGAACAGAGCCCAAAATCTGTTAGTGGAAAGAAAATCCATAAGCACAGAAAAAAGTAGGCCAAGGAAACTTGGACTGCCTAGGCACAGACATCTAGATGTCTACAAAACAAGACTTGATATTTTAACAACAACAACAAACTCCACCCCCCAAATCTAGTTTTAATCTCAAGATTTAAGTTAATAGGCATAACTCCAGGCAAATAAGGGATGTTGTGGTGCATCTGGTCAGGGTTAGGATGGGACACATCTTAATCATAGGTCTCTCTGGCCACGAAGCCCAAGCTTTCTACAAGCAGGTGTTTCCTGTGTGTGCCTGTGCGTTGGGCATAGATGAGGGAAGACTTTTGTTACATTTCTTGCTAAGGATGGCTTACCTATGCAATGTTCAAAACACTCACCTGAGGAATGATAAAAATCAGAGAGTAACAGGCTACAGTGGGTGGTGGTGTTGTGACTGGCACCCAGTGAATTATGCTCTCAACTGGATTTTATAATGTGCTTTCACTCCATACTTTGGGATCTATTTTGTCTACCCCTAATTTTCCTACCCTTAAGTGTGGGTCTTTTGGTTAAGCAAACAACAGATGTATTTATTTAAAACTTTTGACAAAATCTCTATGTTTCCATCACATTCTAGCACGTAGGCTAAGAACGAAAAGGTTATCTTGTTGCCTCTCAATCACATTGTGTGTTTCTGAGTTCTTGTTTATTTACCCATGGGTTCTGATAGCTTTTGAATTCTCAGCATTTCAAAGGACAAAGAAATACTTTCCCCAATACTGGTTTCATTCTGATTGTTCATACTAGGAGCAGCAGAGGCAGGCCCTGCAGACTTAATAATGTGTCTCTTCAAAGCATACATTGGCACCAGTGACTCAGTTTTTCACTGCAAGTACAAGACCTCACACATAGTAAGGACTCAATAAATATTTATTGAATAAATAAGTGAGTTACCCAAATGAATAAAAATGTATTATGTCTGCAATTTAAGTGACTGGTAAGGAAGGCTATGAGAGAGTGCCAGTATCACCCTTGACTCTTTGCTTTATGTATCTTCCCTGCCTTGTTTGCTGTGAGGATCTAGAATGTATTGGCTGAACTATTAGCAGTGTCACAGGTGCACATTTGGGATGGTGGAACAAAAGAACAAACTCTGGGCTGCATGATTGCATTTGGCCTAGCTAGTACTTGTGTCCGGGGCCCTGCTTCCCCGACTCTGGAGAGAAACAGCTCCCTGAGTAGGAGTTGATGATGATGGTGATGATGATGGTGATGACTCAGCATTTCTCTAACTCCAGAGTTAAAAATAATGTTCAGCCCAGCCTACTTGTTATTCCTCACGACTACCCTGACAGGTGGGTGGAGAAGTGTTATCAGCAAGCAAAAAACATACTGGGGGCTGTGGCCCAGAATACTGACTCTCATTTAGAAGGGAGTAGCCACCATGGGAGTCTCATTGCTAAGTTCCCAGTCCACCCTGACAATCTCACCCAATTCAGCTGCTTAGTGAATTGCTATGTACATGCAGATCACAGATAGCAGAGAATGGTCATAGGTAAGTCAAAGTTAGACTTGAAATTTGGCTCCTAGAGGTTTGCTTATCTTTAGATTCACATTTTTCTTTCAGAGTAAATGTTTGAATGTGCATTTGGAGGAAACTGGAGCAGTTCCATCTGAGTCCTGACTTAGATGAGAACTCCAGGATTTGGAGGAGTTACTCTGACTTCACAAAGGACTCTCTTTACACTCAACTTCCCACAGTTGGTCTTTGGCAGCCAGGACTATGCCACGTTTACCATCTCTCAGTTTCTACACTAGAATTGTGACGACTACTGGTATAGTCTCTTCTCACTCTGCATTCCTGTCTTGCTTTGTCTATTTTTCCTTAGATCCCTGTTCCCTTGTACCTGGATAGCACAGCATAGTCAGAGGAAGGCTGGAGGTTATTTTGATTTCTAGGCACCTTTGTCTTTTCACATGTATTTTCTTCTTTTTCCTTTGGGATGAGATTTTTGTAAAGCAGAGAGACCAGGAAGTTCTCACAGACATTCCCCCATCCCATAACTCAGTTGCACTTTAGCTCATATTCACTTCAGAACCTTGTAGGTCAGTCATGCCTCAGCCGATGGCTCTGATCTCACCCTCCCTGCACCCCTGCTGTTCTCTTTGTCACTGGATTGGTGGGAGATGATACTCTCCTCCTTCTTGGCCCTCCCTTTATTATTTCTGTTGCTTTCTGGTTTTTTCCCCTCCTGGACTCCCTGAGTCTTGTTTGTCAAGCAGCCTCTTGGGCCCAAAGTGATTACTCTCTCAGACTTGATTTGATTCTCCTAAGAGGCACAAGAGTGTTGGTGGAAACATATGGGGGAAGGGCAGATTTCCACTCCTCCCTTCCCCCAGGAACTTCCTGCCTTGCTTACTAACCCCTTATTTTGGCATAAAGCCTGGGCCGAATGCTGAAGAGTTGAGGAGTGGCATTTTCACACTATTAGAAGATCCTGAGCATCAGGCTAGGAGCTACTCAATTGCTTTCCAACAGGTTTTATAATGCATTCCACAGACATCTTTTGGTTCCATCATCAACTGGTTGAAAACAAAAAGGTTTCCAGGTTAAAGAAGGAGAACCATCCTCAGAATAGTAGGCTACTAGCTTGTCTAGGGTAGGAATGAGGATGAGGTTAAAAGGAAAAACTCATCTTTATGTTACCTCTCCTTTCTCACTAAAATTACAAGCAAATAAAAATGTAGTCACTCAAAAACATTTTTCATATGCAAATGCTAAAAAACTATCACATTCTAAAATGTCATTACACACACACACATACACACACATACACACACAGACATACACACACACACACACACACACACACACACACACACACACACACACAGCTGTATTTTTTTAAGCTCTGTAGCCAGATTCCATATTCCATCAGCATTTTCTACTGACCTCTAATGGCCAGAGCTGGTTACTCCTAAAATCGCTGGGTATCAGACAGAATGGGAAGAATGCCTTTCTAACTCTGCTACCAGAGTGCAATGATTTCTCTCCTTGTTCTGTTATAATTAATTCACCCAACATGGTTTCTCCTCCAAGACTTTCACAAGTACAGACTTAAGAGCTGACACAATCCTAAGTAGCAGTCAGTCCTATACTGTTGTGTATGTGTGCACTCATGTTTACAAACTGCTGAACCATATCCCCAGGTCCAGCTGCTCATTTTAACAACGAGGAACTGAAATCTCCCAGAAGTGTAAAAATTTGAAGAATTTGAAGAAGTCCCACAGGCAGTTAGTGAAAGCTATAGTTATAACTCTGGTCTTCTGTACTTATTATTACATTATAGCTGTCCTTGTGGAATGGCTAATTTGGAGGTTCAGTTGCCACTGAGTGTAATTTTTCTATCTGGTGATATATATTCTCCTTATTAACCCATATGGGAAGGACTCAAGGCTCAAGGGAAGTAAGTTTAGCCATCAGACAGGTTGGAGAAGTTGAGGTGAGATGAAGGAGTCTCATCTGACACAGTTGGTTGTACAAATGTCAGGACTTCCGACAGACTTCAGTTCCCACAAAAAAGGAATTTGAAGGGCAGAAGCCCCTGCTGTGTCAAAAGGAGCTAAAACCAGTGACCATCAGAATAAGACTGTGTGCATAACATACGTGTGTGTGTGTGTGTGTGTGTGTGTGTGTGTGTGTGTGTGTGTGTGTGTGTTCCTGAATCCATCCCATCCACCTGCTGGAGCATGCACCTTGCACAACCATGGGAACATGTGCTTGAGTGTGAACTGGATAAGAGAGGGGTTAGATTAGATGGGAGGAAAAAAGCAGAGGAGCATGTCCTATTCTTGAGCAGGGAAGAAAAAAATCTGGAGGCAGAAGTGGGCTTGTGGTAGGCTGGGAGGGGAGTGCTCACAGACTTAGTTAAGATTCTGAGGAGCAGAGACTGGGAAGTGGGTGGCTGGGAAGGAGGTGGGGACAGCTGCTGCTTTGATTTGCTACTGAGTCAGTGTTCTTGGTGCATTAGCGCTTAGAGGGAGCCCTGGGCTGGCCCCCAACCAAAACAAGCCCCTCTGTAGCCAATACTGAGTTGTAACAAGGAAAAATGCAGTTTCTAATTTGGAGGAGTATCTGATCCTAAACAGCTCCTTTTTCACCTTAACCTTGTTATGCTGGAAGTGTGGGTTCTAAACAAACATCTAGCCTTCTGCAGCAGGAGGCTGAGAGGGAGGGAGGGAGCACAGCACGGGAATGCATTCCTGAGAACTTGTGGAGAACAGATTCTGTGTAGGTATAGGATGGTACCTGGAAGGGTCTGTTACCTCATCTCCTCATGCCTTTACACAGCGATCACATTATCAAGGAATCAGAGTTTGATGTGTGAGCTGTGTATTCTGCTACAGTAGCCAAGAGGCTGGTTTTGTCTGCAAAGTTTAGGGTACCCACTTAGCCTGAGCAGGAAAGTTTTATACCCTTTCTAAAATTTGTAATTTTTTACACATACACACACACACACACTCACACACACACACCATAACTGGAGAAAATACGCACCCCCAAAACTTTAGAAAAGCATTTGGGATCTTCTAAGAGGACCTGGATTCAATTCCCAGCATCTACATGGCAGCTCACAACTGTCTGTAACTTCTGTTCCAGGGGATCTAACAACTTAACACAGACATACATATGGCCAAAACACTAATGTACATAAAATACAAATAAATACATTAAAAAAAACAAGTAAGAAAGCATTTGGAAATGGAAACCTAACAGAATTGAGCATGAAGCTCATTTAGTCATTGGAAGGGTATATGGAAACAGGAATTGAGACTGAGTGGGAAAGCTAAGCAAAGAACAGATTTTCTGAGGCTAAGAGATCTCAACTCCATCCTGCAACAAGTTTCTTCTGCCCTGCCATTCCTACCTGGTACCTGACTACGCGACCTGTGTGTGTGCACATGCAAATTCCTTTCTTCCAGCATTCCACCCCATGCACGGCATGTGGTGCTTTAGATCTTTCAAGGTGATGGCTTGGTGTGGCTGTGAAAAAGTTTAATTTGTTATGAGGCAGGGAGTGAAGCATTTATCTCTGCTGGTTCTGATATTCCTGAACTTGTTTTTACTGTTACCCTTCACTGGATGATCAGAGGCAGGGTGTGAATGACAGGTTCAGGGCAATGGTTAGGAGTGTTACATGAAGAAAAATGTGTTCCACTCTACATACACATCCACTCAAACTACTCCAGTTTCCCTGATCCCGTGAAGCCTAAATGAGACTTAGTCTTTCTCTCCTTCACTCTTATCACTTAAAAAAGAAAAACTGTATTTTTAAGAGTGCTTCATTGTACATGCTAGCCTTACTTTGTGCTTTCCTGAGAGTTTAACTCTTCTATGAGACAGACCCATTCTTCCAAGTCTATGAATCTCAGTCTCCAAGTAATGTTTTGACGTCCCTCCCTTCCTCTTTTTAAACCTCCATTGACTGTCTCAGCTTTGATGTGGTTATGTCTCCTCTTTGCTTCCTAAAATGCTTGCATTTTTCAACTTGGTCATACTTTTCCTCTCCTTCAGCATGTGTCCTTCAAGACACTATGATTCTCATTATTCATATGCCTGTTTTTATTTTTTCCTGTCACAGACACACAGCTTTTATAATGACCCAGATACAGAACCCTTTTGTTAGCTCATATTAATCAGAATCCCTTACTTCCAGAAAACCATATGGCTTAACCTCAGAGCTTCCCCCCAAAGCAGAATTTATTCTCTTTATTCTGCTCAGACTCCCCAGGAAAGGGCCAGAATCCTTTCCTCTCCAGGGCTGAAGCCCAGTCCATCTGTCACTGACATTGGACTCCAGGGCTTGGAAACCAGAAAAGATTTGGCATTAACAGCAGTTGAGGATAAATGAAAACATGGGGCTTCATGGTGTTGTATTTTATATTTGTGTGAGATTATAAGATGCATGTTGGAGGGGAGCACATATACTATGTCCTTTGAAAAACATCATTATTAGGAAGTGGTGAGTGCCACTGTCCTACTGTGAATTTGTATTTGTCCAGTGACAAATGGTTAGGAGCAGATGGCAAAACTGGCCCTTCATTTTATAATCGAAGGGCTTGGCCTTCAGTTCCTTAAAGGGTGGACACAATGGGAAGTTCCATATTACCTGTCACTGATGAATTCAGAGTTTGCATTTCTAAAGGACAACAATATTTAAATCAGAGGCTCCATAAACATTCACATTTAGGAGATTTCTAACCTGGGGGAGCTTTGGGAGAAAGCAAAGGGTCAAGGCATAGAAAATAAATAAACACATGAAGCAAGGTCCCGTCTATTCTAAATAGTTAGTATCTGTTATTTAAAGTACTTGCTCTTCCTCCTACTTTGCTAAAGACAGTTCTGAAGACAAGGAAGAAAGACAGGTAGTGGTCAACTTATTGATGAATGGTTGGGATACACACCTCCATAACATTTTTGCCCCAGGGCAAGATGATACTCCTGACCTTCTTGACCCTGAACTAGGAGTAAATGAGCTAAAGGTGTTTATAATTAACAATCAATATACAATTAGTACAGGTCTAGCTGAGGAAGGGAAAATAAGTCTTTAGCAAAAGCAGTCTTTTAGCTCCTTATATATATATATATATGTTTATATATATTTATATATTTCTCCTGGACACCTTCCCAGGTGTAAGATTTCCCACAAGGATGAAAGATATATTGAAAAATGTTAGAATCTCTGCATTTGAATCCTTGAAACAGGTCTGCTCTTCAGTAGAGCAGAGTGCTCAGGGAAATGAGTGGATGGATGCAAGATACTCCAGCTGTTGCTGTAACCCCAGTCCATCTTCCAGAAGGTTCTCTCATAGAGATAAATCACTTATATCATCTGTCCTTGATAAATGAAGCTTCTTCTAGCTTCAAGTGAGGAAATGAAAGGACACCCTGCAAATTCATTCAGAAGTCTTGTTTCTTAGACACTTCTCTATGTCTTTCATGTAGAAATTGACATGGGATAGTTTAGACTTGGGGGAAGAGAAGCTTGCCCTGGTCTGATGTAATATGGTTAACTAGTTGTCTAGGTGGGTGTCACTTGATATCATCAGATTATTGGCAGATGTGTAGGAGAGTTCATCTTAAAGAGGCATCTCCTGAGATTTGACCAAGGACATGAACCCAGGATGGGACATTTATAGTTAAGGCTATTTTTCCCATAAAAGATGTCCATGAGTATGAAAGAGATGAATCAGGGTTCTGATATTTAGTTTCTGTGCCTCTGCTATGTTGAGGTTCTCTAATGCCTAGTTTCAAACACTTTATTGCATATCATGTTTGCATTGCTGAGGAAGAGGACAGAAGGAAAGCAAGAATTAAGGCAGGATGGGTAGATCTGATGTCAGATTCTGGATGAGAGCTCAATAATGAGAGCTGCATACTTCTGACAGAGGAGGACTCATTCTATATTCCACATCTGTGACATATATATGACTGTCCTACAGGATCAATGCCATCTCATTTAAAACACAGCATCTGTAGTTCTCTATTAAACTATGGTTCCAGCTACAGTAAAGCAAGCTGTTATTTCAGGGCCATCTGAGGACACTGTAGACCTCAGTTTCCTGAGCATCTATAACCTGAGAATTACTTTTTTGTCTTCTTCCTTGAGTTGATAGTCATGAAGACTCTCCATATCTTGGTTGCAGGGTATGGATTCCCTTTTAAAAATATCAGGGGCACATACATGTGTTTCTGACAGGGGAGGGGAGGTTCAGCCAGCTCGGAAGACTGCACTGTGAGAGTAGAGATTATAAAGCAAAAGGTAGAGCAGGACCATGGAGAGCAACAGGAAGTGCCTGGCGTGACACCATGAGGGGCCAGCACCATGGAGAGCTCAAAGCACAGGTAGTTTATTTGAAAGGGCATGTGGGACCTGGAATCCCAAGTTAAGGTAGCAGGCTCTAGTGCCCACAGAACTGAACACCAGATTTCTGTTAGGGTGGTGCTACAGCCATCATTTTTTTCTGAAGGACTTCGTTTGAGTCTGTTGCATACACTGAGAAGATTATGGGGACCACCACCAGATTTAGTTTGTGACCATTATCAAATAATTGTTAGTGATGATAAAGAGGTTTTAATTGGCTACAAGTTATTAAAACTATAGTTAGGACTATTGCCTCATGAAGAAAATAACATACAACTCCTGTGAGCCACAACCTGTAGAAACACTAGGATAGAAGGAAGCCAAAATGTGTATAACCATCAGATAGGTTATATGGCATACCCAAATGTTCTGATAATTTCCAATTTTCTATAAGTAGTTAACATTTGATGATAAAAAAAGAAGAGCCATGGAACCAGACCTTTTAACATAAGTGGTGTCTCCTGGGTGGTGGTGGTGCACGCTTTCAACCCCAGCACTTAGAGACAGATCACTGTAAGTTTGAAACCAGCCTGGTCTACAAAGCAAATTCCAGGACAACCAGAGATGCTACTCAGAGAAACTCTGTCTCTAAAAACAAACAAACAAACAAATGACAATTGTGTCACCAGGACTTAAAGCCCTCTGTTTTACTGGAGAAATTAAGTCACTGGCTTTATACTAAAGGAAATTTTGGTAAATTGATAGGTGACTCTTTGATACTTGCTGGTTCATTGGTGAGTAGGTAACTTTAATGAGACACTATGTGGGGAAAACTATCTTAATAGTTGTGTGGAGTCTACTTCTGAGAAGTTGTGTTTTCTTTTGGACTTCCTTGTCTCATATAATAGTGCTAGATTAGGATTTTGCTTGCATTCCTGGCAGCAGAGATGGATATTTGCCCTGGAGACATGTTTTCCATTTTATAATAATAAGGAGGGTTTATCCTTAATTTGACTGTGTTCTTAGAGATTTGAATCTTCCTAGTGGCTTTCCAGACTCTTCTGTGACACAAACATACACACTCTCTCTCTCCCTTTCTCCCTCCCTCCATCTCTCCCTCTTCCCTCCTTTTCTCCCTCTATCTTGTAAGCATTCCTGTGGGGATTAATATCCTCACAGCCTATGGGTAGACATCTAGTATATGACCCCATCCAGGAAGCAAAATGTTCCTGTATATTGGCTTGTAGACAGTGGTTAAACAGGATTCATTAGACTCTAACACTAAAAAGATCATCTTGGGCTAGAGTAGAGATTAATGGAGACAGCTT
Organism: Sigmodon hispidus; assembly: GCA_004025045.1. Taxonomy (NCBI): domain Eukaryota; kingdom Metazoa; phylum Chordata; class Mammalia; order Rodentia; family Cricetidae; genus Sigmodon; species Sigmodon hispidus. Next base: position 319,230 of record PVIH01000206.1, read on the forward strand.
GTCTAGCATTCATGAGTCTACAGATTAACCCCAAAAAACTACAGGAAAAAAAAAAGATATAATTGTTCCAATTTTCTAATGCTCTGGATTTTTCATTCAGTTAAAAGCTGACTGCTTCCAGGAGAATCAGGAGCTTAGACTGCCATCCTTAGATGACGTTCCTTACTGAGACTCAGATGACAGAAAGAAAAAAAGAAGATTGTGGAGCCAGTAGACAGCTCGACTGGAGTAGGAAACCGTGAGGAATGTGACTAGGCACAGCCCCAAGGGTTTTCTTTCTCTGACAACTGTGAGATTTTTTCCTTACCACATGACTTAAGAAAAAGCAGCTTCAAACACCATTCTACATATTAGATACAAAAAGTACAGTGAGCAGCAGCAAGAAATGCCTAAGTCCAATCTAAGGATTCACAGAGCAATAGCATCATATCTCATCTGCTATTTTAAAATGACCAGAACACCAAAAAGATGCCATCTGTGGAATTTTATGGCTGCAGAACTATGAGTCACCCACTTCAAGTGGATGCTGTATGTCTCCAACATGTCACTCTTAAGATTGGACTAGGTCTTCATTCCTCAGTTGGAAGAGAAAACTGAGGAAACCTAATGCACTCTGGTTCAGCTGACATTGAGTGGAGGGCAGAGAATCTTGGATTTAGCAAAATCCAGGTGTAGCTTAAAAAATACAAAGAAACCAAGAATGGGGCAAAGGCTACAGATCATAGTTTGGGCAATTCTCTTGTAGTCTAGTTTCCTTAGTAAGTGAGAGATCAAAGTCCCAGAGAAAACTCTTAAAACTAACAGTGCCATCTAGGCTTAGCCCAAACTTAGGAAAAGATTTCTAGCCATAATTTCTGGATAGACATTTGACATCTTGTGATAGACAAACAGGGTATTCAATGAATTAAGTATGTCTTTCCAGTGTTTCTTTGATGGCCTCAACTTCCTTGTGTCAGATGATGTGCAAATCTTGAGGGAAGAAGATGTCCTTCCCAAGAGTTATAGCTGGAACCAAGAAGAGAACAGAAATAAAAACAGACAGAACTCTTACAGCTATAACAAGGAACAGAAACTCAATGGAGCAGATCTGCCAAGCAGATCCGTGGGCAGCACTACAGAGAATGCTGGGCTTCTTCAGCACATTGGGCATGATCTCCACACTGGGCACCTGGCCAGGGGGCCGCAGAATGCATGGCATTGGACAGAAGGTCACTGGAGAGGAAAAAAATGCATGTGTGGGACAGTTAAAGGTTAAGTTGCTATAACCTGGACTGAAGCAAAGCAAGGTTGTCCATCTACTGGGTTAAATCACTGTACTGAAAATAAGTTGGGAATAAAGAACCCTAAGAAGGTTGGTCACAATATTGAATGTCAAGCTGCTCACCAGAGACATGACCACAGGGTGCATTAAATCACAGGCCTTGTGTTTCTCAAACTGGAGCTGCCAATGTCTGCCAGTATTAGTGAAGAAAGACCAGAAGGGAAGGCAGGTGGCAAATTCCTCAGTTTGTAGCCACAGCATTAATGGCCAGGTTCAGAGAGCATTTCAGTTTCTCAACCCCCACTCATCTTTATGCTGTACTCAGGGGAGCCTTACACCACAGTAGCACATGAAGTTTGTTTTGCTTATTCTTGCTAGAATTAGCCTCTTTTGACCAAGCTTCAGCATGCCGGATTATTTTGTCCTTAAGCCTGCACACCGCATCTCTCCTAGTTAAGGTCAAAGCTACAAGTAGAGTTAAGTATTACCTAGCACCCTGCTCAGGAGCCTCAGGCAAACTCAAGTGCTAGACACACCTTCATGATGCTAGTCAGAATGGCCTTCATCCATCTTTTCACTTGTTTCCCTTCATTGGGCTTCACCTTCTTAGAGTCAGAAATCAAGGTACAGAATTAATTTAATAGAAGATACCTGGTGGTTGGTTATGTTGCGAACATCAGTATTACACTCTACATAGATGTTTGGGAAGCTTGACTGTTGTTTTCTTTAAAAAGATTATCCTAACTCTTTCCCCCTTTTCCTGAACCATACTCTTCAATTCCTCATACAGAAGTTACTTTCTTCCCCTCTTAACTCTAAGCCTCTCTTCTTACTATATCTCTCTATGCTGAGCATACAGCAATTCTCTTTCTCTGGACTTGAAGCCCAAATAGGGGCTGGGCTCCCAAGATGAAGATCAAGAAAGGGTTACCATGCATTGAGTGAAGGAAGATGTGGTCACTGGGCAACTTTACTCCAGTCTCTGCCATTTATGTTTTTGAGGAGCAAGCCCTGACGCTTACTGTCACTATTGTTTTCTCTTTTCAGGTCTTAGGTTGGCAATCATAGTTCCCCTTGCCACTGGATTGTAGTTAAGGCATTTGCTTCTGTGATTCAGCTTTCAGTATGGGGAAGTCAGAGGCTTCACCAAAAGTCAAGGCCTTATAAGAGAGTCATTATTTAGGCACAAACACCCAGTGTCCCCTTTTTGCCTTACACTAAGCCCACCATCCACCAGAACTGCTCATCTCTTTGAGTAGGGTCACCAGTGCCATCTTTTGTGGACAGGGATTTCCATGTACAAGAGAAGAGACTGCCATCTCTGTGGTGACAGTAGGAACTCCCTTTGGGGAGTTTGGGTAGTATGGAGTGAAAAGAGTCAGCCAACCAACTGTAGAGAGGGGATCCCCAGGGCCCCCACACCAGGGGAAGCTCCTTTACAAGGATGGAGACAGGGTAAGAGGAGGAGGTCAGGCAAGGTGGAGTTATTATTCCTCCAGCAGCCTGGCTCCCAGCCGGCTTCCCTCAGATGAAATTCTCTACATCATCCTCCCCAGTTCCAACCCCTCCCCTCTCCACCCCGCCCCGCCCTGTGCCCATCCTTGCTGGCCACTGGGTCCATCGCCCAGGAACCACCTCCCCTTTCTCCTCCCCTGCGGTTCTTTCTGTTTTTTTTCCTTGGCATCTGGCCGGGCATAGCCACCACCCTCCCTCCACTCTCTCTACTTCCCCTTGCTCCACAGAGGTCCTGTTCCCATTCGCTGCTTTCCCTTCCCCTGCTCAGCCCACCTCTGACAGGCCGAGAAAGAGAGGAGGAGGAGGAGGAGGAGGGGGAGGAGGAGGAGGAGGAGGAGGAGGAGGAGGACGAGGAGAGGAGGAGGACGAGGAGGAGGAGGAGGATGCATTCCTTCAGTCCCCTCCACTGCCCGTCCTCCCTCCTTCGGGAACCTGAGGCTCCGGGCTGGGGCGCCCTTCTTCTTGTCTCTACACAGTTCTTCAAGTCACCCCATTAACCAGCAGCAGCCTTTAAGAATACTGAGGTGCCCCCACCATGCTGACCTACATAGCCTGGCCTGGGGCGGGAGGGGCTCTTCCCCAAGTCCCCTCTCCCTTGGCCCCGCCTCCTTTCTTCACCCCCCTCCCCCACTCTCTTCTTCACCTCTTTACCTTTACAAACCTAAGAAGGGTTGAGTTGCAGACTGGGCAAAGAGGCTAGTCTGCTACCCCACCCTAAATTTGGAGAAATTGACGTTCAGCCCAGGAAAGCTTTGGGCTTCCCATTGATCCTTCTCTCCAAATATCTTGCTCTCTCCTTTTGCCGCCCCGCACCCAAGTATAGCTTTCTTTTCCAAGATTTTGCCACCACTAGGACTAGAGCCAAACTGGGGGCCCCTCCGCCCAGTGTTGTTGTTTTGCTTCAAGGAGAAGCCCCTTCTCCTTTGCCCACGCCCCCCTCGACAGCCTCACCCTGGCCCCCTTCTCTGTCCACTCAGAGCTCCGCGGCGGGTGGGGAACGCGCAGGGGAGCAGAAATGTTTGCATACAGCAGTTTGGGGGATCGTTCTGGCCACCCAACCCCTACAGACATACATACACAAACACTCAACACACGCCCTGACTGAAACAGCGACAAATCTCACTCCGCCCCCAACACACACTGACACAGACATACACACAGACTCTGACACAGAAACGCAGCACCAGACACCAACATAGACGCGCACACCCAGACACACACGGACACGAACACATCCAGACCCCAGATGCTCAAAATAGACAGCAACCCCCCGAGATCCAGACCCCTGCTGCACACGCAGACACACACAGTCGGCCGTGTACATAGGAGGGTGCACACGCCGCCGGCACACCCCACGGTCCTCAGAGACAGCGATGCTCAGAGACAGACACAAGGGTATTCCAAGAGGTTGGCGACTTGAACCCTCGCGTCCAAACAAAGCCAACAGGCTTCCTGCACCCGACTCCCCATCAGAACCCCCACCTCGGGGCACTGGTCACCTCTCCTGGCGCCGCCCCCTCCCTCACTCACCGTCCTGGGAAAGATTGGCCCCGCCGGGCGCCCAGGAGCAGGCGAGAAGCAGGAGCAGGGGCAGGGCGGAAGGGGCCCCCATCACGCTTCCTGGCCGCCTCCCCAGCTGGGCGCTGGCGAGCCTGGATCTCCGGGGACGGGGGACGGGGGCACTGGGTAGACCGTGTCGCTGTCCAAAAGGGCACCCCCGGAGCGGCTTCCAAGCCCGGGGCCGAGGCGGGTACCGGGAGGGAGCCGGCGCTGCTGCAGTCGCCGGGATTAAATAGGGCGCTCGGAGCAAACCATTCGGTTGGAGGTAGAGGGGGGGTGACGGGGGGCTGGGCTGGTGGCGGGGGGGCCTGGATGCCGCATTCTCTACTCCCCCCCGCCTCCCATACCCCCTCCGCGCTTTTGTGGTGCCTTCCATCTTCTCCCCCGGGAGCTCCTCCAGCACCACTCCGGTGTGGAGCAAAGAGAGGGAGCTGGCTCAGCAGTAGGACCCCACGCGCACCCCTCTTAGGCTTGGGGTGGAGAAAGGGGAGGTGGGCAGGGCGGTGGGCCAGCTGGCGAGAACGTCCACTGCAGGCCTGGGCAAGGGCGTGCCCACTAGCCTGAGATCCTCCGGCCCCGCCTTCTCCTTAGGCAACCGGGATACCCAAAGCTAGGGCACCCCTATAAGCAGTGTAACCAAGGATACCTCCCCAGGGTACCTACTTACTCAAGCCATTCCCCTATGCTTTAAACCTCCTTAGTTTCTCTTCCTCAAGACCCTCTACTTTTTTCAGCAACAATCTGTGGCTCCTGGCAATTTTCTTTGCAAAGCAGACCCAAGGAGGCTATGGGACTCGAGCTCCCTCAAGCCTTCTTCAAAGATACCATCCCAGTCATTAAACCAAGAAAATGTCCTGCAAAGTTACTTGGTATTCCCCTCGATGCTCTCTCCTGGGGACCTTTACCCACAGCGAGCTCTTCAATACTCTTTCTTCTCAGTCTTTTAGCTAGTAAGAAATTATATTGAAAGGCAGACCCACAAACCAAAAAACTTGAGGAATGCGGCTCTTTTCTCCAAGGCTATACAGAAGATGAATGCGAAAGACCGTGTTTGCACTTGCTCACACTCGAGGGTCCCAAGTCCCCAGTGTTAGCTCTTCTTCAGGTTTATTTCTGGAGGAGTTTTTGGTATGTTTCAGAAAAGAATCTTTTTGGGTTAGTTTTGTTGGAATTTAGCTTTAGGGAATACATTTCTAAATTTAGAATCCTAAAATTTAGGCAATTTTAGGTATGTTAAAAGTTCTTTAATAAAATACCTGACCTAACCCAAAGGAAGTTAGCAGATTTAAGGCAGGTTTTATATTCACTTAGAAGTAGAGGGCACAGCACTAGATATCATATGGAAGACTATATGGGGCGTCATTCTAGAAGTGGAAAGTGGGTGTCTCTAGTGATGCAGCCAGTCCATTTTTTTGTGTTGCCTTCTTGTGCTAGTCTTTAATGTTTGGGTAACCTTTCCTCCCGGTGTCAAGGTTTTTTAACTCTTGATGGTGATGTATGTAGTTAATGTCTCTGTCATCTAAGAACCTGAGGACAACCTGAAGAACATACTCTGTAACAGGTAAAGCCTTGTCGCAATGACAGGCAGTGAAGTTGGGGCTGAGCGTATACTGTTCAAGGATCCCCTGTGGGCTGTTCTGGATCTGCTCTGATATTTTTCTCTCATTGTTTCTGGACTTTACAATTTCTAGAGAAGAAATCTACTTGCCTCTTGGACATTTCTTGACTGTCTGGGTGGTTATTAATTTTTCCTAGACAATATTGAATAAGGTCTGATTTGACCTGCGTTGGTGACTCCAAATCATTTTGCCTCCCTGAGATCTCTACTATCTTGAAATCTGAGCAGTGAAAATGGAGTAACGTGTATTACAGGGACATGGAGACATGGCTCTCAGAGATGGAGAGAAGGGAGACTGGACAAAGTAAGGGGATTGTGGGAAGATTACACTGCTTGTTGGAGAGTGAGACCAGGTTGATATCAGGTTGGTTATGATAAAAAAAAAAAAAAAAAGGAAAGAGTGTGGTTAAAAAGGAAAAAGAAAGAGAGAAAAGAAAGAAGAAAAGATCCCACAACAGAATAAACTTATCAGCCTTGGTGGGAAGCATCAGGCTTTCCTAGTTAAAGGCTCTTGACGGATAAAGAGTAATTATATTTGAGCTAGAAGAAACATTATCTTTAGCCATTAACTAACTGGGATTTAGAGAGGACAGGGTAAGGGGGTGTGGAGGTGAGTTAGTTGGGGGAAGGCAGGATGTGGGATTAAGTCCTACAGTCCTTTAATTAACCATCTTTTCCATCTGCTGTATCACAGAGATCCCCTTCTGCTTGTCCTTAATTCTCTGATGACTGCTGCTCTGGCCCCGCCCTCTACTGTAAGGGGTGGGTACCAGGGGTGGGAGGGGAAAAGGAGAGCTGTTTTGGAGAGACGGTATTAAGGCTCGCAAATGAGACTCTGGGATGCTCTTTTCCTACTGGCTCCTCTTCCCTCCATTGCATCATCAGTGTGAGTTTGGCAGCCTTTTAGGTCTTGATAATATGAAGTTGCCGTTGGCATTTAGAATTAAGGAATAAAAACTTATTAGAGCTGCAAAGAACCTTCAAGATCATCCCTTTAAATGGGGTCTTTGTTGAACAGATGAGGAAAATGAAGCTCAGAAGCCAAGTGGCTTTCTGTGTTCAACAGCTAGCTATCGAAGGCAGGCAGGACTGGAGGAGAGAGAGATAGGAAGTGCCCTTTGAAGGCAGGAAGGGTGGGAAGAATCAGACCCAGTATCTAAGAGCAATGCCCAATTTGAAAAGTTCCCTTCTCTTGTTTACCCCAGAATGGTAGTTTCTCCTACATTTCATTTAGAAGAACCCATTCTCTATAATTCTTCTATTACCCTGTCATCATCAGTCCCTTGCATCTTACAAACATGTCATTTGCTTAGGAAAAGGGTTTTTTTTTTTTTTTAACAAAGAAAGACTGACCTACAAAGATTATCCTATCACAAAAATAGGTAGAATGTAAGTATCTATGTTGGATTGTGATCTCTATGGTTACTCTTCACTGGAAAATGCTATGACATAAAATTTGCATTTCCCAGCGACTTGCACAAGGTCTGAGGTGGGTTGTCGGTGGAATGACAGAGCTGGCAGCTACAGTGAAATTTAGGGAGAGCCAAGAAGGGGAGAGGAGAGAGGGTGAGTGTGGCCTCCTGCATGCCACTGTCCACTCAGCAACAGCCTGGCTATCTGAGGGTGTGGAATGTGATACTGGCGCTGGTGCCTGGCGAGACACAGCTGTGTGGGCCCTGGGCATTCCTTCCCCACGCAGCTTCTGCTCAAAGGAGAGAGAGAAAGCACTCAGCTTGTAGGGGGTGAGTTTTATTTGCTCCTCTGGGAGGGACCAGCAGCACCTATAGGAAAAAATACATCTTGAAAAGATGTGACCCAGCTGACACTTAGATCCCTCCGCATACTATGAGCCTTCTCCTCTCTGTGGCTTCTATTAGTAGACTCTATGTACATTCCCACACTGCTTTTCTCTTCAATTTTCCACCCAACTAAACCAGTACTTGGCAATACCACCCCTTACTTCTATTAGCCAGTTTTAATTAACACCAGCCTTAATCATAACCTCAGTACAAATTTTAATTCTAGCTTTAATTGAATTCTAATTTTAATCCTAACCTTAATCTATTAAGGATTCTAACTACCAGTCCTAACAGCAGCCCCAACTTAATTATCAGTTTTAACTAGTAGCTTCATCCTAATCAGGTTTGAGTTGGTGATCAGGAAAGCAATATTCATACTACAAAAAAATGGTCACAGATCCCATGAATTGAGAAGCCATCATTTAAAGCCTTTATGCTGAGTGTTTTATAAATACAGTATCTTGTGTGGATGCCAGAAGTTACCTAATGTGGGTAATTTATTAGTTCCATCACCAATGCAAAATAGAGCGGGCATAACACGATTGTATTTGGAATCAGTGGACCCACAGCCACGTCTGCTTGATCCATGACCCTTTGCTCACCTCTACTCTGCCAACAAGTAATTCTGACCCATCTTCTAAAAATGTCAACTAACACCCACTGGCTTGACTTCTGCATATCAATACTTACTTTGTTTTATTTTTATGTAAGTAACAGTACAAACTAGAGATTGAGAAAATTACAAAACCCCTGCATGTCCCTACCCACGGACCCCATTGGCACTTTGAAACATTAAAGTAATTTATTGATGAAGTTAAAATATTCAGACTATAGAAAGAAACTAACTGCAGAGAAAAGCCTCCTTGCCTTCGCCTTCTCAGAGTAGCCATATTGCACAACCCCAGGGGGCATCGTTCTAATTGGAGTTGTGTAACACGGCAGCACTGCCTCCCACAGCTTTCCAGGCAAGCAGATAAAGTCAAGGTAAATAGCTACCAAATTAAATCGCCCTGTGTATGTGTATGACTTAGACATGACAACCACTAGATACTTTGAATTTATAATTAGCAATAACTATGAAGGGCCAGACTCTCAGCTATATTCTCTACACTTATTACACATTTTAATATTCACATGTCCTTTGTGCAGTATTCATCACCTCTATTACAGAAGAGGACAGAGGGTCCTGAAGAAGCATGGTTGCTCAGTGATGGGGAACAACAGACATACCTAGGCCTCAAAGTCTACAGTCCTCACATTGTGCTTAGCCAGAAAAGCTGCTCAGGGCTTGGCTCTGAAGGTCATGTGGGCTTAGTTCTTAATGTCAGAGAATTGGAGTTGCCTGGCATTAGACAAGAACCTATGAGGCCGTCGATAGACTCGGATTGATACAGGAGGAGACTATGAAAGGGGAAGGGACCTGGATTACTATATTACTGGAGGAAATGAGTAAAAGATGAGAGAGAACAAAAGGGAAACAAAACAAATGAGCAGAGATGGAGAAATTGTTTTGTGATAAATTCAAGCAAAAATAAAATCATATAATAAATTTGCATGTCACCATTGCTCCAGCTACAGGCTGATTGATGTATTATGGAAAGATAGTAGACATATATAATCATCTGCAAACAAAAATGCACATTTTCAGTTACATGGATTGGTAGTCTCTTTAGTGAAATATTTCCACATTGCTCACCTTGACTCTGTGTTCCAGCATTATCAAGCTGCTTGTAATTTCCCAAACACACTTTGTTGTTTCATGCCTCAGTGTCTTTGCACACACTCTTCTCTATACCTGCCTTGCCCATCTCATCAAGCCTGATGAAATTGTGTTTATCCATCCAAACTTTGATTAGGTGCTGCCACCTGTGTAAAGCCTCCTCCCGCCCCAGGGTAATCTTGTCTTTCTGGGTGCTACTATTGTATTAAATATATACTTCAAATATTATAATTCTCTCACTGTGTCATAATAGTTTCACAATAATTTTCTTCTCTAACTGTGCATTCTTTGAGGACAAGAATGATATTTCATGAATTCATTATTCCCAGTGTAGAAACTAAAAGAATTTTATCATATTCTGAATTAAGCCAAATAACAAATTTATAAACATGGACTCATTAAGCTATTTTCCATGTAAGCATATACATGCATTTAGCCATAATTTATTGGCATATTTCACACAGATAAGCATGCAGTTGGTTATATGGCTATTTCTTTGATAAATGGATGAGGCCAATTCTAATATATATGCACAAATAAATTTATATATATAGAATACAGTTTATAATTATTGTAATTGACTTGAGAGCATGCTGCTTGCCTATTTGTCTACTACCTGTCTGTCATCTGGTGTTCTAACCCAGAGTCTTGAGTTTGCTAGCCCAGCATTGTACCACTGAGCTACATTTCTAGCTGCATGTAACTTTCTTTTGTATTGCTGTAGTTGCAGCAATCACTCTTCTTTAAACATCATTTGTAATTTGGACAAATATCTTTAAGGACACACACTTTATATATAAATTGGTGGTTCATTCTGGGCAATGAAAAAACTGAGACCTGGCTGTAAAATAATAGTCAGTGGCTTTATTGGTTGATTTATGTGTTGCTTTCTAAGAGCGTTCCCAAAGAAGAGTTCTAGAACATTTCTGAACAACTACATTCTTTTGCATTTGTAAATGCAGATTAAATACAAGAGCCTTTATAAGCACCCCTGGTGAACAAACATGCTCAAGCAGTTTAAGTACACATCAACGTCAGTCTAAATCTGAACTCCACTCCCTAATCATTTCTTCTTTTGTTCATAGCCTGTTGAGTTTCTATGTGGTGAAGAATACTAGCTGAAGGAGGCTGGGTATTTTGTTGTAGCCTCTTAAAAATTATATAAATAATCATATTATTTATTTATTTTTGAAACTTCATTTCAAGTAACCCAGGTTAGCCTCTAACTTTTTCTGTATCCAAAAATAACCTTGATCTCCTGATTCTCCTGCCTCTGTTTCTCAAGTACCAGAATTGCAGGCACATGCCGCTATGCCTAGCTAGATTTTTTTTTAATTACAAAATGAACTTCTAATTAGATCAATTTTTTTATTTCATTTCCAAGCCCTACTCCCGTTTTGAACCATATTTACCTGTGACAAATAATACAAGAGTTGAGGACAGGTTACCATTTGGAAATACCAGTACTTAATAACTGAGACTATTCTAACAGAAATAGGTTGCCTTTTAAGATCCTTATGTGAGGGTGAATTTTAAAATTCTGTTGTAAAATGCCAGTGTTTGTTAAGCAAAATACAAAGATGAGTAAGTCATGAAAACCATATTAGAGGAATTCATAGTCCAAAAGAGAAGACAGTCTTGCAAACATACATTCACCATGACAAGATGTAGAATGTACATATGAGGTACAAAGGGTGTTAGTTTTTTGTGCCTGGGGAGAGACACACACATTCATTGCCAGGTGCCATGCAAGAGTTTATTTTAGAGAGTTACCGAGAGGTGGGTACCCGGAGAAGAGCAGGAGAGAGGAGAGGAAGACAGAGAGAAGAAGGGGCGAGAAAGAGAGGGTGAACTACCATGTGGCGTTTCTTTTTAAGAGAGGGGGTGGACTTGAATCTACGTAGTCACTCCTAGGGGTGTGCCCTCTGTACGAGGTGCCATGTCAGTTTTACCACACGGCTGTCACATGCCAGGAATTCTTATTTCACCTGACACCATGTATGTCAGGAACACTTACAGAGGGAGCAGAGTAGAGGTGAAAATTATACTTAAGAACATGGAGACAAGGAACTGACCACTGTCAAAGGAATGAAAGGCATAAAGGAGGGACAAGCATGTTCAGGATTGATGGAGCAGGGAACACCAAATAGACTCTGAGGGAATTTATGCTAGATTGTTCTTTATTCTGTACACGAGCAGTCATTGATGGGCTTAAGCAGAGAAATGTCAAGGCCAGATTTCCATTTTAGAGTGATAACACTGGCAGTGCTGGATAGATGGATAAGAACTGCAAAAGCCTAACCCCCTGAGAACTTCAAACCAGGACCATGACACCAAATAAGACCTGCTGAGTGTGGTCTTGTCTTAGATTGTATGAGTAAAATAGAGAAAATAGCCAGAGCATCACTCCAGGACTTGGGCTCAAAATATGGTGTAGACAGGCCTTCTGTGTACAGACATTGGTTCACGGAACTACATTCTGTGGAGTATAATTAATAGTAAGAATGACTGTTCCAGTTGCCATGGACAGAGTGTTTGCTGCTAAAACTGGGATGTCTGCTCACTACTTCAGTTCCAGGAAGAAGAAGAATGCACTCAGCAGCCCTGGTAGCCCAGTCCATGGGTCAAGGCAAGGGCAGACTGGAAAAGAAAGAAGAAACTGAATGAATTATTTTTTTGTCTAGGGAGAGTAGCAGTAAAAAGAGCTAGGAGTGAAAGCTAGACCATTTAAATGAAAGGTGAGCTGAAAACCTAAAAAGCAAGCAGAAGAGAGAGATTGGTCCCTAGTCCTGGATTCCGCCTTCATTCTCTGAGAGCTTGAGCTTTGATGGTAAAGAGTGTTATAGATTCAAATAACAAGCACTGTGAAAAGCTAATGTATACACTTTTTATTCATGTGTACTTTAATATATTCATACATACATTTTTTCAGCATTTAGGGGATGCCTACTGTGTGCCTGGCACTTTTCTTATTCTACATTATGTATTCTGTATGCACAGCCTTGTGACATGTAAGCAGTATTATTCCCTTTTTATAGATGAGGCTATTGTGACTCAAGCAATTTGGTTTCCTATAAATTGTATGTTAAGTAATGGGTGTGATAGCTCTATGTGTATGTGTGTATACATGCTCATATTCATGTGTGTATGATTGCACATTTATGTGTCTGCAAGAGGTGGATGCTGGGTTTCTTTTCTAATTATTCTCCTCCTTACACTGAGACAGGGTTTTTAATAGAACATAGAGTTCACTCATTTGGCTAGACTAACTAGCTAGCTTGGTCTAGGAAACCCATCTCTTCCTCAGTCACATTGGGACTGAAAGAACTATCACATCTGTCTGGCATATATCCAGGTGCTAGATGCTTAAACTGCAGTCCATATGCTATTGTGGCAAGCACTTGACCAGATATGCCATCTCTTCAGCCCTAGAAATCTTAAGTATCTTAAAAGCCTCTGATCATTCCAGTGTATTTTTCTTTGTCCAATCAAAAAAGACTTACTCAAATAATTTAGATCTCCAGGATATTCTGGTTCCATGAGTTAATAAAGGAAATGCCTATTTCTAATGCCAAATGCTTGTGGGTGAGTTCTAGCCCCTGACAACCCTTAGAAACTACATTGTACAGGCTGCATCTCCTGACAAAGTTCATTGATTCCCAAGGAAACCATGTAAATACCTCATTAGAACAGTTCACAGGAATGGTTCACGCTAAGAAACACCAGTGCCTTTGACATTGAGTTTCTCAGTGCCTCCTCTCCACTGACTGCAAATCTCATAAAAGACCACACAGCATGGTCAATGCCTTTGTCTCTGGCTTCACGCAGCTCCATGGCTGCTGTGTCCACTTATCCATTCCAAACCCTTCCAAACTGGGGTGCTTTCCCTGTGCTCTGTGAGGAGTTATTACTCCTGCATTTGCCTCTCAGCTTAGATATCATCTAATTGGAGATATCTTATTTCTTTTCAATCACTTATAATTTTGATGGACTTATTTTCTATTTATTTATCATCTAGCTTCTTTCTCAGAGTTAGGTGTAAGCACTAAAGGAAAAGAAACCTTGTCAATTTTGATTAGAGTTGTATTTCCAAAAGCTAGACAATGCTGTGTGTAACACCAATAGCTAGAGCACACTGGTATACCCTGGTTGAATGGATGCAAGGAATACATTGTACTCCCTGGTCACATTTGAAGAAGCATTTGGTGTTATCCCCAAGATCCTCTGTCTTAGGTCCAAAGCAAACCTCTGCTTTCTGTTTGAGGCTCTTCCTTCTGATTCCTGATAGAGAACATACCATTCTTTTTCCTGACCACTATGTAATGTCCCTCTAGAGGATTTAAACTGTTATTAAATTGCCCCACAGCCTTTTGTACATCAGAAGTGCCCCAGTTCATAACCTTCTGCCAGTTCTTTTATCATTTCAGCACCTCCTGTCTAATTCCTTTCTCTTTGATATTTGGGTTCAGGATAGGGCACAGTAAGCTAGTAAGGTCAAGGCTGTGATGGCAAAAAGTTGAACATGAGATGCTGTTCCAGGCCTTCTGCACATTTTTTTTTCTAGTTCTTATTTTTTTAAATTTTCCCCCTCCCCTCAGTGCATGGCCAGATTGTGGTCCATTTTGGTCCCAAGATATTTTTAAACCCTAAAGTTCAAGAGCTTGCTACCACTAGACTACTATCCCGTTGCCAGCCAAGACTAGTTTAGGTTTCCCACCAGACTTCCTCCTTGCAGGGTTTCCTTATGGCTCCCATGGGTAAATCAGAAATGGAGGGGGATATCCTCAGAGTGTTCTTGTAAATTCATGTGAAATCATGGTCGGTTTTCTGTGTATGATGCAGACCTAGAAGTTAATGTGTGTTCTACCACAAGAAAGCTCACAGGGCACTGGCTTCTGCCTTGAAGATAAGCTTAGGACTGGTGAGAAGATAGCTCGGGGAGAACATGGGGTTGAGGTTAGACTCAGCCAAGACTGAGATACATATTGTACTGCTGTGTTTGTCATTGGTGCCTTTCATTTGCTAAATATTAGTCTCTATTACTGTCAATCTTCCAGCTTCACTGTGACGATTACCAAGTGAGCTCATTCATGTAACACTCCTAGCATGGAACTGAGCACCAACTCATTATTCGCCTCCCTGACTCCTTCACCTTGGAGCAGCTGCCTGAGGGCTCTTTCTTTGTTTTTGTCTTGCACAGACTCTTGTCTCGTACTCATTGTCTTAAGCACTATGTGGATCTAGATTCACAATTCCAATGTCTTCACTTTTACCCAGGCTGCTTGCATGCTCTCAACATAAACTGCTCTCTGCTACCCTCATGTGGCCACCCTAACCCCTCGTTATTCCTGATCCTCTGCCCCCTCAGTGTGGTGGCTCTGCTGTAATGCAGTGCGTTCCCATTATCTCCGAATCCTTGCCTCTGCTCCTGAGTTTTAAACATTTATGTGATGTGAAATCCCTTTCAGTTTGCCTTCTTCTCTGGTGATATTATTAATAACTCAGATGCTTTCACGTTATTTGTCCCTTACTGACATGTCCCTCATCTGTCAGAGGTATATGCAGCGTAGATGCATACTGAGCTTGGACCCAGCAAAATTTCTTTATGTTACAAATACCATGTAAGGTTCTCTCTCCCAGAAATCCACTCCTAGAAACAACAAGGCTTATTACCATAGGTTATTTAATCATAGAATAACCTGCATCCCCCACCTCAAATTAGTAAAGAAATCATATTGATTCCTGCCTTGGCAAGAGTTTAATATAGATCTTGTATAGACACAAAATATTGGTGCTTCAGAGTGAGTTATATAGAAAAGGGATGTATCTGTTTTCTCTCTAATTGTGTTCTATATTTAGCCCAGAGACTGAAGAATTATTTAGAATTGAATATGTATGCTAGTTTGTTTGAAAAAATGTTTAGAATGAGAATATAGGAAATTAATTGGGAGAGCTTTTTAACCAAAGCTAGGAAAGTGAGATTTGAAAACCAGACACTGAAAAGCCCTTTATTTTTATGTCATGTAGAGAATGAATCCAAAGCCTCATGAATGTTAAGCAAGTGCTCTACCACTGAGCTACACCACTAGCCCTCAAAGAGTTTCAGCTCTAATCCAACCTCAGTTGGAATGATTTTGCAGCATGATGTCGAGTGACTGAATTAGTGTTCAACTGTTAATCCTGCAATCAGGGGTGGTAAAGATGTGTTAAATTTTATTTTGTAGATTCAGTGCAGTACTGTGTTAAATTTCATTAAGATGTTTTCTGAAACTTGATGGGGAAATTCAAACTTTCCTTTGTCAAAGCAAGTAGAGGACAATCATGGTGGACACAAGAAATTAAAGAGGAAGCACATTTGTTTTTTTTTTTAAACCTATCCCAAGCTACTTAAAAATTATAATCATTAAAACACAGAGAAGATAAGGCAATGTTTCAAATCAGCATGTAAATTGAGTGCTTGAAGCAATGTTGTCTTCCTTATAGACTCACTGAAGACTGGGCTGTAGGATACAGTAGAAAAATGATGATCTGTCTGTTGGGTTGGAAGCAGATCTACCTCCTTTATACTGTACACAGAACAAATAAATATGCTGAAAAATTTTATAAACAAAATACATATTTTTTTTCTGAGGCACAGTTTCTCTGTGTAGCCCTGGATGTCCTGAAAATTACTCTGTAAACCAGTCTAGGCTCAAACTAAAGAATGTGTCTGCCTCTGCCTCCAGAGTGTTAGGATTAAAGGCATGTACTATCACACCTAACATATTAAATTTTTAAACTGTGAAAAAAATACATTTGCTCTTGGAATTTGAGAAGCCCCTCCTTAAGATATAGTATTACAAAATCTCCAAAGGAAATTCCTGACAGGATTGTGTTGTGTTTCTGGCACAATTAGCATTCTAGATGCCAACTCCAAAATTCAAAAGTAGGTTACAGGGTGGGAAAAAGAGTGAGCACATAGACTGAATTGTTGAAGTTGACAATACATAAAGTACTCAGCCCATAAACATAAAGAGGCAGATGAGCCAATAGAAAACTGGACAAAAGTTATGAATAAAAATTGTCAAGAAAAATGCAGTTGTCTAATTATCATCTGAAAAGATGATCAACTGCTTTTGAATTTTGAAAAATATAAGTTGAAGTATCAAAGGGATCATAGGCTCTTAAAGAGCAACAAAGAGACCCACCAGACTGCTAAAAGTTAAAATGATGGATAACACACAGTGTTGGTAAATGTTGAGGGAAATAGGCACCTTCATATATTATGAGTGAAAATGTAAGTCTGCAAAGCTTTCTGAGAGATATTTTGTCAGGATGCATCAAAATTAAAAATGGAAATACCAGTGGTGCTATTTCCACAAATTGTGTATAGATTTATTCACACATGAGTGCCGTGATTCATGTACAAAGGTGTGCATCTCATCATATTTTCCAGTAGTGAGAAATGAAAAACAACCCCACATCCATCAATAGTGAATTGGTAAAATAAATAAAGCTATGTCATGCTTTGTAATAACACATTGCAGTTAAAAAGAATGAGGTAAATTTATGTGAACCATTATAGAAAAATATCCAAAATGTATTGTTATTTAAAATGTAAGTAAATGCACATATTATTATCTTTTGTGGAAAATAGAGCAAAAATGTTAACACAGTATACATGTATATGCAAAATTTCATGTATGTGCAAATGCATCTTTAAGTACATAAATAGCTACATATGGTTCTGTGGCCCCAAGCAAGGTACTTAATTCTCTTAGTATTTAAATTTTTATATAGAAAATAGAGACAGCAATTGTAGCAAGAAGTTTCCAGCCCAGCCTAGCCCTGAGATCTGTTCCAGCAGTCCCAAATAATCACACAGAGTCTTATGTTAATTACATGCTGTATGGCCTATGGTTTAGGCACATTACTTGCTAACTGTTACTCTTAAACTAACCCATGTTTAGCCATGTGGCTTAATATCTTTTCTCAGAGCAGCTTTGTCATCCTGCCTTCTCTGAGTATCCCTGGCATCTCTGCTCTGCTCTTGCTCTCCCCAGAGTTTTCTTAGTCTGGTGGCCCAGCCCACACTTCCTGTCTGCCTTCTGACCAACCATGGTTTATTAAGCCAAGAGGAGGGACAAATATTTTTGATTTTTAATTTAATTTAATTTTAATAAGAGCATAATCCCACAGAAAGCAACTGTACATATGCTTAAGAACTATAGGATGTATTAGCATATTGTTATTTTGAATAGTACCTAGCACAGAGTAGGCACTGGATTAGTGTTTCTATTATTCAGCTTCATATTAAAGTTAAAAAATTATTTATTGTACTAATTGCTAGTGAGAGCAGAATTTGAAAACAGTTGAATTGTTTATATCTCATGCTTACTATTTGTACAATGATATGTGTTTTCATACTGAAAAACTAAAATTTTTAAATTTGAAACCTTATCTCAAGAAGTTCAGTCAAATGATGGAGATGAGTTCAAACAGATCTGAGCTTGGCCCTCGAGACAGAGTGTTGGGTGGTGGTTTGAGAAGCAAGAAAGGGGAAGAAATGAGTTTTGAGCCTTGGTAGTTGAGAGTCTTGAAAAATGCTGAAATGTGGAAAGAAATACTGGAGTCAGGAGAAGCTTTTTGTGGGGTGTAATATTTTGGGATGGAAGACGTGTCTTGGTTCAGGCTGCTGTAGCAGAATAGCAGTGACTGTGTAGCAGAAACATCAGATGCTTATTTCTCATGGACTTGAAAGCTGGAATCCTGAGATTACAGTACTGGCATAGGCCCGGTCTTCTGCCTTTTAAAGAATCGCCATCTTCTTACCGTACCTTTCAGGGCAAAGGGAAAAATCATTCCATATCAGGGCATCAGCATATGATTTTGAATAGGGACACAATAATTCACCCCATAGCTCTTAGTGTAGTTTTCTTTTAAATGTGTATAGAATTCTCAATTCTCATTTTAAGAATCCTAATACTTCTATTATAAAAATGGATAAGTAAGGAATTGTCTAGGAAAGGCAGAGAACGGCTCCAATAGTTTGTCTGTTCCTACCCATCTCTTCCCAGTAAATATATATTAAGCAACACCATGTGCCAGGCACTGCTCAGACTGTCAGGGTAGAAAGAACTGAAGTTTCTCATCATCTGGTAGGAGACAGACATGTACAAATTAATTGCAATATACTGCACTCAGGGTTCCAGTAGCCATATGCACAGGGTGCAGGAATGGTGTGAAGATGGGTGTGATCCAATCTGCTGTGGGTTGTTGTGGGTGTCAGAGAAGATATTACAGAAAGGGAGGTGACTCAGCTCAGTCAAGGACGATGAACAGTTTTTCAGACAGATGTAGGATAGGGAGAAGAGAAGGGCATTTAAGAAAGGAAATACCATCATATACCAAGGCACACTAGAATGGAAGTGAAACCTTTTATTTTTACATTTTCTCCTTTATTGAGTCTTGAGTACTTTAACAGCACATATCACGAAGTGAGGGTTGAAAGAACAGACAAAAATCAGTTCACTCTTAGCTCTTCTCTAGGTGATAGTGAAATAAGATGCATTAGTTTACCTTCAAGAAAGATTATAATTTGCTTGAAGTAGTTTTAGTACTGAGTTTCACTCTAAATTATAACTTACCTACAGAAGCACCCTGATTGTGTCCTCTGGACATGACCTTTGCACAACAGGCATGTATCTGAAATGTAGACAGTATCACAGCTTTCGTACTGAAAACACTTTATTGCTTATGCATCTGGTGAGGGATTAGAATCTTGAAACAGAACATTACAGGAGCCTTGTGACTTGGTCCTTGCAGGTGATCACTGTCACTTTCTGCCTCTGGGTTTTGCCAGTGTCCCATTAGTTGTAGTTTTGTGCAGATGGTGCTTGACCTGTGCTGTCATTTCAGAGTGTTTTCTCTTTACCAAACACACAGGCACTCTCTCTCTCTCTGTCTCTCTGTCTCTGTCTCTGTCTCTCTCTTTCTCACACACACACACACACACACACACACACACACTCATACTTTCATAACTTTTTGTGCACTGATTAAAAGCTGATTTCTTTTTAAACATGCGCTTATACTATATGAGTTCTAGTAAACTGTAGCTTAGCTACAGAGCTCTAGAAACTTACAGAATTTTCAGAAGTGATGGTGACTTGCCCATTTTGGTTTTCTATAATACTGGATGTATCTGTAAAGTTGGACAACTTTTTATAATTCTGTTTATTTTTCTGTTTCTATGTCTTCAAAAAGTTTTTTTTCTTCTGATTAAGTTTTTGTGGTCCCCTCTCCTTTGAAGGAGAAAGAGGGAAAGAGAAAACATAAAGTTGGATAGATATTGATGTGGGAGGACCTGAAAAGAGGAAAGAAACATAATCAAAACAAATTGTATGAATATAGTTTTAATTAAAAACTATGTATAACATCATCTTTATCCTTCTATTTTTAAAATCCAGCACATTTTTTTTGGTAGAATTATTTATGGATTTGTAGAATGGATAAATAAATAAATAGGTGGTAATTATCGAATGAAAAGCTGCTACATTAACTAAATGGATTGCAAAGAGCGGATTCATTGAGTTAGGATTTATTCACTTTGCAGTTGAGATGCCCATGAGTCACAGTGGACACCTATCCATAGGCAGTTTGTGTTCTCCAGGCTGAATTCCATGTGAGTTCTCTGGCTTACAGGTCAATATGGAGGTTTCTAGTTCTTAGTCACTAGTGTGTGTAATTGTGCTATTTGAGGTCATGTGTGTGTGTGTGGGGGGGGATATGAAAAAAGAGAACCGACCCAGCAATACCACTTCTGGGTGTGTACCCTAAAGAGGCACATTCACATACCAAAGGTATTAGCTCAACTATGTTCATAGCAGCATTATTTGTAATAGCAAGAACCTGGAAACAACCTAGATGTCCCTCAACTGAAGAATGGATTAACAAACTGTGGTACATCTACACAATGGAATACTACTCAGCAGTAAGAAAAAATGATATCCAAAAATTCGCAGGCAAATGGATGGATTTGGAGAATATCTTCCTGAGCGAGGTATCACAATCTCAGAGAGATAAGCAGGGGATGTACTCACTCACTAGTGGTCTCTAAAGAAACAAACAAAAAAAAAAAGCCAAACATACCCAAGCGGCAAACCACAACCACTGAACAGCTTGGGATCAGAAACACCCTGGACTGACCCTTTGAACCCCACTCCAACATAGGAATACCAGACTCACTCTTGAGGGAGGGGGGTCAAAACTGGATTTGGCCAGGAGTGGAGACTGATCCAAGCATTATTGGGTCAGTGGGACCATAGGTCTGTCTGCTCCCTGCCCAGGGAAGGGATGGGGAGTTGCAGAGAAGAAAAATGTCAAGATGTGGTGGGAGGGGGAAGGGACCTTGAATAAGGATATACAGGGATGGGAAAAAAAATTTCAGAGGGAAAGCTGAACACAAAGTAAATATATGTGTAGCAATCTTATTTGCATTACCAC
The DNA here is from genome assembly GCA_004025045.1 of Sigmodon hispidus. Taxonomy (NCBI): domain Eukaryota; kingdom Metazoa; phylum Chordata; class Mammalia; order Rodentia; family Cricetidae; genus Sigmodon; species Sigmodon hispidus. The sequence goes on from PVIH01000206.1 coordinate 340,187, forward strand.
CCTTGATAAGCCATGCTTATGATTCTTATCCTCTTCATAGTTATTGTTAACTTTTCCTCATTTTAAATTCATGTTACTGTTTTTTTTGTTAAATACAAAATAAAGAAGGAAAAAAAAAGAAAAGAAAAAGAAAAAGAAAAAAGAGAACCAAGACATTTTAATGAAGTAATTTTGGGTGATCATTTGTATTATGCTCTGAATACATATACCGCTTGGATATCAATTTATTTTTATTATGGTCTAGGACATGCATGATACTCTTATATTGGATGTGTCCAGAGAAACATGATCTGAAGGTTTGGTCTCCTGGGATTGGAAGATACAGAATTTTTAGGAGGTGATGCCTAGTGTGGGAGTCTTCAGGTCCCCATGGGCATGTTCTTGAAGGGGACTGTGGGCTGGAATACCAGCTTCTCCCCTTTTCCATTTTGTCTCTTGATGTATGTAAGGAGCTTTGCTTTGCCATGCTTTCCTCACCAGCAAATCCAGCACCCCAGCCAGGGGCCACAGCAACAGATCCACCTGATCTTGGACTGGAACCTTCAAAAGAATGAGTCAATATAGACCTTTTTTCTTTATATATGTTAACTGTCTTGGATATTTTACTACAGTGGTCAAAAGCTGACATGCATGTACATTTATGTGTACCTGAAACAAAACATCTCATTAGACAATATTTGGTGACTTCCCCTATTTTTTATTTTTTATTTATCCTGGCATGGCCTATCTTAAGCCTCATTTCTTTTTCTATTTAAAGTTTTAAAAATGGTACTAATACTCTGAATTTCAGTCTGCTAACACTGCTCTTTGGAAAAGCAACAGCTAAGAAGGAAGAGGAGGACTGAAGAGAGTGAAAAAGAAAAGACCGAGAACTGAGACATCAGCAAGAAGAACCTGTACCGCGGAAGCCGAGGAGTATTTTTAAGAATGAAGCTGTGGTCACTAGTGTGAAATGCTGCAGGAAGGTGACATGAGACTATTGAATTGGACAGTTAGGAAATGATTAGCAAACTTAGTGAGGACACTTTATCAGTAGCTGGCTTGGAGTCAGCCCAGGAGTGATGAGGGAAGGGACAGTGGACCACACACACTACTGTAGAGCCCTGCTCATTGCATAGGTCAAGGCTGCCAGGCACCAGTCTGTTGAGTATTTCACTGTCTCTTCACTTCTTTATAATGATCTTAAAGTGTAGACATTATTATTTGTGTGGATTTTTAAGATGGCATGAGTAATCTGAGTCTCATAGAAGAGTGTTTAGGTACATGGAGGAACCAATCATCACATAGTAAGTTGCAGAGCTGGGATTCAAACTCTGTTCTCACTGAGTCTGTAGTTTCCCAGTTGCTTTCTCATAGTTACTATATTTTTATAGTATCAGATAAGTCATTTAATTTCTGTGGACCCATATTTACTAATTTATGTAATTAAAGATGGAGAGAGTGACAAATAATATAAACCACAGAGATACAGCAAATAAAGAACACACATTCACCTACTTAGCCTTTTCAATTTAATCTTCAAAGCAAGTAGTTTTCCTAAAATTTCTAGAAGTAATAAGAACATGTGACAAAAATTAAACTGATTCACAAAGTTGAAAAAGACCCAGTTATCTTAAAATCCTTTTTCAATTTGCATCTTCTGTGATTCCAGGGCAATGCTTTTCTATCCCCTTTATTTTCCTGGTTCATCAGTTGAGACTGAGTGCAACGTATTTCTCTCACTGCTCACATTCTTCATGTAGAAACTATCTTGGGGATTTAAATTCATTGACACTATCATGAGATAAAGAGAAGACAAAGGAGTCCAAACTCCTGGACCTGGCAGCAAGCTTATGAAGGACCAGTGGATGTGTCTGCATCAGAGGTTGCATTTACCAAGGCATCTGCTTCTCATGTTTAACTTAGGATAGTGGAAATGAAGTTTAGCAGCTGACATAGTGACTGTCCCAAGCTCATTTACCCAAGGCTACTCTTTGTGACGTCTAAACATTACAACCTTTGATTTCAACCTGGAGCCCTTTCCAGATCTTCATTGTTCTTCTGTGTTATTCCAGAGCAAAATACCATGAGGCCAGGCCAAGTGACTCAGCAGACTCCTTCCGTGAAGTTTCCCAGAGTGGATACAGGTCAGGACACTATGCCATGGCCAGCTCTAACTCTACCACTTTAAGAGCTACTTGTTCCTCATTATCTGAGGTCTTTCATCAAAATGCTTCTTTCTAGAAGGACTATGATAATATTCTTCTCTTAATATAGGATGGTTGTGATGTTGAAACATGCTAAAGCATTTGGAATAATTTCATCATTATTATTACTACCATTAATATTCCTTGGAGTCATAGGCAGGTGTTAAGAAAGGACTTGGGTGTTCAGCTTTTACCTTCTAAAAAGAGAATCTGAGTCTGTGGGAATGAGTTGATTAATCCAGTAGTGTGCTGGCCTGGGTCCCTATCTTCAATTCAAGAACAAATATTATTAGAGTCAGACTTTAGGGGTGGTGGTGTGCCTGCTTAAAGTACCTTTTGTACCTGCTTTAATGACTAGACAACACCTGATAGATTCTGTGGGGATTTGCCAGTCAGAACTTATGTGAGAGCATGAGTAGAGTAGCCTTTAGGATTGAAGGATGAACTTTTATGGATATGTGTGTGTGTGTGTGTGTGTGTGTGTGTGTGTGTGTGTGTGATACAATATAAAGGAACATTATCCTTTATTCACCTCAAAGATCCTTCCATGAGAATAATGAGAAGTCTAGCTTATTCATAGTATTGGTCAAAGCTAATGTTTTTAATATCATGACCTGTAGCCATAAATTACTGATTTGCTAAGGATCTATCTTTTAGCTCATTGATTTATATCTTACCTTGCCTGATTCTTTAAGTATTTGAGCCTATGGTAACTGAATATTAAAGAGATTGGTTGCTAGGCCATCTCTATAGTAACTCAATGCCATGAGGATTAGCAGGTCTGGAGTCCTAGAAAAATAAAAAATAAAACAAGAGCATATGTTTTATAATGCCAGGTAGAGGCAAAAGTATCAGGAGGTATCTGTGGGGAGTAGGAAAAGCCCAGTCAGTCTTTCTGGAGGAGCCTTGGAAGATGGTACTGGATGAGCAGGATGGAAGGAGATTCAGAATTGTAGATGGTTCCTGATGGAGGCTTGGGCAGAAGAACTATAAGGATGTCAGTAAAGTCTGGAAAGTGATTCTAGAAGAAAAAAAAAGGGTCTGAGGGTAGAGGGTCCATAGTAACTATGTCTGAGTCCAGGCAAGAAGTTGTAGTTGGGGAGCAATTTGAAGATTTGGGGGGCTCAAAGAACACTGGAGTAAGGACAGAGATAGGACAGGGCAGTGAGCAGAATCTAGGAAGACCAGTTTGTCAAGAGTATTTGAAGGAGATAGTTTCTACGGCACAAGAGAACAGAGAGGGACATGGCAAGAAACTGAACATTGTATACAATGGTTGGGTGACAGAAGAATTAGGGGATGCCAACTTCACGAAGGAGAGAATAGAGATGAAGATGTGAATCAGAGAAGTATGGTTATAGGAAAAAAGAATATTCCAAAGAAAGAAAATCTTTAGGAAGAAGGAGAGATTGTTAGAGACAGCAAGAAGAAGCTGTAGTGTAACAGGAGTAGGGTCTTGAACACACAGGAAGGTGGAGGCACCAGAAAGGCACAAATACAGCCAGAGCCCTGATTCTAAAAACGACAAAAGAGGGTGAACTGGAGACCAAGCACCTGGAATAAATTACTTTGTTAGATAGTTCAGATGAAATAGAAAGTTTCCTTCTGAATTTCTAGAAAAATCTGTTGGATTTGACAGCCATTGTCCTTCTAATTTTAAAGCATGAGCAGTTTCCTTGTATCTCATATGCTCAGAGAAATAAAGTAGAATGGTCTCCAGATGGTATTCTGGAGAAGTCTGACAGAACAGGAGAAAGGTGTCCAAGAAGAAAGATTCTCCCTCCAGCTTCCTCAGCCGTGTTTGGAGTAAAGGCCACATTGAATGCACCCAGTTCCAAGTTTCAGTGGCTTTTGAGATCCTGTGCAGTTTCAAGATAGCGAGGTTCAAGGGACTACGTTGGGGAAGGTCTAAAAGGCACCCTCTGGAAATCACTTGGGCAGAGTTAGACCGTGAATGCCTTCTGAGAGTTTGACACAGTAGCAAAGGGAGTATTTGGCTCTGGACATGTCTTTTTGTAGTTTGATTCGCAGGTTTAATTCTTACCTGTGTGACCTATTTAATCCCAGAGGATAAGAATAGGCAGGTTGATGTACTCACTCATTTTGTGTGTCAACTTGACACAAGCTAGAGTCTTCAGAGGAAGGAGCTTCAGCTGATGAAATGCCTCCATGAGATCCAGCAGTTAGGCATTTTTTAAATTAATGATCAGTGGGGTAGGGCCCAGCCCATAGAGGGTGATGCCATCCCTGGGCAGGTAGTCCTGGGTTCTATAAGAAGATGGACTGAACAAACCCTGGGAATCAAGGTAGTAAGCAACTCCCCTCCATGGCCTCTGCACAAGCTCCTGCATCCAGGATCCTGCCCTGTTTGAGTTCCTGTCCTAACTTCATTCAGTGATGAACAGCAATCCTGAAGTATAAGTCAAATAATCCCTTTCCTCCCCAACTTGCTTTTTGGTCATGGTGTTTTGTCACAGCAGTAGAAACCCTAAGACAACTGGGAAAGGCACAAATGATAGGTAGCCAAAGTCACAAGCTAAGAGGAAGAAGAGAAGCATATGAACTTTGTTGTGACTGGCTATAAATGCATGAGAGAAATAGAAAGGTGAGTATGTGGTAATTCTACATGGGTGAAATGTCTGGAAAAGAATGAAGGAGATGCTGTATCACCCATCTGCCTGTGTTTACCTTTTTTAAACATTTGGGAGTTACAAACTGGACATCTGTGAGTTCCCAAGTCCTATAGGGCAAGTCTTATACTATTGGCCTAATGCAGCAAAGCATTTTCCCTGTTTTTAGCTTTCTAGAGAGATGCTCACAGAGGAAATGAAGTAGACTGACTCCTTAGGGTAAGATAGTAAAAAAGGTCTGACAATGGATGGAAGCATAAAATGATGGCAGTCAGAAGTCTCTTCTATAGGGTGTGCTCACAATAGATGTGAACAGTTTAGGCATAGGGTTGTTATAGCAACGGATATAAGTATAGGATCTAAAGCTATGCTAACCAGATAGCTACTCCACTGACTTACACCACTAGTAACCCTTGGCCTGTATGACACAAACTAGTTAGGATGGCCACCTTTAGGAAAGCTGTAAGACTGCAGTAGGATGTGATATTTACTTCTGGATCAAAGGGAAGATTATTTTTTGGCATTTATTCTGCGTATCCCAGCAACACTTTATGAATGAAATAATGTATGAGCATCCCCAGTTTGTCTGTAGGGTCACCAGGAGGCACCTAATTAGAAGCATGAGTAATGTTTGAGTCATAGATCTTTGGAGAATTAAATCAGTGCAGCTTTGTTTTAATTGGGAAAGAATGCCGTTATCTTCTTAAGGGTTTACATAAACACGGATAATAGGTATCTGGTTTGATAGAAGAAAAATACATAGCATACTCAATCATTTTTGAGTAGCTTAACCTCATCATTCTGTTCTCTGTAAAGTCACAGCTTTATTTGACTCTTTTTATTTTCAAATAGAAACCTAGTTATGAGACATTATTCATTCCACTAAGCTGGGTTGATTTGTGGATGGTAAGGCAAAATTAGAGATGTCAAAGAAATAAAATCTAAAACATTTTTGTTGATGGAGGCAAGAAGTGCTGCAGAGAGTTATGGGCAGCAGGTACATATATTTTCTGAAATACGATTTCTATGGGTCAGCATGGGGAAGTTGAAGAGGGAGTTCAAAGGGAACAAAGAGACCCAGGTGTCAGACCTGAGATTGTAATAGAGGATATGTATATATAATAGAGGAAGGGACAGCACCATGGGACCGCAGTTAGTTTTTGCCAATGGCATGAGTTGCTGTCTTATGAGAAGTTAACTGATTTTCTCTAAGCACATAAGCTTCACAGCCCACTATTGAAGCTGGGTCTTCCCTAGGGTTATGTTCTTCATGTGGACTTTGAGAGTCAGAGGCCATATCTGATGGGCAATAGACTGCTTTCTCCTTCCTTCTATCTATCTTTCAAAATTGTTTCTCTTTTGGGATTTGGCAGCACAATCTTTCCCCCTCTGTTTCCAGTGCCAGTTTAGAATGTGGCAGTCACTGGATAAGGCTCCCCAGGAGAGGGAGGGACCTCTGGGTTTAGAGAACATGAAATCAAAGGCATCAGCGAAGCCCTGTGAGATGATAGACTTTGTGAGTATAAGATACAATCTTTGTGAAGAGCAGAAGTTGATGTGTGTGTGTGTGTGTGTGTGTGTGTGTGCGTTACACTGAGACTGGAAACATTCTGAGAGCTACCTCCCTTCACATTTTCTTCCAAGTGGCTGGCACTGTGCTGTAAGTTGGAGGGTCTCTTTACAGACACATGGGCTTCATGAACTGCTCCTTGACCTTGGCAGCCACTCAGAGTAAACGCTCTCTGGATGCTGCCCTGCTTTGCAGACCAGACTCTTGAAACTGTCTAGGATCATATGTGAAGAAAGCTACACTCTCCCCTCTCTGTTTCCTGCTTGTAACATACAGTCAGTTACACCTTTCTAAATGTCTGTCTCCCGGTACCACATGAAAGACAGGCATAGCTAGAGAGCTGTTTTTAGGTAGAGGGAGGGTCACCTGCTTACACTGATGCCTAGCTGGATATCCCAGTAATGTTTTGACAGCTCCCTCTTAAAATACAGGAGCAGGTTGAAAACCTTGATACTAAGGCTAGTAAAGTTAGAAGGCCCTTGAGTTCTCCCAAGCTGGGCATCATTTTACTTTCCAGATCATCATCTGGTCGCACAGGTTAGGGCTATCTTCAGGTGTGTTTGGAGTCTGAAGGCAGTGCTCCAAGCCAGGGTTCTTGACACACACAGCCCAGCAGAGAGGTCTAAGTTGGCTCTGATTTACATGTAACCTTTGTAGTGTTGAGCAGGATGGAGAATGAGGAGCCAAGTCTCCAGTCAGTGCATTGTCACTGAGAGTACAGAGACTCATCACCCCAGTGTGCCTGACTATGAGGAAAGAAGCAGAAAAAGGTATAGAAAGGACTTGGATTAGACATGTGTAAGAACTGGCACAGTAGAAATTATAAACAGCAGCGATGATGGAATTGTCTTCTTCAGGAGGCTTTTAAAAATAGGAAACGTTTTCTTGGATCTGAGCTGAATCTTTACATATGGTTACCCAGGGCTGGTCAATTTAATTATACTAGGATGTCTCAAGCACGCCCAGACAGCTGAAAAATCTTGCCTGATTAAATTAGGGAGAAAAGACTGGAAAGACTTGGAGCCAGAGAAGGTGTAGGGAAGGACAAATTATTCAGGGAGGGCTGTGTGAAGGCCACCTGTTCTGCATCAGAGATCTGCCACTTTCACCTTTCACTCTTTCCTGTTTGTACATACTTACTCTCTCTCTCTCTCTCTCTCTCTCTCTCACACACACACACACACACACACACACGCGAGAGAGAGAGAGAGAGAGAGAGAGAGAGAGAGAGAGAGAGAGAGAGAGAGAGAGCGCTACATAAGGATATGCATTCTTACTCTCACACACATATACTTTTCTGACTCCATCTCCCTTCCCCGTTCTTAGTTCTACCGAGGGTACTGAAGTGACATCATATCAGACTCCTGGACTTGACAGACAAGTTCTTAAAGCTGAGGGCCAGAAAGGAGCCAGTCTCCCTGCCTGGCTCCCCTGACTTTGCCTGAGACTGCTCAGGGTGATTTTTTTTTATAGCAGTAGATTCTTTGTCTCTGGAATCGGGTTTTCCTGAATCCCTCAGCTTTCCCCAGCCTTTGCCTGAGAATATCTGGACCAGGATGAAACCACAGTGAGGAAATGGGGGTGGAAGTAAAGATGGCTTTTGCCTTCTTCGCCAGGCTGGGTGTACCCTGCTTCATTAGCATAAGAATAGAGAGACTTTCCCGTTATCATCCCTTAGGATGGAGAGCAATTGCCAGCAAAGGCTCCTGCTCTGTCCTTTTTTTTTTTTTTTTTTAATAGGCATTCTGGGACTTGGAAAATGACTGCTGTCACATTCTTCCAATCCTCTGAGGAACCTAAGATCCACAATATTGAGAAAAGCTTTGATGGAGCCGGCTGGTGGATCTCCACTCCAGATTTTCCAGCTGTCCCTGTCCCCCCCACCGCTCAGAGAGCAGGATGCTGAGATGGCTCGGTGATGCAGAAGGTATGTGCTTTTTCAGTTCTGGTGCTGATGCTGTGTGTGTGGTGAGGTCTCTGTGGCGCAATGGACGAGCGCGCTGGACTTCTAATCCAGAGGTTCCGGGTTCGAGTCCCGGCAGAGATGATCACCTGGCATGTGCCTCTTTTGTTTTGAATGCTGTCATGCTAGGCTGGTAATTATATTTATTCCTCCCTAGAGGCTCTGAGGAGAGAAACAGAAGCCTTTTACTTGGGAATTCTAGACCTTCTCTTCCCTCTGCCTCGCTCCATCTTTATTCTTTCTCTGTCTCTCCCTAGTTGTTTTTCTTCATCTGATGGCTGCTTGGATGTCTGTTACATCTTTCTCTTCAGCTGATACAATATTTTGCTCCACAATGATATAATAGACACAAAATAACTAAGATGCCTGGTCACAGATTTTTAAAACCACCTTGATTCTTACCTGTCTCTCTGAGCATACTAGGGGCAGATTGACCCACATGCAAAGACAAATAGCCAATTGTTCTCTAAGATAATATCCATCTTGACCAAAGTGCTCCTTTTGGGGCCAGGGGACAGCTGGGGTTCATACAGAGGGTAATTTTTCACACTCTCTGTCAGCTCTGTGTTTGCATTCCTAGCACTTTGGATGCTATGGCTCATCACTCACATATCAATCTGTAAGGGGAAATGCAATCATGCTCTGCTCTTTGTCTTTGTCTCGGTAGAATAAACTACAAAACCTCCAACTAATTGCCAGTAGCAAGGTGGCTGAGCTTATCCCCAGGAAGTTAAAGGTCTCCCTTAAATGATCCTTAATGTGAGGTTTGTTGTGCTTTACCTATAAGTGTGTGAATGTCATTTTTACAATTTCCAGCAAGCTGTTTTCTCACCCTCTTGCATTCCTCATTAACTTCTGCCAGCTTTCAGGGTCTCATCTAACAGGCTACATTCACCGGGATTGGGATGCTCTGACTGGGCTGTAGATGGGGTTTCTATTTAGAGCCACACAGGCTCCGACCTTTCCACACTGCTGCTGCTATATATGATTATCTAGAGGGCACTGCCCTTGCAAAGAACTGACCTCCACCTCAGGTGATCCTGAGAAACCTGAGATGACACTATCCCTTGCCTGCTGGTGAAACTCAGCATCCCTCTCACTTGGGACTTCTCGGGAAGGAGAGCAGAGGACACGCTCATTCACTTACACTCTGAGGAAGTTGGGGCAGGAGAAAGAAGCATGCATATTTGGACACAAACTAATTCAAGTTAAGGGGTGAGGAATTGATAACACAGAATCAAGCTATGGACAGAGGCAGGTGGGCATATTTGCAGGAAGCTGAAACTTCTCATCTTTTCAAGTGGCCATATTTTAAAGGGACTGAAGATTCTTGTAGTCAGAGCAATGACCCCACCTTTCTGAATTATCTTAGAGAACGCTAGTCACATGTAACTCATCAGTCCCTTGGAGTCCAAAGTTGAGACCAGAAATTCTCTCAAAATCTCTTCATGAAACATTTTATTTGTTGTTAAATTGACATATTCTTTCTTGTTTTTTTTTTAAACTCCAAACTGAAAGTAAATATTAGTGTATGTGGCGAAAGAGGTATGAGGAAGTGGAGGGAGGTTGTTAGGGAAGGGATGAGTCATGTTTTCCAACCACAATCGTGATATCACAGATGTCTTTCTCATTCCTCCTCTTGTATCACTGGTTAGAACAGTAAAAGTTTAGAGGGTAGAAGAGAGATGTTTCCATCCATATGCTCTGTCAAATGTCAGACCAAGACATGGGATCTTTCAGGGTCATCCTAGAAAATTAATTAAAATTTGGATGTCATGGAACCATATGGGCCAAGAATAAGAGAAATAAGGGAAGGTGTGCGTACCCACATAGGCTTTGCTTTGGGATTTGTTTATGCTTGATCATGATATGGTCTTTTGTGAAGATCTGTGTCCATAACTTGGCTTGACCCTTTCTTGCTGAAAATTTTTTAAAGATTTATTTATTTATTATGTATACAGAATACAGAAGAGGGTACCAGATGTCATCATAGATGGTTGTGAACCACCATGTGGTTGCTGGGAATTGAACTCAAGACCTCTAGAAGAATAGTCAGTGCTCTCAGCCTCTGAGCCATCTCTCCAGCCCCTCTTGCTGATTTTTAACTCAAAATTAGAGGACCTTGTCATAAGTCACAGCTACCTTCTGAACTTTATTTTGCTTTTTTATAGAGACAAGTTTATGATCTTTCCTATAAATATGAAAATCAATGAGAAAATCCATTGTGTATCTCTGTACAAATATGAAGCCTCTGTTTGTTTACATTTTCTTCATCTCTCTCTCTCTCTGCATGTGGGAAAGATGATTGGCCATAGAATGATGGCATGTGAGGATCTAAGTCATCACTTCTGTATGCTGTCATCTGACACTGGGGCTAATTTGGAACACCTAGGAAATAGAATGAACAGGATGTTCTTAGCTGGGGGTATCTTTCTGAAGACAATGTCCCTCTGTGCCTCAAATAAGGGGACTTTTCTTCTCGGCTAGGTAGGTGGAGAAATTTGCTATTCACTTCATTTAAAGGATTCAGAATTTTCCACACACACACACTTAAGTCTCACTTAGCTTTCAGTTGTATGTGTACACCCCAGAGGGGTAAAGTTCTGGGAACTTGAAGAGCATCCTTTTTTTCTACCTTGATTAAAAATTCTTCTTTATATGATAACAAATTGTCTCTTACTTCATGAGAAAAAATTCCTAACTTATGAATATTATAACTATTGCATTTTTAAAATATTCAAAATAGAAAATAGAAACAGTTTTTTTTTTTTTATAAAGTCACTACACTGCATGGTTCAAATGCTTTAGAGTTACTGGAGATGATTATTAATTGCAAAGTATGTGGGTAGATCTGTCTTATTTATTACTATGTTCTTGGTGCCTGAAATATGATGGGCATTTTTTGATATATTTGATATTTTGAAATATTTGAAAGAATTGATGCCGATTTAGACTGCCTATGAATTATGAAGATAGGAGCCAGAAAATGACTTCTCTTAGTTCCTAGTGAGCAGGAATATCTTCATGCATTAATTCATTCTTTTAACTCTTAAAGTGAGTTTTATCACCTTCTCACTTTGCACTGTTTCTCATCATTTCAGGCACTTGAATCCTAAGTAGCAGCCCCAACATTTTTCATAAATTCATAGTCTCATGAAAAGACAAATGGTAGGCAAATAAATATTACCACAGAATTTGAGACTACATAGGTTCTATGAAGGAATTTTAGGGATGAGTGGGGTAAAGAATGCCATGAAGAGCCATGACTTGGGGGGATCGATTGTAGGAGGTAATATCTGAGTATTTGAATGAAGAGGAATTAGATGAGATTCTAATGTCAGGAACTTTTCAGTGATTCCCTAACCCTAACCCTTGGGTGATTCCCCCAAGGCAATGAACACATTTTCTTACTTTTTTAAAAACCCAAATGAAGTACTTTTTTTTAAAGTTAACAGCACATGGTAATGTGAATTCTTGGAAGTTTTAATAAGTTTCTAGGCACACTCAACCTTTCTTCAATGTAACATGATGTTGTCAACCGCAAATTTAATCTCTACAACTATGCAATTCAACCATAACAAAAATAAAATTGCAAAAGAGATTATTTATGTAAGTTTATATTTTTTGTGTTGGGCTCTATTCATAGCTATCCTGGGTGCATGAAACCGATGGGTTGTGGTTTGCACATACCTGAAACCATAATGAAAACAAGGTCTTCATGCATAAAAACAAGTTAGACTGTTGCTGTGGGATGGTCTTTCTGTACACTGTGGATATGTGTTGTTACCACTGGTTAAAAAAGAAACTGCTTTGGCCTATGACAAAACAGGATAAAAGCCAGTTGGGGAATTCAAGCAGAGAGACAGAAGAAGAAGGGCTGAGGTTGAGCAAATGTTGCTGGCTGCCAGTGGAGCAAGATGTGATGAACACAGGTAAAGCCATGAGATGTGGTGATACATAGATTAATAGAATAGGGTTTATTTAAGATGAAAGAACTAGTTAGCAATAAACCTGAGTGATAGACCAAACATTTTGTAATCATATTAAGCCTCTGAGTGATTATTTCATAAATTGCTGCAGGGCTGAACAGGACCAAGAAACTCCTGTCTATAGACTGTAGGCTCAGATACCAACCAAAATCTTTTAATAGGTCACTAAAGAGAAGCACATGACAAGGGTAAGTCTTTGTGTGAGAATCTTTTGAACATGGCAAGGAGCAAAATCCCCAGGTATCCATTGTCTGTATGGTGAATAGTGGTTCCCCTTCCTTATGAAAGCAGAAAGTACTCTACCAAATTTTCAAACCACTTTTGAGAGGTAATTACTGGCAAAGGTTGGTTAGGCTTTCCTATGGACTAGTGATAATATGTAAGCTGTATTGGAGAATTTCAACAGAGCAATGGGTTGGCCAGTTAAAAGATTAATTTTAGCTACTGATAGAGAATAGACTTGGTTTGAGATGCAGGCAGGTCTTAGGTCTGCTGGGCCAATAGTATTGCAGAGGCATCAGAGTAAGACAATATGGCATCCAATAGTTGTCACCTACTGTAGTGGAACTATGCTTTGTTACTCCTGTTTCCTGTCATTGTAAATAATTGTCCCACCTATGAGTTTAATTAAAACACTGATTGGCTGAAGGCAGACAGGAAATGTGGGCAGAGCTACCAGACTGGGAAAACTCTGAGTACAGGAAAAACAGACAGACGCCACAGAGATGCAATGGAGACACAACAATGAGACAACAGCAGATGCAGAGGAAAGAAGCTGAAATGCTGCTCTGAGAAAAAGTAGCACAAGATGGGTTGAGTTCAGATGAATAAGTTAGCAAGTTATATTCCTGGGCCCTAGGTCAATCACCATAAAATTAATATAAGCCTGTGTGTGATTATTTGAGGCTAAGCAGGGCTGAGAGTGGGTCTGAACCTTTAGGCTAGACCAGAAAGTTCGGCCCAGAAACCTGTGTCTCTGTGGGATTGCCAGTCAGTGGGTCAGAATCTCAGGACAAGACCTGAAAGTCTGGGTAACATATTACAACAATCTGCAAGAAAAAAATGTTCATCTTTTTTGTATTTAAAATCAATAGCAAAGCAATGTTTTTTCCCTAAAACAGTTCTGTGTTTATGCCCTCAGTAGTCCTGAAATTACAATGGGATAGGATCCCTTTAACTTCTCTATGTCCTCCTCACTATGTGACGAGTCCTTTGAGATAATAAATGGCAAGACATAGAGTACTGGGGGAAGGTAAATTGAAAAATATGGGTATAGTAAAAGCAGTACTGGCTTGGGTCCGAATCTGAGTATTTGCTGTTTCCCCAGGGACACACATTAGATCTCTTTGAGCTTCAATTTGCTCACTTAAAAAAAAAATGACCTGTGCAAAATACAGAATTAAATAAAGTAAAATGTGTCACTAGACAATTGGTTATACCTAAGCATTCATTTTTCTTTTGTTTATGGATGTTTTTTTCCAAAGAGTCTTCAGATTGTATGTATTGAAAGTATGTGGAATTTAGCGAGGATCAAGATCTTGAGGAAGGGGGGAGAAAACTGGATCTGCCAGGAGTGGAGACTGAACTAAGCAATATTGGGTCAGTGGGACCATGGGACTGTCTGCCCAGGGAGGGGATGGGATGGGGAGTTGTGGAGAAGAAAGAATGACCAGATGTGGCGGGAGGGGGTAGGGACCTTGAATAAGGATATACAGGGATAGAAAGTGTGACTTCCTTGTTCATAATAATAATAAACAGGCAAAACCTTAAAAAAACAAAAATAGGAATTTAGAGTGAAAAGATACAAACATATTTTACTTAAAAAAATAAAACATTTTACCATAAAAAAAAAGAATCTGTCTCTTGAAAATGCTCTTGCTTAGTGGAGCTCAGGTAGACATAAAGAAGTGTAAAACGTATTTTAAATAGTCATTCTATTCCAAGGACATTTTCCTCCCAGATTTCTCTCCAGGGGTCCAAGCAGAGACAGAGTGCTGTAGTCCCTGTGCTGTGTCTGGAAGCTGAGTTTCCTAAGGCTTGTAGAGAAGGTCCTCTGACGATGTCAGACAGTGCTTCAAAGGAAGGTGGAGGGCGGGTATGTCTGTTGACAGAAAGTAAGTAGGTATCCTCAGAGACTGAATTAGGCTAAAACAAATTCCTGGGGAGCTGGCAGGAGACTAGGAGTTGGATGCTGTATTACCGGCCAGGGACCTTTCTGGAGAATTCCTTGCCATGGATGGATTCAGCTCAGTCTGGCTCTCAGTAGTGTATCTGCTGGGATCTGCTAACAACCCCTAATAATCTTGTCTTTCTTTGGCTGCCTTTTCAGACCACTTTTCAGGAAATGTACCACCTAAAATAGCAGACAATTTAGAACCAGTTAAATTTATTTTGAGCAAACATGAAAGGTTTTTTTTTTTCCTTTTCTAGCTATGTACAAACTTCTAACAGAGCTTTTTAATTTTTTTACTTAAATGTGTGTCTAATGAAGGAAGAGAGTGATTGCTCACTCCCAGGTTTCAAGCAGCAGATTCTAAAGGGACCTGTGTCCAGAACATTTCTCTGAAGTCTTAGACTTTTGTGATAATTTAGTACAGATTTGATTTTTTCCTTGATATTATCTGTCCTTTTGAGGTCCAACAGCTACTATTTGATCTCAAATCTTGGCATAAAAATAACACCTGGCATGCCTCCTAATACTTCCTGGAATACATGAGCTATAAAAGCACAGTTTTATTAATATTAAAATGGGTCTGGGGTCCCTGAGCACCTACTTAGAGATGAAAGGGAAAGTGTCTAGATACAGGTTAAGTGGCAAGAAACCCACAGTTCATATAAACTAACATTAATCCATGCATTCATTCCAACAAATATAAATTTGCTATGTACAAAACACCAAGCCAGGTACAATGATGAACCAAATGAGAACATCCTGTGTATAATGCAGAACTGGAACTGTAAACTGTGAATGCAGGAGATCTCTATGGAAAAAGAGGATGTAATGTGTGTGTTTGGGGGCGTGGGCCTTTTTAGAGGCCATGCAAAAGCTTCTGGGATTTGTCTCTTGATTTAAATCTAAGTGATAAGCAGGAAATAGCCAGGTTAAGAGTGAAGAAATTTGCTTGATTGAGCAATAGGACATGCTGAGATCATATGGTATATATATATATATACCATAGATATAATATCCAGTGTAAAAGATTGAAAAACAGCTTTATTTGACTATATGGCATATGGGAGAGGGAGATTTGATATAAAGCTGGGTGAAGAATCAAAAGAAAGATTCTGAGGGTTCTGTGGTCCCTGGAAGACATTTTGCCCTTGAATTTTAAAAAAATGCAAAAGAAAGATGAAAAAAGAAAGGAAAAACTACAGAGACTGAAGTTAGAGATTAGTAAGATCACTTTTGTGTTTTGGAACTATTTCCCCAGCTATTGTTAAGAGGACAGGGCAGACTACTATACTGAAAACACAGTAGATGATCCCACCAGAAGCTGCAAAAGCAGTGTTGAGTTGGATTAAATTAACAACAAATGATGGCTACAAGGAGATACAGGTGACCTAGGGGTATCTTTGAAGTGAGATGGCAGAAGTTGTTCATGTTTCGGAGGTAGGAACTGCCAAAAAGGGGTCCAGTTTTATGATCTGTGGACCACTTTCTAATCTAACAAAGGGAAAAAGTGACTAGTTTACTTTAGAGCTTTTGTTTGTTAGGTAATTTTGAGATAGCTAAGTGAAAATGTCACACTTGCCCATGGAGAAAGGCCATAAGAGTGAGGTAAACACAAACTGCAACATGGAATGACTGAGTAGAGGGGTGGAGAAAAAGATTGGTGAGCGAAAGAAGTTGGCAGGGAAGCAACATTACAGAGACTGGAGCAGTGGATGGAAATGCTGAGTGTCACATGCTACTGAGAAATCAACTCAACGATAATGAAAACATGTCCATCAAAGTGACTTGGAGGTCCTTGATGGGTGATATTAAAATGCAGTGGAGCAGGAGGTAAAAATGATATTGGAAGGGAATCGGAGGAAGTGGAGGGGAAGAAATGGAGCTCATGCATGCATGCAATGCAGTAAGGTCTTGAGATTTTTGACCGTTAGGAGGGATGAGCTAGAAGAAAGTGAGGCATCTGAGAAGGCTTGCTTGATTGTATCTGTGTGTCCTGGGACTTTGCCCTCAATAAATAACACAACTGGAAAAGCATGTTAAAATCAACTACACCTGTCACTTAATTTCAAACTTATGTATTTATCATTACTGTGCTGGAGACGAAACTCAAGCCCACCATGCTCACAAACATGCTGACCCTGAGGCCCATCACTAATGAGTTTCAATAATGATGGGTTCAAGACCAAACTTGTTAGGTATACAGCCCCACTTATTTTATTTATATTTTAGTAGGAGAAACAGGAATATATCTTAAACATTATAAATAAAATCTTTAAGAAGTAGAGTGTGAAAGTTCAAGAGAGAGAAATTAAATAGCATGTGGCAGCCCAGGCTTCTGAGAAGGTGGGAAGAGAACCCATCAGAGGAGCACTATTTACAGGGGAGCACCTATCAGAGGAGCACCATTGACAGGGGAGCAACCATCATAGGAGCACCATTGACAAGGGAGCACCGATCATAGGAGCATCATTGGCAGGGGAGTACCTATCATAGGAGCACCATTGACAGGGGAGCACCTATCAGAGGAGCACAATTGACAGGGGAGCACCAATCATAGTATCATTGACAGGGGAGCACCCCTCAGAGGAGCAGCATTGATAGGGGAGCACCCATCAAAGGAGCACCATTTATAGGGGAGCACCCATCATAGGAGTACCATTGACAGGGGAGCACCCATTAGAGGAGCTCTATTGACAGGGGAGCACCCATCAGAGGAGCATCAAGAAGGTATGACTTTAGGTAACTGACTGGGCAGCTATTGAAAGGAAAGAAGGGTCATATGGACTTTCATGTGAGATCATAAGGTTACATTTGACCATGTGCATGGTGAGGTGGCAGTTCCTATGCCTAGTCCTGCTTTCTTTATTAACAGTAAGTGGATAGGTCATGAGACAGAAGAGCCCAGAGGAGAAAGTGTTCTGTGTTTGAAGAAAGCACAGAAATTTAGACTATTTAATTTGTTATGAGAGAATAATATAGCTGAGCAGTAGAGTATCTACTAGGCAGTGCTAAGAGCCCACTAGGAGAAGATAGATTGGCTATTAGAAATATATTTAATTTGTACACCTGTGCAAATATCCAAAATGCATGGATATTTGCATGTCCAGCTTGTTTGTCTTCATAACAGTGGTGTTTATTTCTTAGAGTAGCCCTCCATCCCTTCCTCCCTCCTTCCCTCCCTCCCCCCTCTCTCTCTCCCTCCCTTCCTCCCTGTCCTGTGTGTGTGTTATAGATGGTGTGGACTCCACATTTCCAGAGTATGTGGTTAATAATATATATGTCAGAAAAAGGATTTTATTCCTTAAGTGTCTGAGCCCAAGACCAATTTCCAATTAATTGGTTCAGAGCGCCACCTTCTGGACACTTTGCTAGTGTTTATTCTTCCAAGCAAAATCTAAAATCTATATTCGTGGAAAAAGTCAATGTTCTGGCCTACAGCATTTTCTTCCATGAACTCTGATGTTCAGGTATTTCAGATATGCACTTACTGTTTTCAATTTGTGGATCAACGCGGTAACATTCAACGTTTCCTGCCTTGATCTTGGTCTTCTAGGCAAATATTGTATCTTGTTTAAATGTATTGGTTGTTTATAAACCTCCTTTGTGCTTTGAAAAAGGAAAGAATAAAATGCCTGAGTTATTTGAAATGAAGTGTATAAGAAGGATATTACTGTCTAAACATTTCTAGGCCACAGATAGTGCAGAATCTCCCTTTGTAACCATTAAGTGGTGTCATTTAGCAATTTTCTGAATTTATGTTTTTGTCTACTTGTTTCTATCCCCAAATTCATCTCCTCTAGGCACACTAAATGTGCATTTCTTCATCTCCTGTCCAAGTTGGTCCTTCTGTTAACTAGCCTGCTACATGTGCTTTTATTTTATTACTGAGACAGGCTTTTCTATGTATGTCTTCCTTTGAACTCATGAAAATTCTACTTCAGGCTTCTGATTGCTGAGATTACAGGCATGTGCCACTGTATTTGACTTATAATTTTAAAACTACTTTATCTCAGGTTTTTTTATTAATAAAATTTTCAATTCTAAATTTAAGTATAATAACATTTTCCCCTTCCCATTTTTTATCTAGCCCTTCTCAAGCACCCCCATTCTCTCTCTGAAGTTTGTCTCCTGTTTTCTTTTTAATACATACTATACTAAAAGACTTATCATATCATTTAAAACATATTGTAAATACAAAATACAACCTGTTCCAATCCACGTTTGATACTTATATGTATATAATTTTGAGGCTGACAACTTGATATTGAATAACAATATAATATCCCTGGCTCTTCCCCAGGGAGGGCTACTTCTCCTACTCTCACAATTCCTTCATTGCCTATAGTTCTTTGTCTAGGACAGAAGCCTCATTGTGGAAGAAGAAGCAGAAAGATTGTAAGGGCCAGAGGGACAGGAAGTTTACTGTGAAGCCGTGTCTCCTAGAAATGTCAGAGAAGCTACACCCATGGCTTGTCTGGTCAATATGACTGCATAAACAAGAGCTGAACAATGACACCGATAAGCATGCTGACATGGAAGGCAGAAATCACACAAGCCATCAGCCCTGGAATACAGTTTATCTTAACCTGAGAACACGGTTAAACAAACCCTTATCTCACAACTTTAGGTCATGTTACTAAAGGGATTTCAATTTCTAGATTTTCATCAAGTTAGTAATTCCTTCATTATTTTGAGCCTATGAGAGAGATCAGGGATAACTTATTCTAATTACTTCCTCTCCTGTAGTTCAGTCAATAACACTTAATTATGATGACTTTAAATATTCAGATTCAGGCAGATCTGTGCAGGATTTAGAGAAATGCTGGTATAAAATACCCTGAATCATTCAATAAGGGACAAGGGCAATGATTGATGCACTTGACCAGTGTTTGTGAGGTGCCTGGGTTGGGTCAGAAAGTGAGAAGCATTAGGGCAAAGTCATAACACAAGCATGACCCTGAATAACTAAACAGCAGTGTAGTATGGGAGACATGTATCATTAACTCATCAAACCACATGATGTGAAGTTTAAGAAATGGCAGAGAACTTTTTAGAAGTGATAGGAAGGTTAGGGCACAGACCTTCGAGTCAGGGACTGACGTGAAGCTGGAAGCTGATAGATTCGGAGGCAGGGGCTGCTAAGTTTTTCAATGACTTTGCTTTAAACCCCAGGGAAACACCAGTAATTGAAAGTGTGTGTGTGTGTGTGTGTGTGTGTGTGTGTGTGTGTGTGTGTGTTTCTGTCTGTCTCTTTGTCTGTGTGGACATACGCATTTGAGTGCAGTTGGTGGGGAGTGACCATGCTCAGGTTTATAGTTTAGAAAGATTGTTGAGGCTGGATTGTGGAGAATGGCAGAAGAGAATCAGTTTAAAGGCCTGTGTTATCTGGGATGAAGTGGGCGGGTAAGGGAGGCTGAGAGGCATTTCAGATGGTGAAATGAACTCTAGGAGAAAGGAAGTATGTGTCATAATGCCATGTGGCTTCCTGCCTTGAGCAGATGAGAGGTAAAAGAACACTGTGATCAGGGGCTATTCCGAGTGGTCAGGGAAGAAGGCTGCTCCCACTATGGACATGAACCTGAGCTGTCTAAGAAGGCAAGTAGATAGACCAGAACATCAATTGGGTCAATGATCCCTGAACTCTGGAGAGGAATCTAGGCAGGAGATACCTGTAGGAATGGCCAATTTGTTGAGAGCAGATTGATGTTTTAGGAGTGGTTAAAAGAAGGTAGAAGAAGGAAGGAAGGCTATCTCAGAAAGAGACCTAGTAATTCCTCCTTTTAAAATCTGTCTCACACAGACGTCAAGATATGAGACTGGTTGGAGATGCTGTAGGAAAGGCAGGACCAGGCTATGTGAAGCCAGAGTCAGGGAAGTGAAGCTGTTCAGGTCCATTAAGAGGGTTCCTTCCAAAGGAAAAGCTGCTGGAGGCCTGGAAGAAGAGAGGGGCAGTGTGAGGCATTAGGTCTTCTGTAATTTAAAAAATGGGGAGTTGAGAACTGAGAAAGGATGATGTATTTTTGGTGGGAGGAGTTTCCCTTTCTCTTTTGGAACAGCCAGGAAGCTGAATTTGAATCCCTACCTGTAGACTAACTGACATGGAAGTGGGCTCCCACTTGAGGTCTTTGGTTTCTTTCCTGAACAAGGGCAAAGCCACCAACTGAGGCCAAGTGTACAAGTTATTGGGTCTATTCTTCCTGTGACAGTGAAACTCATTTTCTTCATCCCTAAGACAATCAACACCTGTCTTCCCTATGGATGAAACTCCCCTCCCATTTTTCATGCATAGATTTCTACTCAGGAGTGCCTTTTTCTGTCTTAAAGTATTTTATTGTAGAAGTGAAGTCAATGTTCTTTGATGATATTAAAAAAGTTCCACATCTATCTATCTATCTATCTACCTATCTATCTATCCATCCATCCATCTATCTCTTCAAATCATGCTTTTAGGGCAAAGAACTGGTAAGTGGCCAACTGATTTTGAGTCTACATATAGAAAGACTTTTGTTGTTGTTTTTGAGACAGGGTTTCTCTGTGTAGCCTTGGCTGTCCTGGGACTCACTCTGTAGACCAGACTGGCCTTGAACTCACAGAGATCCACCTGCCTCTGCCTCCTATAGAAGGACTTTTAAGAGGTTTTGGGAAGACAGACATATGTGAGAGAAGGAGTTTTGAAAGCAGCATAGAAATTGCCAGTGTGGAAATTACCACCCGGAAAGCTTACATTTCTCTGTGCCCTTTGATGGATAGTACTCATTTCCATGTTCCAAAATCGTTTCATAAAAATTTACGTTTCTCATTGTCTTGATCCATTCAGGCTCCTATAACATAATACTGTGGGCTGAGTGGCTTATGGAAAGCAGAAATTTATTTCTCATAGTCCCGGAGGCTGAGAAGTTCAAAGTCAGTGATTTAGTGTTTAGTGGGGTCTTGCTTCGGGCATCTTGCTGGGTCTTCAGATAGTAAAAGGGGGTCAAGTCTCTTGTGCCTCTTTCTTATGTACTCTGATCCCATTTGGGATCCTGGAGGGAACAAAATTGCTGAGTCATAGGCTACAATGTTCATCTCCACAAAATTATGTCTTGTTCCTTTAAAGCTATTCCATAAATTTTATATTTTCATTACTGAAAATATCATAAAGTTTCCCTCCCAAAGGGTTAGCATTTTAACATATGAGCTTCGGGAACACACACACACACACACACACACACACATATACACACAAATTCAGAATATAGAAGCTGAGGCTGCTGGTGCTGGTTATATTACTTGACTCCTATTGAGGAAAGAGAGCAAGGAATAGCCTTTGTATTTTAGTTACATTTTTTTTAAAAAAATTGTGAAACAAAATATTCATAAACAGGTTGACAATATTGCTCAGTGGGTCAAAAGACTTACACTCAAGTGTGATGATCTTCTATGTCCCAACTCTAAAACCTGTGGGGAATAGAGCAACCTGACAACTAAAAGTTACCGTCTAGGCCCCACATATGTACCATATGATATGTGTCCCCATACTCATACACATCATACATGCATGACAGTAATAAAACTTAGGTAATATAATAATAGACTCAAGTGTGTGGATGGAGGCATAAGAACAGTTTAAAAGTATAATTGCAATAATAAACATTCACGATTCTGCCAGTCAGCTTAAAATAAATATATTTCCAGTTCTTTTGAAGTCTTTTGGGTTGATTTCTCTAATTTTGTCCCTGTATTGGTCCCCAGGGTAACCAGCCTTTCTCCTAAATGAGTAAGTAAATAAATAAATACATACCCAAAAAATAGAACAGTGAAAGGAACAAAAAGCGTCACAGCAAAGTAAGTTTCCCTTTGCATAAAATTAACAAGCAAAATGAAGCAATATATAATTTGGGAATAGCTATATACAAGATAAAGCTATAAAAAACTAAATAATTTATTTATTTATGTGTTTAGATACAAACTGCAGTTTCTGCTCCTTCCTCCTCTGACGGCACCTTCCACCTCCCCTCTTCCCTGACCCGATCCACTTCTCCTATGGTTCTCTTCGGAAAAGGACAGGCTTCTTATGGATATCAAACAGTTAGAATATATCAAGTTGCAAAGAGACTAGGTACTTCCTCTCCTGTTAAGGGTGAACTAGGCAATCTGTTAAGAGAAAAGAATTCCAAAGACAGGCAACAGAGTCAGAAAGAGCCTCTGTTCCTACTGTTAGGAGTCCCACAAGAAGCCCAAGGTACACAGCTGCATCATCCATACAGAGGGCTTAGGTCAGTCCCATGTAGGCTCTCTGGTTATCAATTCAGTTTCTGGGTGCTCCTGGAAGCTCAGTTTAGTTGATTCTGTGGGTTCTCGTGTGGTATTCACTATTATATTTTTAAGATTTACTCATGTTCTTGGATGCCCTTCAGTTTAAGTTTATTGGTGCCTAATTTCTAGTTATGAATATGCCACAGTTTATGAACAAATTCCTTTTAACAATTTATTTCATTTTTTAGTTGTGTGTGTACATGTGAGTGTGTGTACGTGTGCACACATGCCCGTGGGTGCCAACAGGTGTCAGATTCTACAGGCAGTTGTGAGTCACCAATGTGTGTACTGGGAACTGAATTTAGGTCTTCTGCTAGAGCAGGATATGCTCTTAGCTATGAAACGGTGTCTCCAGTGCCCACATTAATGGATTCTGCTCTGGATGAATAAACCACTGTTTCCAGGTGCTTATTGTTGTTTCATTATAAACAATGTTGCTGGACTATACTTTTATCTCCCAAATTAAGTTATTTCAGATTATAAATAATCCTTCTTGTCAAATCATGGGTTATATTTCTTCCCATCTCCTTAAGGGACACTTTGTTGCTTTTCAAAGTGATTCTGCCAACTTTAGGTTCTATCTTCATTCTTGACAATATTAGAGACTTTGGTAAGTTCAGGCAGAGCGCTCCCCTGATAACCTCCCAGAGAGATTGCCACAGTGCAGAATGGGCATGGAGACTACTAAGCTGGAGTAATGTTGGCATGCATTATCCACGTGTTTGCTTTCCCTCACTCCTGTTTTCAGACTGGAAATACTCCTTACTATTTGAACATATCCAGAAAACTTCAAAAAGATAAAAAAAAATTTTATGTAAAAAAAAAGAGATTCAAAGTCAGAAGTAACAAAGTAGAGGATGTTTCCAAGCTTCAAGGAGTTCCAGTATTCATGGAACAGAGCAGGGGAAGGAACTGATTTGCAAAACCTTTGCTCAGAATTTCTAGTCCCAGAGTTGAAATGCTTGTAGTCTGCAAAGTCTATACTTTGGGTAGGACTGATTGCAAGATCCACCTGTTGTCTTTCCTTTCTTTCTTCCCAAAAAGAACATGGAAGTATGACATGATGTTCCCCCACTTCCTAAAGCAGGAGCACCCGCACCTCTAACTTCTATCCCTCCTCTTTCCCAATAGACGTCAGCTATGAGCCATTCTCAGTAGATTCTCTGGTTCTCACAAGACCCCTAGACAAATCCTCCCAATGGTAGAAATGGACAAACTGAGGTTCAGAGAGTACATGCTGAAAATGAGAGCGCTTCTAGAGTGCTGGTCTATCTGGTGCATCTGTGTTTGTTCCCTCTGCCTCTCCCTGACTATCTTATCTATTCTTGTTTTGTTGTTTGTAACCTTGGGACCATAAATAAATGTTTCAATTCTAGCTAAGCTTTACATTAGAAAACAATAGTAAACATTTATTAAGCAATAAAAATAGCTATGTGGACTTAGGAAGAATGTTTGGGGCTTGGAAGGATCTTTTCCCTTGGCGCTGTAACTGTTATTGTTTTTATATTTGTCTCTTAAATCTACTTTCTCTGGCTGAGTACAAGTTTCACTTTTTATATGAGGAGTGTATGCGTGCAGTTGGGTAGGTATTGCCTATAAAGCTTACTCAGGTGTGTAGTCTGTCATTTTTCTTTCATCCTGCCTCGCTGGCACACAGCATATTTATTCCCATCATGGTCAGGATTTTCAGTGGAATCTTTCACAAGATGTGTTGTTACCAGCACACAACATACTCAGGTTCTGCAATTCCTCTGGGAGAAGCAGTCAGGCTTGACTGCACAAGCAGCATGCCAATGCCCTGTTCCCTGCAGACCCGCTGTCACTGCCTCCCAGGCTCCTTACCTCTCCAGTCACACCTCGCACTGCTAACAGGGGATTCACAAAAAGAGAGGAAGCATTGTTTAAATGCAGGAGAATCAGCCAGGCATGGTACCTCATGTCTGTGATCCCAGCACTCAGGAGGCCACAAAAGGAGGATCACTAGGATTTCTAGGTGAACCTGGGTTATCTGCAAAGACCTTGTTTCAAATGTATTTGTATATTGTGTGTGGGTTTTATGTGTGTGTGAGGGTGGAGTGAGGATGTGTGTATACAAGGAACAATGAACCAGTTTCTAGTATAATGTGGACTTAATGTGCACATTTGAAAATCAAAGCCTGGACTCTGGCAGCCTTCTCTAATAAAACAGTTAAGGACACCCGTAACAGTGGAAACTAGACAGAGGAGACTTATTCAGCAAGACTACAATGGGAAGTAAACAAAGGGGGTCCTGTAACTCCCAAGTCTGCCTTTGTAATCCTGACCTGAGGTTTAGGTTTAAATAGAAAGCAAGAAGCATAGAAAGTTAAGTGGTCCTGTCCATCACTTGCCCATCACTGTCTAATCCTTAATCTGTCTTGCAGGGCAGTTTATATAGCCATCAGATGTGTGTGTGTGTGTGTGTGTGTGTGTGTGTGTGTGTAAACCTTTCTAGGAGGCAAATTCTTCCTCTGGCTAAGGATTAAGCCTTTCTTTTCTCTCAGCCTGAGACTCCTAGAAATTTTTTAATTCTTTGTGATCTTTTGTTTTATAGTGTGATAGCAAAGGGGGCCACAGGTACCTTCTCTTATAATAGCCTTTCTCAGCCTCAAGATGGTGCACACCTTTAATCCCAGCATTTATGAGGCAGAGGCAGGTGGATCTCTGTGAGTCTGAGGCTAGCCTGATCTGCAGAGTGAGTTCCAAAATAGCCAGGGCTACACAGAGAAACCCTGAGTTAAAAAACCAAACTAACAGTAATAAATAAATAAATAAATAGAATAGAATAGAATAGTTTCTCTCTGGAAGGACAATTACATGCAGGAGGACCTATTTTCTCTACCTGAGACAGCCTCTGGGGCAAACATTTTTCAGACCTTTTTCTGCCTGACCTTGTTGTTGTCTCTGACTTACCCTACCTTTCTGTCTTCATGAGCACTGGGAAGAGAGATGTGCTGGATTTCTAATAGGAAAATTCAGTGGGAATGTAAAAGCTGTAGCTTCAAGAGTTGCTGTCTCTCACTCCAGATACTCTACATATGCCACATGTAAGAGAGAGACAGAGACAGACAGAGAAATAGACAGACACACAGAGACAATGACAGAGAAAGACAGAGACAGACAGATACACACAGAGAGAAACAGAGATAGACAGACACATATATGCATATATGTATACACACATACACACATATATATGTATATGTATATGTATATATATATATATATATATAGAGAGAGAGAGAGAGAAAGAGCAAAGGAGAGGGGGGAGAGGTGGGAGCAAAAGAGGACATGAGGAAGTTCTCAGATGCTCTGGTCACATCAAATCACATGAAATATAAAGTTTAGGGTTCAGGTTCTGCTTGCAATTCATCACCCAGAAATCCTAGACTATCTATTTTAGTAAACTTGGAAGAATTTTAAAAGAATGAAGATTATTGAAGCCAGCAGCATAGAGAGACTAAGGGAGGAATATATAAATTCTAGGAGAGGTTCTGGCAAATTCTTCCCATAAAGGCATTCTGCTCTCCTCTGCCTCTACATACTGACATCCTTTGATTTGATTTCTTAGTTCTTTTAAAGATGTAAAAACCATTTTCAGCTTGGATCCTTAAAGAGCTAGGCCACAGGCTGAATCCTCAGAGAACTAGGCCACAGGCTGGATTTGGCTTATGATTTGCCAACTCTATTTCCATAATCTCATTCTCACTTTCAAAATAACAAAATAGCATAGAGAAAACTTTAAAGTATTTAATTTTGGTAAGTTTGAGGAGAAGTATGATGAAGATCTCAATAATTAAGGAATTTCTTGAAGGCAACATGAGCTCATGATAAAAAAAAAATGGTCTGAGATTATTATAAACATGTTGAAAAGAACCTTTGTATTGAGAGGCATGAAGAGGAACGATTCTGAACAAAAAGTGTAAAATGTGGTAAAAGGAAATAAAGGAGTCATGGTTATCCCCCTCAGCAGAATTAGTGACGTTCACACCCCGGCCCAGCCCTGCAAGTTTAAGGAAGTTGTTCGCACCCTGTGATCTATGAGGCACCTCATAAGCACAGGACATGCATGTCACAGACCTTCCTCCACATCTCCTGTGGTGCAGCAGCAGAATGCTTTGCTCTGTTTTCAGAGTTAAACAGAGGGTGGGGGGAATGAGGTACCAGCCAAGCAGACTGGCAAGAGCAACAAATGGCAGGAGCTGTGGCGAATGGCCCTGATGACAGGAAGCATACATAGAAGCCATGTAGCTTTATCAAAATTAGGCGTTTTTCCTAAGATAAATGATCATCAGAAAACATAAGAGGTCAGAAAAGAATGAAACCTGAACACAAACATCTTGAAAAGAAAAGAAAGAAAAGAATCTCAAGACCAGGTTGGAGAACAAATGATAAATTTTGTTTTCATGAAGATATTTGAAAGCAGCAGCTTAAAAACATCTTTGAAATTGGTAGATATCACAAAAAGGACTAATTTTTCCCTAAGTGTGAGGACACTGAGTTAGCGATTGATGTCTCTACTTCAGCCTTCAGCCTCTGGCACCAAGAGAATGTCTAATTTGTTCAAGTCACGGTTTTCTCATCAGGAAAAATGAGAACAAGGTGTTTTTTTTTTTCTTTTTCAGTTTCACAACTGCAGTTTTATTTGTAACTGTTTTAAAGGGCTATAAATGATTAAGGAGCTACAGACTTTATTTCCTTGGTGGGTTGATTTTGCTTGTGCAAACACAGCCTTGGTCCTACCTCAACTGCATATGCCAGACTACACTGACTCACCCTGGGAGTGCTTACCCTCTTGGAGGAATGGATGGGGGACAGGGTGAGGGGAAGCTAGGGGAGGACTGGAAAGAGGGGAGGGAGGGGGAATAGCAGTATGTTAAAAAAAAAACTTTTAAATAAAGAAAATTAAGCTTTTAAAAAAAGCAAGCATGAGATGTGATTTCTTCCTTTTCTTGTTTGCTCCCTGGCTATTGGTATCAGGGACAATTCCCCTGAAGGAATTTTCTTGAACACAGAATGGGCACAGGAGTCCAAGAAGCACAGTCACTGTTTAGAACTGAGCAGCGAGATCTGAAGCACAGGATTCTTAGGTCCAATAAGAATGTAAACCAAAGCTTGGTGTATGGTGTGGGAGAATAGGGTTGGGATCTGTGTGTTTTCCGGAATCATATTAAGTGTCTGATATTAGCAGAATTTCTCCCAAGTGACTCTGTTCCATGCATTTATGATCCTCTAGCACTTTTCTTTGAGTTATAGTCCTGATCTTTACCTTCTCTCCCTGCATTCGTTCTGTTCTCCTTCGCTTCACATCTTTAAGTGGATCATAAAGTGAACAGAGAGCAAAGAGAACAGAGAGAAGGTGGGTACTTTATTAATTCTTCCTGCTTAATTCGCCTGCATGCAAGTAGCTCATTTCTGGTAGGAGTCCAACACAGGTGTTTGCAGGCACTTGGCTGCAGTTCCTGGGCTGGATGTGGAAAAGGTATAATCGGAGAGGCCCTAAGTTTTAATGACATAGTTTTAAATTGAGAGCCAAGAAGAAGAGAGCTTTCACACTACTTCCACGAAATTGGTTTCCTTTTCATTTCTTGCTCTGCCGTTGGCAGAGTGCCCTTGGAATGTGGGAGTTGTTAGCACAACCCTGCAGTCATTACCTGGTTTGTAAACTTGGCACAGGAGGCCCAGAGAGCTGTTTCTGCCTGAGTCCAAGCTATGTGCCTAGATTCCAGGTTTAGATGTTCAGCTAGGAGGAAAACTAAGAACCTTGGTGTTATGGGGGTGGGGAGTAGGGTGTCTGTAAAGTCATATATTAAAAATGACCAACCAAACAAATGAAAATAATAACAAAAAATAAGTGACTACAAAATTGCACCAAACTGACCTGAGTTCTCTCATTTTCTCATTTCTTCAGAATTTCCCAGTTCATTTTGCCATGAGATCATGTAGTTTACACTTACATTAGCTGACACTGCATGTTATCTGAACATAGTAAGACTATAAGATAAGACTACAGTTTCTAAATAAGAAAGTACTCCACAGTTGTTTGGGGATTATATGGCTCCACTGGAATTGGAAGACCCAGGGATTCTCTCCATATTGTCAGTCACCAACTCACTTTAAAGAGGCAGCCCAGACTCTCACATGCTTAGGATAATTCTTTAACCCTCTAGGGCCAAATTACCTGGCTCTGAAGGATGTGATATCTACTATAATGAGCCCAATTCAGAATGAAAAATGTTTGGGCTTAAATCTCTGTGACTTCTTGTCTCTAAGACTTTGAGTACAGGACCTCACTGCCTCATCATTAGTAGTCATGGACTCATCATTATGACTGCAATATAAATGAACTGATAGAAATAAAGCCATGGTTAAACCTTCCTGAGTAGGATAACTGTTTCTATTTTTAGTTTTGTGAGTCCCCATCACACTGATTTGCATAATGGCCTAACCAGCTCACACATCCATAAGCAATGAGAAATGTTCCTCTTCTGTGCATCTTTGCTAGTGTTTGTTGTTGTTTTCTTGACGTCAGTCATTCTCACTGGAGTGAGATGGGATCTCAAAATAGTTTAAGTTTACTTTTTTTCGGTGGCTAAGTTTCACATCCTTATTTTACAACATTGTTTCACATTGTTATTTACAATAGCTAAGAAATGGAATCAGCTTAGATTTCCATTACTGGATAAAATGATTAAAAAAAATTAGTGCATACACACATGAGACCATATTCAGCTCTAAAAAAAATCTGATATCATGGCATTTGCAGAATGAGGAACTGAACTGGGAAACATTACATTAAGGTCAATAAGTCAGACTCAGAAATACAGACAGCTGTTAGGTGCCATGAGGGTGATGGGAATCGAACCCGGGTCCTCTGGAAGAGCAGATGGTGCTCTTAACCACTGAGCCATCTCTCCAGCCCCCCAGACTCAGAAATACAAACACTACAGATTTTCTCTTATATATGAGTCCTGATTTTTAATATGTCTATGTGTGTGTGAGTGCTGGGGAGATCATGGAACTAGAAGAGAGACCATGAGGGAAAGAAGTGATATTATTACAGAATTGGAGGGAAAAAAGATAATATGATGCATGTGGTATAAAAGCTGAAGAGGAGGTGCTGGGAAGAAGGAAGGTACAGCAGAGGAGGGGAGTGAAGAGAAAGAGTCAATACGAAGAAAGTATACATACGATGGCCATGATGGAAGCCAGTACTCTGTAAGCTTACTTAGACAACTAATAAATATAAAGAATCCAGTCATTAGCCAGGCTCAACCCAGTAAGAATTCATTGTCACTAGTGTTGTTTCCTATCAGGCACTTACTTATAGTCCTGATGAGGGTATCTGCCTTCTCTGAGCATCTTTATAACATTTTGATATACATCACCAGCATTTCCCTAACCTTAGTCACAGCCAGGTTTCAGTCAAGGAACGATTGCTCTTTCTCTGGATTTTTCTGTTCTTGAAGCCATGCCCCTCCCCCACTGCAGCAATGCTCCACATATTGATGTAGTCTTTTAATTTGCTTCAGGAATTAGAATGGAGGAGATATTGCTTGGTTGGTATAGAGACTCTAACATATTAGCCCTTTTCACAGTCACCTCTATTCTGTAGTAAGAGAGGACAGTCAGTTGGGAGTAAAGAAAATAGTGGGAGGGGCAAGCTGAGCACACTGGTCATCATGGACATGCCCACACTGAAAATTAGTAATTATTTGGAAACAGCATCATCCTTGTTTGTTGCTAGATGGGCTGTGTTGCAGTAACAGCTTCAAAGCTGTAGAGGTGGAAAACTTGAATGTTTATTTCTTGCTTGAATTCTGTGCCTCTGGCAGGTTGGTACATCTTCATTTAGGGATGTAAAGTGACAGAGATGAATTTGGAATGCTGCTGCTCCCTCTGGCAATGAAAAGGCGAGAGCTAGGGAACACTCATATAATGGTTTGTGTTTCATGGGCCCACAAGAGTTATATGGCCATGGTCAAATTTGAGACACAATTTTCTCCTCTGCTCTTTCCCAAGGGCACAGTTGGCTTCCTCCCTCTACTGGTTCTGTGATTTCCTTTGTCTAACACAGTATGGATGCAAGCAAATACTGCTGGTTGCAAGTTGAGGCATCTCAAGCTTTTGCTTTTCCATTATGCTGCCTATTCCCAGTAAAGGAAAGGCAGAACCCCTAAAAGCTGTTCCTTCTGTATTCAGTATTCTGACAGGGTAAATATAAGATGTCCGACCCAGAGCCCAGCAGAGCCTGCAAAATCACAAACCTGTGAGCAAGGAGTGTTTGCTTTGTGAAGACAATAAGGTTTGTTTGGGATTGTTACAAAAGCAAGCAAAAGCTGGCTAATACAGCCATCAGACCCTTAGAAGGAAAGAAAAAACAAACCAGAAAAATGATGAATAGCTTAAATGACCAATTCATTGTTTGTTTTTATTCCTTTAAGATTTCTTTCTTTTTTTAAAAAAAAAAAAAAAACTTTATTTATTTATTATTTTGCCTTGGTGTTTGCCTGGAACTGGAACTACAGACAGTTGTTAACTGCCATGTGGGTGCTGGGAATCGAACCCAGGTCCTCTGGAAGAGCAGACGGTGCTCTTAACCGCTGAGCCAACTCTCCAGCCCTCCTTTAAGATTTCTAATTGATACACTATTTGTACATTTTTATAGAGAGCAATTCAATACTTTGATACATGCCTTGAGAGTACTTTATTTGAAATGTTTCATCTGTGTTTAATCCAGAGAATTACATGAATGCGTAAGTACGAGGTACAGGAAAACAAATGGAGAATGTGCTAATTTTATAAGGCTGCTGTTCAAGACTGTACAATGCCCCTGTTGTGAAGTTGAAAAAGCAGTATGTGGTTTGTACTGTTCTAGTTTAAAATTAACAAAGGATGCAAAACTGCACTGCATGTCAGGGTTGGGGAGACAGCTGAGTGCTGGCTGTATAAGCATAAGGGAGGGACTGTACTCAGATCTCCAACATACACATAAAATGCTGTGCACACAGCACATGTCTATAGACCTAGCACTTGGAGCATGATTTGGAGCATGATTCTCAGGTAAGTTGATCCCAGAAGCTCTCTGGGTAACTAGTCTGGCTGAACCAGTAAACTCCAGGTTCAATGAGAGTTAAATTCCAGTGTCAAAGAATAAGATGAAGAATAATAAAAACACCCATCACTAATCTTTGACTTCTACACACACATACACACATGTACATATATATGTACAAAAACATGTGTACACATATATATCCCTAAAGTAATAAAAATAGATGCAACCTAAGAACTTTGATTGGATTGTAGTTTTAAAAATAAAATCAGAAAAGAATTTGGTGCTCAACCTGAGAAATTTGAATATGTCCTTGATTTTAGATGATCTCAGGTTGTTTTTTATTGTTTTAATATTTCTGGGTGTGATAAGGTAATAAATAAGTATCGGAGATCATTCTTAGTTGAAGAAATATGCTGACACAATATTGTTACATATTATGAGATCTAACCCAATGTAGCATGTTGCAATAAATTTATACAACGTCCTAAGCATATACATAATATTTACAAATATGAAAAGCATTAGCATTTCTTTCCTTCCATGTTGTAGGTATATGAATGTCCACTATTTTGCTATTTCACATTTAACAAAATATTGGAAATAAAATGAAGTAAGGCATTGTGTGGAGTAGCAGACAGTGTGTCTATAAAATTCAAACCTGTGTTCAGTTGCCATCCTAATCCAGAAGTCTATCCTGGTAAATGTGGTTTTAACTTGCTGACTTTCCCCTCTTCTGAGTCTGAATGGTGCTTCTGACCTTCTGCTGCTACACTGTATCAAGAACCACCCGTTGATTTAGAGAAAGATCGATACTCACTCTTTACTTGACTTGTTGCCCACCTAGAGAAAATGTTCTTTATTGGAAAAAGTCACTTCTCAATTGTAGACACAAGCATCTATAATAAATATATTTGTTGAACTTGGTGTGTTATCATTTTTCCTATACTCCTACATCTTCTGTTTTAAGAGTGAATGGATTTTCCCCTTTCCCAAAGGTGATTTTCATTCTTTCCCTATCCTTTCTTAGGTCTCTTCTTACTGCCTCTGAGACCTTGCTCTCATTTCTGGGCTTTAGTTTTGCTTTAGTTCTTGTTGACTTTGAGCCTTTCAACTAGTACACATACCCATTCTGGTGGAAGCTCCTCCTAAGCCCCTGGCACCCTGGCATTCATTTACCCAGAGTTTAGAATGTTCTGGTGGGAGCCCCACCTTTCTCTGCCTAGACCCTGCCCCAAACAATGTTCTGCTAAACATAGCTCCTCCCATAGAGATGCTCAAGACTTAATTTGGTCTGATTTGTTTTGATTTGGATAACTGCATTGAGAAATGGCTTATCAGAGTGTAGAAACTTTAATTCCTCCTGTCTAAGATGCTCAGCATTCGCACTCACACCCACATACACACTCAGACCTGCCTTCTTGTTTAACACCCAGCACCAAAGATGTGGTGACCTGTTGTAGTAAGTTTTTCCCAGGTAGACGTTTGGGGCCAGAGCTTTTTGACCTGGTGCACGCAACTGTTTGGAACCTGGTCCGCGCCGGCTTTTGTCCCCCAAAGAAATGAATCAGACGCTTATATTACTTCATACTGTTTGACCCATGTCTTAAGCACATTACTAGCTAGCTCTTTCATCTTAATTCAACCCATTTCCATTTATCTTCCCACCACATGGCTCAGCCCGGGGCTGAGCCAGTACCTCTACATGTCTGTCTTCTTCGGGCGTCAGATGGAGACTGGCTAACTCCACCCTTCTTCCTACCTGCTTGTGCTCTGATCCTCCACCCACTTCTTTTTTTTTTTTTTTTGGTTTGACTAATGT